>CM054181.1:7760000-8325000 GCA_028829895.1 Sinotaia quadrata | reverse complement strand
TTTATAATATTAGATTTGAAAACTAACGCACATAATACTATATAAATAATGGTTTTTATTTCTGCTTTAGCGGTCCACGAAATATTTCTTCTATTTTTACCCGTCCGCAGGTGTAAAAATGTTGAAAACTACTCGTTTAGTTTACTACAATCAGAATGCTGTATATGGCCTAGAGAAAAGTATTTGATAACTGGCTGCAGCGTTGTTTCTGAGAGTCGAAGCGCTGCTTTGACACCATTCGGTTTCTCTATTTGGTTTTTTAATGACTGACAGGACTGAAAAAGTCTTCTCACACAAACAGGTAGTCGAAAATACGACCAACAATTTAACAGCTCGGTAACAGAGAGATGGATATTATTCCTTTTCCAGTGATATCCAAACTTGGGACAATGATTGCATTTTATGTTTGGACACCAGAGTGACATCAAAAGACAACTCGATCAGGTTTTCTTTTTTACGAGGATTAAGTGCGCATGAGTTGACATATTCCATGAAGGGATTATTAATCCAGAGGTTACCTCATCGAGGATCCTCATTTTCATAATGATTACAGTTTTGAGCTAATGCCCTTAAATATTGAATGACTTTCCGGTTGACATCAGCAGCAATCAAAAATTCTTGCAAAAGTGGAACATTTCTATATCTTCCTCTTGTAATCGACTATCTCAAAGAGCCAGCCGTTTTTTGAACTCATCCATCTTATATTTCAATGTAAAAATAGTTGTGCAAAATCCCAAAGTTCTGTGAGAAGGCTAAATTTGTACGCCATAAATGCAAGTTTAGCCATCCATTCCTCCTCCAACAAAAGCTCTACTGGAGGCAGAGTTTCGCTCTCGCACAAACTGCTTTACTTCTTCCCTCAGTTGGACAAGGCATGAAATAACCCTTCCTCTCGATAGCCACCTCAATTCTGCATGGAGAAGGAGATGTTGGTTATGGAGTCCGTACTCTCATACATTGTCGGGAACAGCCTTGAGTTCAAAGGTCGACTACGAATCTCATTTATGATCTTCCCCGCGTCATTCATCATACTGTTTAATTCACGGACCTGCAGGAAATTTCTGCAAACCGGCGGTTGAAAAACCACTGAACTAAACAATCCAGAGTAAAGAAAAATGTTCAGTAGAAAAGTTAAGAATTAAATTTGTTATATCGTCGGTTTTCCCGCAGCCATGTAGAGAAAGAGGGGGGAGTGTAGATGTGTGAATATTACTCCATTGCAATCTTCACTTCGGAATCAACAATAACATTATAAGGATTTCACTCACGCTCGCTATAACTTTTGCTGATCTCGAGAACGGTTGAAAGAGGGATTTCCCGATTCAGTATAATGAGTATTTAATTAGTCATTAGCAATTAGAAAGTGAAGAACGTGATGTTACTGTGATTTTACTGTGGACCAACCTAGTTCTGATTTCCAACCAGTTATCATCAATAAATATCAAATCAGGTGATTGACATCTATATTTACACCTCCTAAGACTGCCTCTATGGTATAACTGTCAACTTCCTGACTTTTAGTACTACCTGTGAAATTTAGTGTTTTTTAGAGAATTAAATTTCATGTTAAATGTGCAGTTAATGCTCTTCAAAAAGCCAAGTCTTTGAGCCAGCAAAAACTGACTATAATCACGTGATAAACATTATTACAGGACCATGAACTGTCACCTAATAGCAGAATTTCAGTAGCAGGTTTTAATTTAGTCACTAACTTATGTCATAAGAACAGTACTTCTTAATTAGCATTTGTCTTTGTGACTACTGCTTATTATGTATAAATTGTTTCTTGTTTAACTTTTTGTGTGTTGAATAAACCTTGTTATTTGTTACATTTCCTCTTCTATTTTTAAACAACAGAGAAGGAGATATGCACACACTTGGGAAGTCGGGGGCGGGGGATTAATTTGATTATTCCTAAGTCAGACAATAACACATCTTGTGAAGTGTCCCTCCAAGCTGAGAGAGAGTGGGGCGGGGGGGTGGCAGAATTTCTAAAAGACCAAGAGGCATTCGAGCTTACAAGTCGGGATAGGAATTCTGAACCAGTACCGCTCAGAGAGAAGGTAGATTTAAAATTAATTAACGGTCAATGTCTTTGGGGCCTGACCGAGTTCTCTGCCTGTAGTCACGAAGACCCGTATGGGCAGGATTAAGTAGATTAGGGTTTGAGTAGGATAATCTGTTAAGCCGCCCATTAAAAATACATTTATAATGTGTCTTGTCTTTCTTCTCCTCGTTATCAGTACATTTGTGATTTGTCCTGTCCGTTTTTCTCATGTATAAATACATTTATAACATGTCATGTGCTTACTTTCTCATTTATCAATATATTTATAACACGGTACTATTTGCCTTTCATCAGCAAGATAAGGCCACACAAGGAAAGGCACGCTAACCACGGTAAATTGACGTTTGAGGCTACAAAGGCACACTAACCACGGTAAATTGACGTTTGAGGCTACAAAGGCACACTAACCACGGTAAATTGACGTTTGAGGCTACAAAGGCACACTAACCACGGTAAATTGACGTTTGAGGCTACAAAGGCACACTAACCACGGTAAATTGACGTTTGAGGCTACAAAGGCACACTAACCACGGTAAATTGACGTTTGAGGCTACAAAGCCACACGAGCAATGACACATAAATCAAGGTTAATTACCGATTGAGGGTTAGAAAGCCACGCGAGTAATGGTATATAAACCACGGTAAATTACCGACTGACAGCTACATAACTACATAGGTAATGGCACATAAATTGAGAGCTATAAAACCACACAAATAATTGCACAAAAACCACAATAAATTGTCGACTGAGAGCTATAAAACCACACAAGTAATTGTACATAAACCAGGGTAAAATACGGTTTGAAGGCTACAAAACCTCACAAGTAATGGTACATAAACCACAATAAATTACGGTGAAGTGATTTAAGAACCCAGAGTGGAATAAAACAGTCAAGAGTTCTCTACGCTAAGGTCGGACTGCCGAGCACGTGAGTGCATGGGAGCAGGAATCTGTGGTACTTGGGTTCGTGCACGAGATACCGTTTGTGTTCTTGCTGAGAGATCTCTCTGTCTGTTCTTGTTGAAAGATCTCTAGGATCGGGATGCGTTCTTGTTGAAAGATGTTTATGACTGACTATCAGGAAGATCAGCGCGACCTAGTACTAAGCCCGGTGTGTCGGTGTGTCGGTGTGGTGTGTTTTGTGTGTTTTATGGGGAGGGGGGGATAACTGTTAACTGCCGTCTGCGTCCATGCTCTCCAGAACTATTTCTGCGCTTAGCACAAAGATCATTGGCCTAACTGACAAGTTCATTAGTCAGGCAGTAAATATAATACCTGTTACATACATCCCAGACAGTGTGACCTATACACCATCGTTGGACATAAACACCATACATCCCAGACAGTGTGACCTATACACTTTGGACATAAAACACCATACATTCCAGGACAGTGTGTCTTAACAACATCGCTGGACATAAAACACCAAACATTTTTGCTGTTTAATTACCCCCACCCCAGATAATATAAATAATAAGGATCTACAACAATGCATTTAAAAAGCATTCGATACCATAACACCCGTTATTTACGTCACCTAGTGTTTTGCGTCGGTTTTAGCACACATGAAGAGGAGAACTATCTTGTATTCTGGCAAATGGTGGACTTGATAGAATTCAGTCAATGTCTATCGTTTTGGGGCTTAAAATTAACTGAGTATTAGAAATATATATTATTGTCTGCGAATGACTGATATAGTTCATGTTTCAGGATCTCTAATCCTGGGACAGGAAACGTCGAATCGGTGACGACCACCATCTCCAAACCCCCACCCCTACACACACACACACACACACACACACACACACACACACACACACACACACACACACACACACACACACACTTCAAACTCTTGCCACAAGCACGGAGACGGAAACGACCACTCTAATGTGTAAATGCCTGATTTCATTTTAACGGTTTAACGCAATGCATTCATTTACCTAACACCCACTGTGATGTCGGCACGTTTGACTCTGTGCTTATGAATGTCTGTTAAATCAGTCATTCTGCTACGATTTTTGTTGACTGTTATACAATAACATTTGGGTTATGCATGTGCTCAATAATACGAGCATTTCCTTGTGAAAATTTATTATCATGCAGAAGTAAGTTGTGTACACACAAAGTACTTCAAGAGGATTTTGCTATGTGCGCAGAGTGCTAATTAGTAATGAGAGAAGTCCCTAGAAACAGGACTGCAGTGCTGTTTTTGTTTTGTTTTGTTTTGTTTTGTTTTGTTTGACAGGAAGCGGGTCCTTGTTTTACTCGGTTCTTTGCTTTCTTCCTTAATTTGGTTTGCTGCACTGATTGCCTTCTCCAGATCTGACAAATTCTGGGTCCAGATGAAATCATACCAACGAATTCTTCGCCTAATGGAATTTCCGGAAAATCGATTTACCTTTACAAAAATGGACTGGGACATCGGTTTATGTAAAAAAATTTAAAAAGTGCATGTGTTCCCACCCCAGGTACTCGACCATTCTTTGAGGTGACTGAAAAAGGCTACCCATTGTCGTCAGGATCGGTAGAAGACAATGAGCAGGTGGAAGTCTTTAGTTATTTCCCCATCGACCACCTTTGAATGGCCACTTTTTGTCCGAATTCCATAAAGTACCTCTTTATCATGTTTATATATATCTAAAACACCCATATCTTTATGAATACATCTTTCAATGTTAGATCTTTCTCTCTCTCTCTCTCTCTCTCTCTCTCTCTCTCTCTCTCTCTCTCTCTCTCACACACACACACACAAACACAAACACACACACACACACACACACACACACACACACACACACACACACACAGAGAAATAAACTGAAGTCTGCAGCTATCTGTATTGACAACACTGTGCAAGTCGGGTCTCTCAATGTACACTTCATATATCTCACTGATGTCATGTTTCATGTCTCTCACTGTACACATTATCTCTCTCATTGTACACGTTATCTCTCTCACTGTACACGTCATGTTTCTCACTAACACGTCATGTCTATCACTGTACATGTCATGTCTCTCACTGTACACGTCGTGTTTCTTACTGTACACATCACGTCTCTCACTCACTGTTACGTCATTTTTTTCAGTGAACTTTCATGTTTCTCACTGTACACGTCATGTCTCTCACTATACAAGTCATATCTCCCACCGTACACGACATGTATCGCATAGTGACGACATATTTCTCACTGAAACTGGATTTAGCACAACAGGAGAATCAGGAAAAGTTGCAGACAGCACACTGTTACATGCTCAATGAACTGCTCAATGCAATTCTATTTAGGTGTGCTTATTCACTGAATTAATTTATAAAATAAAGTATAAATTATTATTTAACATATATAACAGCAACCCACGGCTTGGGCTGTCTATTATATTATCAACACGTTGCCTGCTATACGAGCTAATAATTATAACCTTGCTGATAACAATAATAAACACCCGCGTCACGTGGTTTTCAGGTAGGAAAATATAATTTTATCTTGTACGTGTTTTATTATTAGATTTACATTCATCTCGTTAATCATTGGCTTGCTCTCTCCTACACACGGTCATCCCAAGCATTCCATTAAAGGCAAGGGAAAATTACAATTAAAATGTAATTTATAGAAACGAATATCACGCTTAAAAAATATTTAGGGAAAAGATTTGATTATCACGATATCAAACAGAAAATTGATAGAGTCAGATATTTAATATTTGTTTCAAATGCCTTTTGGTATATTTTAAAGATGGCGGATTCCATTCTTTCTGGTAGTGCCAAAGATTCTATGAATTTACAAAGTGAATTTTTCTTCTCGTCTGAGCCGTGAATGCACAGTTCTATGAAATTATTATCAACCTTAATTCACACCTCTGAAATATACACTGACATAAAAGATTGGGGTAAGAAAACAGTACTTCTCAAATGTCGAAGATTACCGGCTTCTTATGCACAACAGTAATCTCCCCTTGTTCCCTGTACCATTTTCGCATGGAGACCCCCAGAAAGTGGGTTTATCCCACCACCATCACTCCCGTGCAGCATCACGTGACCGGCAGCTCCTCTCCTCGGACACATTAGTTACGTTAGGATGCGTTGCTTACTAGTCTTATTTAGTTCGACTTTGTCAGCTGAATGACCTTTATGTTGAGTGCCTTTGTTCTATCTATAAGGTCAGTAGAGTACCTCTAATGCCATATTCCGTGCAATCTAAATTCTTAATTCTCTGCCTGGTACTAGCTCCTAACATACTGACGTGTCCACATATCTGCACGGGTATGAAATAATATATAGAGGTATGGAATTATTCAAATTTAGTCAACATTACGGCTGATGTTGATAAATTAATAAATATATTTGACAACATATATACAGCTTTCTTTATCAGTGTTTGCCGAATGGGTACGGGATGGTGTAATTTCACTGTCCCACACCTGGAAGACATATTGCTTTGATTGCCATTGCCGAGTCATTTTCTCTCCACTCACTTTCAATTTCGACAATTGTTTTGTATGCACTACTCAGATCAACTCTAACGCTGCAAAACGGGTCCGTCACTTTTTTTTTTTCTTTTTTTTTTTTTTGCCGTCCAAATCTCAGTCATCAAAACTAAACCGATTCCGCGTTCCTGAACGATTTCCGGCTCTTCTCGATTTATTTATGCCACTGGTGGCATTTTAATAATTCTTCACCTGACACTTAGACCGCCCCTCCCACCCACCCCACACCCTTGACTCGTGTGTGTCAACAGTCATATGATCTCTTCACAGAGTCTGTCGGCATGCCAACCTATGGACGTGTCCACCTATTAGACCGAGCTGTGCAAAAGCCTGACAATAATATTTTTATTTCCACTAATGTCTCTCAGGAATTGAACATCAGATCTTTTGTAATCTTACACTAATACACCTAAACACACACAACTACACCGACACACGAACACACGTAATTGTACTGATACATGAATACACTGACACATATATTCGTATTTATACTAGCATAGAACAACTAAAAATTATAGCACACATACGCACATTGCAACACATGCAAGCATAAGTTTGCTGACACACGCACATTGCAACACATGCAAACATAACTTTGCTCATATACGCACACATACGCACATTGCAACACATGCAAACATAACTTTGCTGACATACGCACATTGCAACACATGCAAACATAACTTTGCTGACATACGCACATTGCAACACATGCAAACACAACTTTGCTGATATACGCACACATACGCACATTGCAACACATACAAACATAACTTTGCTGACATACGCACATTGCAACATATACAGACATAACTTTTCTTATATGCGCACACATACGCACATTGAAACACATACAAACATAACTTTGCTGATATACGCACACGTATAATTTCACTGGTGCCAGTGCAGGTATAATTTCAGTATCACAGAAACAAACACATTCATTAAAATGCACGTGCACACTTTACACTGATACACATGCGCACACAAGTACACAGTGACACGTATACATTGGCACATGTACACGCACAAGTCGAAGCTACCCTGTCATAAATACACACATTTAGACAGACAAATTGATATCAGTACACGCATAATTGTCCTCTCACACATACAGATAATTGCCCTGTCACATGTATGCATAATTGCCTGACACACGTATACATACACATAACTGCTCTGGCACACATGTACATTCAAATCCTGATGTACATATATGCATTATTAGTATGCGCACAAAATACATTAAAACACCTGCACAGAATCATAGGTTATATATTATAACACTGGCTTTTGCACGAACGCACACGCACTGACACGGTAGCATATGAATACTCTCGTGCAAGCAATGATACTGGCCGACACACAAATCTTAGAAATTCACTTCAGTCACATATTGCACAATTTAATATATTACACCTGTTACTACACATCACAAAAGGTTGCACATCACACCTGTTACTACACATCACAAAAGGATGCATTAACTCACATCACGCATCGTTACATATTACGCAAATTAATACACATCACACGTCATTACATATCACACATGAAACTAGTTAATAATCAATGTCAGTTGTCAACCTTTTGAGAAAGAATTGAAAATTGGATACACAATACATATACCTACAAAATGCATACATTGTTTTTCGCACCATACCAGCTACTTCTGAGCGAAACACCGAAAGAAGCAGAATAAAAACAGTTTGATTTCGGGAACTTGCAAAGTGCACGTACAAGCGCCGAGTAGAACAGTGCGCACGTGCTTCAGGAAAAAACATATCAAGACCAAACTGATAACACGTCCAGGCTCGTTTACATAACTATTATTATCACACAGCAATCACCATGTCTGCGATAGACAAGCGCAAGCAGGAACTGTCTGGAAATGGAATTTTTCCTCAGTACATTATACGGGTACCAACTTTGAGTGCATATTTCTAGGATTAACCCAGGTTTGTCGAACGAAAGTGGTATCTCAGTGGTCTGATTGTGGATATTAACCACTAAATAATCCATCTGAAAGCTTTATTTACGGAACAAGCCAGGGGCATTAACCCTAAATAGTCGTCTCAAGGTTTTGTTTTGTACAGTAGCTGTAAGTAATCTGTCTAATTTCTCTACTTACGGCATCGCCCTACAAAGTATTGATATAAATTATGTAGAGAAATTACACAGATTAGTTAGGGTTAATAACAAAACAACAACAACAAAATAAAACAACACCAAACCAATGTGACAGATTACTGAGGGTTTTCGAATGTCATAAAGACCCTAAATCATCTATCACAATGCTTTGTTTTTGTATTAGCCAAAGTAATCTTTATTTTTATATGTCTATAGTATTAGATCTATATAATGTGTATCAAAACTTTGGTATTGCTTCTAAATAACGCTTAAATTTTTATTTTTTTAGAGAAACTTTTCGTTATTTTTTTACCGCTTGTTCACTGATTGTGCAATGTACTATTCTGAATTGCAGATTTACAGACATTCAAAGAAAGAGAGCGAGATGGGTGGTGGGAGAGAAATCAAGTCCTTGCCGGTGACTTACACGACTCATGACGTCATCTTACTGACAGACTAGCGGATACGTTTCTCTTTTAGTGATCTTTTTCCTAAAATTTTATGAAAAGCTTGACTGGTATCAATGGGAAAAGCTTGACTGGAATCAATGGGAAAAGCTTGACTGGAATCAATGGGAAAAGCTTGACTGGTATCAATGGGAAAAGCTTGACTGGAATCAATGGGAAAAGCTTGACTGGAATCAATGGGAAAAGCTTGACTGGAATCAATGGGAAAAGCTTGACTGGTATCAATGGGAAAAGCTTGACTGGAATCAATGGGAAAAGCTTGACTGGTATCAATGGGGAAAGCTTGACTGGTATCAATGGGGAAAGGAATGAAGCCTCTCTGATCACCGTCCGTTGCTGCATCCTCTCGCGAGACGAGCAAAACTACATCGTAGTGAAGTCGCACTAGGAAGATGTAGGGACATTTTGGGATCAGGGGCTGGACAGAAGTAGGGGTCTTTGTGTACAGGGGTTGGACAGAAGTAGGGACCTTTGGGTTCAGGGACTACACAGAGGTAGGGGCATTGGATCAAAAGGGCTGGACAGAAGTAGGAGCCTTTGGATTGAGGACTGGGCAGAAGTAGGAACAGCTGAGATCAAGGGGTAGAGAGAAGTATGGACTGCTGAGATCAGGGGTGGACAGAAGTAGGGACTATTGAGATCAGGGGTAGACAGTTGTAGGGACTGCTGAGATCAGGGGTGGACAGAAGTACGGACTGCTGAGATCAGGGGGTAGATAGATGTGGGACTGCTGAGATTAAGGGTAGAAGAGATCAGAAGTAGGGACTGCAAAGATCAAGGGTAGAAGAGATCAGAAGTAGGGACTGCAGAGATCAGGGGTGGACAGAAGTAGGGTCTGCTAGAATCAGAGACTTGAAGAAGTAGAAACTGATTCAATCGAGTTTAATGCCCGCTTACATCGTTAGCTGATTTGAAGTAAAAAAAAAAGAGGCTATTTGAATGACTTTATTATGGAATATCTGTGTTTAAGGTCTTTGTGATAGTGGACTCTTCACATTTGGGAATAGTCTGTGTTTAAGGTCTTTGTGATAGTGGACTTTTCACATTTGGGAATAGTCTGTGTTTAAGGTCTTTGTGATAGTGGACTTTTCACATTTGGGAATAGTCTGTGTTTAAGGTCTTTGTGATAGTGGACTTTTCACATTTGGGAATAGTCTGTTTATGCGCGAGTGCGAGTGGTCATATTTTGAACAAGTCTTTAGTGGGTTTCCTTTTCAATGTTCGCATTTGAGGCATGGCTTTATATAATGTTTACATTTGTATCTTAATATTTATTTTGCGGACATATATTTCTTCATGTCCTATCTTCCCCGTTATAATGTTCAGAGTTTGGACACGTTTGTTGAGATTCCCGTTCATCATATTAATCAGATCGTCAGTCAAGATTTCAACATTCACCACATAAACAACTTCATACTCAAGATCTCAACATTCACCACATTAACAACTCCACACTCAAGATCTCAACATTCACCACATTAACAACTCCACACTCAAGATCTCAACATTCACCACACTAACAACACACATCAACACCTCAACATTCACCACATTAACAACTCCGCACACAAGATCTCAACATTCACAACACTAACAACACACATCAAGATCTCAACATTCACCACATTAACAACTCCACACACAAGATCTCAACATTCACATTAATCAGCTCACTGTGTGTCGCGAGAGCGAACAGTGTCCCTGACGTGCACATGCCTGATATAAACCATCTGATTGCCATTGTCTCGCACAATACCGCGGTACAAAACATCTGAGTGCCACTGTCTCGCACAATACCGCGGTACAAAACATCTGAGTGCCATTGTCTTGCACAATACCGCGGTACAAAACATCTGAGTGCCATTGTCTCGCACAATACCGCGTTACAAAACATCTGAGTGCCATTGTCTCGTACATGCCATGGAATGAAACATCTGACATCAGCAATTCCATCGTGCGCCACGCTTGCATTGCACACATCACTGGTGGTACCCAGACCTACCCCGATCTTTTACATCTCTGAAACAAACGGCACATGACGTGTATGTTTTCATTACATTTGGATGAGCAATGTTCCTTTCTCTTGTTTTTCTCTTAGTTGCTGTTATTGTTGTTGCTAGTTGTCGAAGGAGAATTACGGATCAAGGCAAGGTACGTGCAGACGCCAAAGGGATATTTTTTACGTCAGAGAGATTTTGGCGTCTTTTGCGACTAACATTCCACTCATGTCGAGATCTGTTCTTGAGGCCACGCGCATGCGCACGCATAACTACGCTAGAAGCGTTGCAAGCTTGTTAACTGTAATCAGCATGTTGGCGAAAGTAGTGGTAGAAGCAATTTAGTTCGTTATCAAATTGCTTCACGTGACTTGCTGCCTAAGTCTCCAAAAGCTGTTTTTCAGTCCGAAAGAGATATCTATGTCTTGAATACTTTCCTCTTACAACAATAAATTTACATGTGATCGACCTAGTTAATACATGTATAATGGGCCAAGTTCGTAGATGTATAATCGGCCTAGTTAATACATGTATAATCCGCCTAGTTAATATATGTATAATCAGCCTAGTTAATACATTTATAATTATCCTACTTCATACACGTATAATCGGCCTAGTTAATGCATATGTAATCGCCTAGTTAATACAAGTGCAAAAGGCCGAGTTAATACATGTATAATTGGCCAAGTTAATGCAAATGCAAAAGGCCTACTAAATACTTGTATAATCGGCCTAGTTAACACAAGTACAACACGCCTAATGAATATATGTGTAAATCATCCTAATTATTATATCGAGAACCGCTAACATTTATGTTTCTGCACTACTCATTGTTTGTAAAGTTGGTTGGTTGGTTGGTTGGTTTTCGTTTTGTATAGCGGGGGAAGGGGGGAGAACGGGGAGGGGAAGAGTAGATGGAAGGCTGCATCTACATCACCGATAACAGTATATCTCTTCCTCTTACACAAT
This sequence comes from Sinotaia quadrata, assembly GCA_028829895.1. NCBI lineage: Eukaryota > Metazoa > Mollusca > Gastropoda > Architaenioglossa > Viviparidae > Sinotaia > Sinotaia quadrata. Next base: position 8,312,880 of record CM054181.1, on the reverse strand, counting down.
ATACGTCGCCCCATGTGATGTAATATTAAGCCTATATATTTTCTTACAATATAAATCTCCCCATCACCTATGTCACATTATGTCTTCCTCTTACAATATAAATCTCTCCACTTCCCATAACTTTATGTCTCTTCCTCTTACAATATAAATCTATCAATCTCTATATCTCTTTCTCCTGTAATATAAATCTCTCCATCTCCTGTATCAATGTATTTCTTCCTCTTACGGATATAAATCTCTCCATCATCTGCGAAATGGGTGATTTGCTAGCCATGGATGTACAGTTATAATTATAACGGTCCAACAAATAAATTAACCAACACCAAGCGTTCAAGCAAGCAGACTAATTTACTGTCAAACAATCAAGTTTTTAATCAAGCAGGTAAGTTTGCCTCTACAAGGCAATCAAAGGAAATGAATCACCAGAGTAAACAAGGTGTCTCAGGACGTCTTAGTATTATACACTTTTCATGGCACCATGCTATCTTGATGTCTGAAGACTACTTAATATTATACATTTTTCACCTCAACATGCTATCTGGTTGCCTCAAGAATTCATTGTTTTATACACTTTCCAAGGCAAAGTATTACTTGTTCGCCTCGGGAATTAACTATATTATACACTTTCCAAGGCATATTACTAATCTTATCACTAAAAAAGAAAATCATTTAATTATATATTTTTCAAGGCACTGTACACTTATGTTGGTAAAAATTCATGATATTATACATTTATCAATAATATCCAGTTTGCTTATGCTAGTAGAAGTAAACAGTAAAAATTCATGATATTACATTTATCAATAATATCCAGTTTGCTTATGCTAATAGAAGTAAACCGCAGACCACAATGAAAACCAGTCACAGACCGAATTTATGTATTTTATTTCTGCCATTATTTTGAAACCAAACTATCGCTAAGCTATTTTTAATCCTTTGATTTTATTGTATCTGTAACAGTTGTTGCTATTTTAAAAACCTGATGGTGCGATGAACACAAACAATTCAACCTTTATTGTAATAATCAATATTTACTCATTTGTCCATCAGTTTTATCAACTATTCATGGCCAGATCTAAAAAAAAAACCTCTAATATTCTTGATACTACTGCTTGTTTGTGTGTTTCTAAAACAACGGGAGAGAGTGCTGATTGTAATGGCCAAACTATCAAATAAATACCAAATAATTAACTGTTAATCACTAAACGTGCAAGTTACAAGCAAGCAGTCCAGCTTTCATAGATGTTTCATGCCCGATGTCTCCAGTGTCCATGGGTCTTGCCTTTGCCGAGCTGATAAGGCCCTCTATCGTCACTGAACTGAAAGGGAAAGGGTGCATAACTCGATAGCTTTAACACTCCTCGCGATTTCGTCTTCTACTAGTTTTCCATTTATCACCGCGTAGCAAACAGGACTTCCGGTTTGCAAGACATCTGGTGCTTACAACCTTTTCTTGGTGAGATTTAATTATCTGACCGGCCATGAGCCCCTCCAGATAAGCTAGCCATCAGGGGGCTGTGCGGAGACAACCCCTTATTCCGTTGCTTGGCTGCAGAGTTCAGGAGCCAGGGCAAGTCACACAGCAGAGAGAGATAGGTGGGGGGAAAAAGAAAAATGTCTTAGAATGGATTACTAGCAACAGCAACTAAACACAAGCAGCAACAACCCTCCACCCGCAAACGCTGAGGTACATTCACATATTCACTCATCTATTTATCCTGTCTCTCAGTCAGGGTTCACTTATTTATTACCCATCTAGCCATCCATCCCTTCTGTCAGTTTACGTTAGGGCGTTTCAGCTAGTGCATCGCTATACTATATGTTTCTTAGCGGGTATGGTGGGATTACTTTTAGAAAATTATTTATACATTTCTCACTGCTTTCTATATATTCTCTGATTGCACAGGACAGGAACAAAGCACCTTCTTGAGATTGATGTCCTGAAAAGAGATTAACAACACGGTAGCAAGAGAAATAAGACGAAGGCTTTGGGGTGGCATTTTTTTAAGCAGATTTCCCAAGGTGCCTACATTTTCGGGTGATGTCACTTGACCTCTGTATAGCTGCTAACAGCCCCACCACCTTGAGTTCAGAAGTGGTTGAGAGTTAGACTGCAAGATCTTCACCTCAAGATGGGTTAAAACCTTGGCCCTTCTCATACAACTGTGTCATTAGATCTTGTATCCTGTTTTACAGCAAAACTATTTTTATTTTTGGTGCAGAAATATTGAATTCCAATAGTTTGTCTTTTTTTTTTTTTTAGGTTTTACTCATGTTGGTTTTCTTTTACATTCAAACTACCCTTCATGAACTATATAAGGAGTTTTTCTTAAACTGACATGAATCACTTTATATGAATCTTTGTCTTTGTGGTGGTGGTGGTAAGAAATGTGTTAGGAAAGACTGAATCAACATTTAAATTTTATTGTGGCCAACCACAAGGCTCACCACACTTCAACACACCACAAGCCAGGCATTATATTACAGCCAAACAATAACAAACTAATAATAACAGGCCTTCAGTGCTACTTATGGCTAAACAATACCAAAATATTAATAAATATTAATAATACGTCTTCAGTGGTACTTATGGCTAAAGCAATACCACAATATTAATATATTAATAATATGTACGTATGGCTAAAGCAATACCACAATATTAATAATACGTCTTCAGTGGTACTTATGGCTAAAGCAATACCACAATAATAATAATACGTCTACAGTGGTACTTATGGCTAAAGCAATACCACCGCCTTCAGTGGTACTTACAGCTAAACACTTAAATGTGTTAACAGTCTTTGAGTGGGTGGACTGGTGGTTAAGCCTCGATAACCTGCATTCAACTTAAGACTCTGATTCATTGTCCTTGTTTGCATCCTCCCATAACTCGTCTACTGACCTCATTTCATTTGTGTTTTCATTCATTACCAACATTTCTTACAAAACTTCTCCCTTTCCGCTTTTGCTTCCCTTGATACTATTTTGATTTTTCACAATAATGACCTGTTACAAGTACTATAACTTCTTTAATGTACATGAAGTATTTTTAAACTATTGGCCCATTTATGCCATGAGCCTTGTATTTGTTCTTGATTGTGACCAGTGCCGTCTTAACAGGGGCACACTATGTATGTTGTGACTTGCTGTCAATTTTTATTCCTGTGAGTGGTATGTGTAGATAGGAGCCCCAGTGCACTGCTTTGCCCGTAGGCCTATAACGCTGTTAAGACGGCCCTGAATTAGTAGTGCTTGTCATTATTTTGAAACACTATGGTCGTGTTAACTGGTTACAAAACAACAACAAGATGCAAACAATTAGCATACAACAAAAAATAACATATCCCCTCATTACCCCTTCTGACATCTCAAACTTTATGGATAGCCTCTGTGCTACTGCTATTGTGTTGTGTGCAGTGTTGGTATGTATGTGTATACATGTACGTATATGCTTAGGTTCATGCATGTGTGGGTAGATGGGAGGTGGTGGTGTGTGTGTGTGTGTGTGTGTAGTTGGAGAGGAGAGGTGTGTGCGTGCGTATATTTGTTGTGAGTGTCTGTAGGTGCAATTGTGTGGGCTTGTGATTTGGTGGGTGGGGGGTATATATAATTAGTAACTGTGGTATTTCACTTCTGAGTTTTAGCGTGTGTCTGAGTGAGTTACATCCGAGGTTGAGAGCCAACACGATAGGAAGCAGTCATGGACAATGGCAGGTATGACGAAGACCAAAGTTATTTTATCTCCTACCTGTAAATAATTTCTCTTTTATCCATCGCTCTCTCCCACAAGTGTCAGCGGCCACGCCTTCAGAGCCAGCCAGAGCACAGAACACCTGTTGTGAAATGTAACCGGGATCGGGTGTGTGCGGTTGCTAGACAGAACAGTCTGCATTTGCAAAGGGCAGACAAATCTTCGTAAATGCACATTGCACACGAGGGAGGTCAAATTCGGGAAATGATTTTACTCACGGGTAGAAATGACAGATGACTTTACCATAAAAGATGAGAGATAACAAAATGCTTAGTTTGTCGAAAGCCGGAATGTTATACAGGGAAGCAACTCCTACTTGAAATAATGTAGTCTCGTTTGCAAGTTTATGTGGTCATAAAGTAAATGACGTAATTGCGTTTCTCTCTCTGAACTAAAAAGAGATAGAGATTGATAATAATAATAAACAGCGAGCATGTTTGGATGCGTTATCGCTATTGTTAGCAAAAGGAAAAAAAATGAAAAAAAAAAATCTTGGTAATCTGCTAGTTAGTGTCGCATAAAGTGTATCAGGTTTTGTACGTTTTTTTTATTTTCCTAAACCATCGCTGTCGAGCTAGACAGAAATACATATAGAATATCTGAAGTTAATTAGTAAGTAATTCATGTAGAATATCTTAATTATCTATAACACGTGTAGAATATCTGAAGTTAATTAGTAAGTAATTCATGTAGAATATCTTAATTATCTATAATACATGTAGAATATCTGAAGTTAATAATAGTAAGTAATTCATGTAGAATATTTGAAGTTAACTAGTAAGTAATATATACAGAATATTTCAAATTAATTAGTAAGTAATACATACAGAATATTTAAAGTTAACTAGTAAGTAATACATATATAATATTTAAATTATCTGTTAAAGTATATAGAATAATGTTTGAAATTAACTAATAAGTAATACATACAGAATATTTGAAATTAACTAGTAAGTAATACATGTAGAATACTTGAAGTTAACTAGTAAGTAATATATAGAATATTTGAAATTAACTAGTAAGTAGTACATATAGAACTGATATTAACCTTTATCTTTATTAAATAGTTCCCCTCTTTTGTGAGTGAAATATTTTAAACCGTATTTTTTTGTAAATCTTTATTTTGTTCCATTTCACTTATGTGTTAGTGTAGCATAACTTATTTCTGTATATTTATAATAATAACAAAATTATATCAGCTGATTCCTATTTTGTCTGCCTGTATATATTTGTCTTAGTCTATTCCTATTTCGTCTGTCTGTATATATTTGTCTTAGTCTATTCCTATTTTGTCTGTCTGTATATATTTTTCTTAGTCTACTACTAAGTAGGGGCGATTAAGTGTACATGACCGGCAGCGTCACCCAGATTATCAGTTTAAAAACTTAGAGATAATAGTATATCTAGTAGGCCATACCTTATGTTGACTCTTTCTGGATGTGTGATACGCCATCCTAATGTATCACGTGACAGATAATCTTAAGAGTTCGTCGGAATGTATATAGTAATAATTCTACAGTTCACTTAACTGTACAGTCTTATCCCTTCATATTACACTTACAAATAATATGTCCCTTTCACGTGGTACAATGTAACATCACCACATCTCTCATGTTATTACATAATCTCTACAGTATACATGGCTCCTCAATGTCGTAATACCACAGTTCACATAGTGTTATATAATCTCTACAGTATACATGAACATTTTTACAAAGACTGATTTGTGTATTATTTCGTTCGTGATTCTGGAATTGCTGATGGCTAACTGTGGTTTAGAGATTAAAATTCTTCTTTTATCCAAGGAATTCCTGCAACGAAGTACCTCTGAAATGAAGCAAGATTTCGTAATGAAAATATATAATACCTTACAGCAGTAAAGCAAGATTTCGTAATAAAAATATGTAATACCTTACAGCAGTAAAGCAAGATTTCATAAATGAAAATACCTTACAGCTGTAAAGCAAGTCTTTGAATCAAAAAATAACATTTTTCTGTTGAACTGGAATTCGCAGAATTGGTACCCTCGATAATAATTTATTTATTGAGGGCCCACTCTCCACGCAAGGGTTTAGAGTTGCGAGAAAGCGAAGAGCATTTATTAGCAATAGACAACTCTCAACTGCTAAGTGGCAAATCACACCTGCCTGGGAAAGATCCGTCGGCGCACGTATCGACTGCTTATCAATTTCAAGAAGCAATCTGCTGGGAAGTACTCCTGTGTTGCGCTTCCTCTGTAGAGAGCGGAAGAGATACGGTAATAAGCGATCTTTACGCTCCCACCCATGACGTCAGAATTGAAATTTCGCGCTCACAGCACTTTTCTCCCTATTTGGACACAGGTGTAATACAACCTTTTGCCAGGGTGGTAAACATTGGTGTGTTGACGTGTGCCGGCTAAATGAAGGATAACAGGTGTAATACAACCTTTTGCCAGTGTGGTAAACATTGGTGTGTTGACGGGTACCGGTTAAATGAAGGATAACAGGTGTAATACAACCTTTTGCCAGGGTGGTAAACATTGGTGTGTTGACGTGTGCCGGCTAAATGAAGGATAACAGAAACGATCGTTTGATTACATATTTGGTAAAATCATTATTTTCCGTATTAGAATTCCGTTTATCGTAGCTAATATTCCGAGGTGGGAATGACGAAGTAGCGACGAATGGCTGCCATGAGAGATAACTCTGTCGAAGTCACGTGCACTGAAGACAATATTTATTTGTTGACGAATGTGCACAGGCATTTAGAAGGGCAAAGATAAAAGTAAAATAAAACCTAAAAGTTATTTTAATTCGTAACATGTACAGCATCGGTACGTGGAGCATCAGAACATTAAGAACGCCTGAAAGGTAGAGGAACTGACACATGAAATGGACAGATACGATTGGACCATCCTGGGACTGTGCGAAGTACGATGGAAGAACCTTGGGAAAACGTCAACGCATAAACTATACTACTCTTGCAGAGATGATAAATGTAAACATGGTGTCGGATTTCTTGTCCACAAAGACATCGTGAATACTGTCGTGAGTTGTCGGCCAGTTTCTAGCAAGCGTATCACCATACACTTGAGGGCAACCCCTCTCAATATCACTATTGTGCAAGCTTACGCTCCAACTACAGACCACGATGATGAAGAAATAGAGGACTTCTACGACCAACTGCAAGAAACCCTGGACCAGACCACAAAGAAAGACATTCTCGTGGTGCAAGGAGACTGGAATGCTAAAATAGGAGAGGATGCTATTGTGAACTGGAAAGGCACATGTGGACGCTACTGCAATATAGAGACAAACGACAGAGTCTTCAGGCTACTGGAATTTGCCGGCTCTGATAATTAATCGGAAGCTGATGAACACGTTTGGTCCACACAAAGCGTCCAGAAGATGGACGTGGCATAGCCCGAATGGAGAACACCATAGCCAGATTGATTACATCATGGTGAACACCATAACCAGATTGATTACATCATGGTGAAGAGGCGTTTCCATATCATACCATTGCCAAACAAGAAGCTTATAAGGAGCAGACATTGGAAGTGATGATGACCCTCCGACTAAGTCAACAAGCAGGGCCCCACAAGAATCAAGTTCAACCTCGACAAGCTAAAAGACCAAGAAGTATCGGAAGCCTTCCAAGCAAAGATAGGAGGAATATTTGCACCACTGTTACTTCTTAGTGCAGAGAACACAGACACATTGATTGACATATTTAACACCTCAGTGATCCAAATAGCCAATGATATCCTTGGCAAACATAGACGAGCAAAGAGGTTACAGCTGACATCCTTGATCTGTGTGACAAGTTTCGAGAGCTAAAGAAGAAGAAATCAGAAATAGAAGGACCAAAACATTACAGAAAAATCAACCAGATTATCAAGAAAGGCATGAAAAAGGCAAAAGAGACATGGATTGAAGACCAGTGTAAAGATATTGAAAATAATCTAAAGAAACATAATAGCAAAAAGCATACCAACTGGTGAAAGACCTGGCCAGAGTAAAACAAGGACGCTCCTTCACCATTTAAGATAGTGGAGGGAATTACTTGTCTTATAGAAGATCAAGACATTCTTAAGAGATGGACAGAATACTGCTCAGAACTATACAACCACAGACCGACAAGGGACCCAGACATACTCAACACCCCACCAGTGACCAACACTGACAACTACCCTATCCTCCGAGAAGAAGTAGAGACTGCAGTGAAATCAATGTAAAAGGAAAGGCAGCAGGAATAGACAACATCCCTGCAGAACTAGTCCAAGAAGGGGGAGAAGACGTTATAAGCACCATAATAACAATCTGCAATAAGATCTGGCAGATAGGGGAATGGCCAACACTATGGACTTAGTCACTCATAATAACTCTCCAATAAAGGCAATTTGTAATAATGTCAGAACTATCGTATGATCAGTCTTATATGCTACCCAAGCAAAGCCATGCTAAAGATAATATTAAACAGACTGAAGCTTCAGACAGAGGAAATCATACCTGAAGAACAGACAGGTTCAGAACAGGGCGAAGCACAACTGAACAGATTTTTAATCTGAGTCTGCTATGTGAGAAGTACCTCCAGCACGAACAAGACCTTTATCATGTCTTTGTAGATTTTAAGAAGAAGTTTGACAGAATGTGGCATGCAGCCCTTTGGTCCACCATGAAGCTGTACAACATCAATGCCAACCTGATCAAAGTCTTAGAAAGCCTTTACAGCAAGACTACCAGTGCAGTCTGCTTCAATGGCCAATTAGGAGATTAGTTCAGGACAACAGTGGGAGTCAGAGAAGGCTGCAAACATTTGACAGATGCCTTTAAGACCATGAAAGAACTGTCAGTATTGGAGGCAGAACAATAACGAACTTACGCTTTGCTGATGACATCAATGGCCTTGCAGGAAATGAGGAGGAGTTAGCTCAGTTGGTGAAAAAACTGGACAGACCAGCTACTGTTTTTGGTATGGAAATCAATGCAGTGAAGACCAAATTGATGACCAGCAACACCAGTGACATCGGCAATGACATCTTGATTGGTGATCAGAACCTGGAAATAGTTAATAAATTCAAGTACTTATGAGCTATCGTGACGAGGGATCAAAACCAGAAATATTGTCCAGGATTGTGGTGACAATAACAGCAATGGCAAGGCTGAAGACAGTTTGGAAAGACAGAAAATTCTGATTCGGCTCAAAGATCAAACCGATGAACTCTTGATTGTATCTGTGATTTTATATGCCTGTGAGTCATGGACCCTCACAGTGGATCTCGAAAGGAGGATACAAGCTACTGAAATAAGATGCTTTCGAAGGTTGCTTGGCATTTCGTATAGAGATCATGTCACGAATGAGGAAATGGGAAACAGAATTAGGCAAGCCATTGGCCAAAAGGCAAAATGAAATGGTATGGGTATGTCACACGATCAACAGGACTTGCCCAGACAATCATGCAAGGTACTGTACAAGGAGGGTGAAGGAGAGGAAGACAGAGGAAAAGATGGGAGGATAACATCTCAGAGTGGACAGGACTGAAACTGAGCAATACAGTAAGATTAGCAGAGAACAGAATGGAATGGAGGAAACTGGTTGTCAGGTCATCAGTGGTGCCCCAACGGTCTAGAAGACTAAGGAATAGATAGATAGATAGATAGAACATGTACTCACGGTATTTCGTCTTTTAAACATGTTGAATTCTTGAATTAACCCCGAAACTAACTAACCGTCTGCACACTCAATCCAGCTATACTGTTGAACACGAACAAAGAGTTTATCACGACCATTCCGTTACGATCAGTCAATATACTTTAACTTTAATCCGACTTGATTTGGAAAGAATTTAAGGTATTTATCAGGCTATTTAGCTTTAATACAGATAGGTAGTTGAGATATTTGGAGTTCCTTTTCCGTTCAAGATTAGAACTTGGCTCACTATTTGGTTTTCTCTAAGACGTTTAGGCGGAGCCAGACTTCTCGTGGAAAAAAATAATTTGCTGCAATGCTTGCCAAGCTGCGTTAAGGTTAAAGATCAACTAATTTAATGAATGTCAGTTTGCGTGAAGGTTTAAGTGTGTCAGACTTGTCCCATTTTGGGCGGAATTTAATTCAGTTACTGTGAGCATTAAGGTTTAATTTGCATGAAGGTTTAATCGTTCAGACATCCCCTTACGGACAGAATTTAATTCCGAGACTGAGAGCTTCCATTAGAGTTTGACAAGGGCAGTCTGTTCCCCACAAGGGCACAATTTGATTTATTGGCACTGACTGTTCATTGTCAGGAACCCTTTGCACTGATTCTTGTCCGCGTAAGGATATAACTTGATTCATTGACTGTAACTGTTCACTTGTATGAAGGTGTGACGAGGTCAACACTATTCCCCCAAGAATATCACTTTATTCATTGACACTGTATGATTGTTAATTTGCATGACGGGTTAGCCACACATCCCCACAAGGACAGTTGGATTCAGTAAAGTCACTTCGCACAAAAGTTGAACAGGGTCAGTTTTGTCCCAACAACCAGTTACTTAAACAATCAGTCACTCAAACAACCAGTTGCTTAAACAACCAGTTACTCAAACAACCAGTTGCTTAAATAAATAATCCCTTAAACAATCGGTCACTCAAACAGCCAGTTACTTAAACAACCAGTCACTCAAACAACCAGTCACGTAACCAGTCACTCGAAAACCAGTCACTCAAACAACCAGTTACTTAAACAATCAGTCAATAAAACAACCAGTCACTCAAACAACCAGTCACGTAACCAGTCTCTCGAAAACCAGTCACTCAAACAACCAGTCACATAAACAATCAGTCACTCAAATAACTAGCCATCCAAGTAACCAGTCAACCGTAACTTTATTGCTATGATCCAATTGTTTCTTTTCAAACTTACTGAAAATACATTTTCAAACTATGTAAATAATGTTTGTTGCATATATGTGTGAATTTTCTTTATCTTGGAAACAAATGCTGAATTAGTAGTTATTGAATTCAGTTAAATCTGTCCAATTTCATTAGAACAGGTTGTTTTCCAGCCATCAGTTCAAAGTTTGCATGCAGTACCATTTTCATTTTATAGGAAATTGTTTTTTCTACATCTAAAGTCCAGTTACATTATTTTATCATACTGATTATATTTCCAGAGAATAGATTTCAATAGTATTGGTTCAGAAAGGAGGGTCCGGGGGGTTATGGAGTATTCTCAAATGTATTTCTTTTCGTGCCCGAACACTATTGTATTCAGAACCGAATTTGCAACGGACCAAACTTCACACCCAGCCCGTGCGTTCAATAGAGCTAACGTTTTGTAATGTTAGGCCTGTTCGCACTAGTGAACGACCCGTTTCCTGCTAACGGTTCTCGGAGGGAGTCCAACGCGCAGCACAAAATGGCGTCTTACTTGGCCGGGTTTAAGTTTACATATGGTACTTTCTTTAATGCTAAGCTGTTCAAAAATGAATACAATCGTCTCCGAGGACTTAACTAAACCATTCTATTTTAAAATTTTTATTAAAAAAGTTAACTGAATCAATGCGATTATCTGTGACAATCATTCATAATCATACTTCTACCTCACTAAGATAATAGGAGACGTTTTAATTCTTATCAGAGAACATGATTCTACTTTTACCGATATTATGAATACATGTTTTTGACAATTTTTTAAATCTAAATTGTTAACTTTATTTAAATTAATTACAAGTTGGGAGGATATCCCGAAGCTGTAGACTTGGGTCAGCGTTACAGGATACATGATGAACCCGTGGTGCTGTTCTTCGGGATAGAGCGTTGTGGTGCCAGCAGCCTCATCACCTCAAGATATCAGTAAAGGTAGTTAAATTGATTATCAATAGGAAATAATTGGTCTTAAGGTGCATCTAAAAGTTGACATAAATATGTTTTTCTTTTAAAATGAATAGACTGAATTAAGGCAAATTATATAATTAATCATATTGTACTTTGCAAAGGTTCATATTTCCAGAATCATATTCTACTTTGCAAAGGTTCATATTTCCAGAATCATATTCTACTTTGCATTGTATAAGGATTTATGTTTCCATAATCATATCCTACTAAGTGTACATTTTATAATTTTGTTATATTTAATATATTTAATATATTTGAAATGTAATTTAGATACGGAAAGGACTGGCGCCAATTAAAAAAAAAGTGTGTGTGTTTTAATGTCCCCGTACGTGAGCTTATAATTAATTCATTTGTACCCTTTATGGGAATTGTCTTAATTTTTTAAAAATAAAATATCACTAAACATTTTTTATCTGATATCCATACACGTTGCAGATTGGTTCTTTATTCAAAGAATCTAACTATTCCCCCCCCCCCCCTCAAAAATAAAATAAATCTAATAAAATAGTAAGGTAACCAAATGTTCCCTGCTTTGGATGCACACTTTTTATTAATTACAATAAGTGATTAGAATAAGTCAACATGATTGTCCCATGCTGTGCTTAGTACACTATGTGCAGTGATTACAATAAGTCAACATCATTGTCCCATGCTCTGCTTAGTACACTAATGACAAAGGATGTACAATAAGTCAACATGATTGTCCTGTGCTGTGCTTAGTACACTAATGGCAAGTGATTACAATAAGTCAACATGATTGTCCCATGCAGTGCTTAGTACACTAATGACAAAGTATGACAAATGATTACAATAAGTCAGTACGATTGTCTTTTATTCAACAGTCTACTCTTTAGGTTTTTATAGTTGCTCAAAATAATAAACCATGATTTGCATAAGGTTTAAGCATTGCTTTTAATTCTCTTTTCCTGTTGTTTTGTAATGTCTTCAGACAACCAACATTCTGGGAAGTCCTGTGCTGTAGACTCTGGACCCACAAATACCAGTATGCCTCCACAAAAACAAATCACCAGCACACCACCTCAGGCAGAAAAAAACAGATAACCGCAAGACTGAAAAAAATGCAGAAAGAACTGCCTGTCCACTTCAAAGAATTTGCAGATGAACAAAACAGACATTTAGGGGAACAACAGGTAAAATCAATAGACTTAGACAAAAAAATGAGATATTGAAACAAGTGATGGAGGATAGTTCCAAAAAAATGAAAAATGTAACTGAGGAAGAAATAAAATCCATGCCAATATGTATATGTGTTCTTTATACCTTTTGTATACATGTTCTTCACTGTAGGGTGATGTAGGGTGACGTTTACAGACCTCCCTGGATTAAATGGATATACTGAAATAAAATGTATTTTTGAAAGGAGATTGCACCTTTAAGCAAGCATTATAAGAAATATTTATCATTTAGATTAAAAGGTTTTGGAAATGATGAAAAACAACTGAAGTTAATCTCTACACTCTATTTTGTAGATTAAAAAAAACTGAACAGTTGAAGTCAGTTTAATAACTGTCCTTATCAACTCTCTGGAAATGTGAAGGTCGTGGAAAAGATGAATAATAAATCCTTGCAAATTATATTTTTTCTTGTTTTTAAAATGTCCATGTTAAGGTTATAAAAGTAAATGTGCGATTTCCATCCATGTATCTACCACACCAGTTTATATATCCTGGTCATCAGTGATTCCATGCTGAGTAGTCTGCTCACATGCTTCAATGTCTTTGTAAAGACTGGGGGGTCTCGTTTGACTGCTCTGATGTATCTCCTTTTATAAGGGAGAGGGCAGCTCGTAACATGTGCCAGAAATAAGATTTTACAAAAGACACAAGACAGACACCATTGATGTTTGGGTGGGGCCCGATTTATTCTGTCGTGCAAAGGAACATTTTACTGGCTGTGTGTATGAGTGTGAATATGATGATAATGATTATGGACAAACAGGCAACTGAAATGAAACAATAAAAATGCAAACTCTTCCACCCTCTCAAAACTGTGAATAACGAGTTTTTAGAAAGTGTGAATTAGGTCTTATTAACCTAATGGGGCGTTTCTCTTTCACACAGTAAGTTAAACCAATCATACATCTTTCCAATATCATACACTCTCTGGGGAGGGGGGAATGAAAATGATGAAATTAAAAAAGTGGAAATAAAAGTACATACACCAATTCTTATGCGGTAAATTGCACCGCTAACATTATGAAAAACAATTCACACACAAAATAGGCATGGATTTACCACTTTATTCAAGTTTGTATTACATATATATAACAATAGTAATATAGATATATGTCAGAAAAGAATATGATTAAATGTTCTTATTCTTAAATCTGCTATAAAGTTCTGAGTACGCACTTAGTACTGTCAATGTTCAAAGCGAGGTGATGTAGGTTGTATTGTCAGCTCACAAGTTGATTCAGAGATCAATGACACAATTGGTAGCATCACTCAAATCAATGATTTGAAGAAAGATGATGCAATGTGTCGTGTCATTTCACAGTGATGATTTGAAGAAGGGTGATGCAATTGTAGCATTACTCGCAACGAAGATTTGAAGAAAAGAATTGCAGACAATATCACATAAATATATTTGTTGAAATTAAATCTATCTGCAACACTTGTGAAGGAAGGATTCCTAATTTCTCAAGTACCAAAGAGTAGCAAGAATCTTCTTCTCTAAAGGCATTCTTTCTTTTGATAATGGTCTGGAAGCCAAATGCACAGTTCCTGTTTTTAATTTGAATTAGCATTGTGACATTTTAACAAATCTCAATGTACAGTAACAAGTACTTGTATGTAAGTCTGAAGTGTAAATATTATATATATTAAAATTATAAGGAGTAATTTTATAATTCGCTTCTAAGAATAATTAAAGAATTCTACAGTATATAGCACTTTATAAACATAACTACACTGAGTACATACTATCAAAACAATGCGCACACATTTTTCACCAGTATCATTAATGGAACTTGTATCTTCCGTCAGTTCATCAATAGAAACAAGAATTGCCTTGAATCTATCTTTCGCCCTCTTGAAACGTTTGCCGTACAACCGCTAACGTTACGATGCCGTTAGCTCTATTGAACGCACGGCAGCTTAAACAGACCGAACTTGACACCCAGTTTAAACGGTCCGAACTTGACACCCAGCTTAAATGGTCCGAACTTGACACCTAGCTTAAACGGACCAAACTTGACACCCAGCTCAAATGGACCGAACTTGACACCCAGCTCATACGGTCCGAACTTGACACCCAGTTTAAACGGTCCGAACTTGACACCCAGCTTAAATGGTCCGAACTTGACACCCAGCTTAAATGGTCCGAACTTGACACCTAGCTTAAACAGACAAAACTTGACACCCAGCTTAAACGGTCCGAGCTTGACACCCAGCTTAAACGGACAAAACTGAACACCCAGCTATAATGGACAAAACCTGACACCCAGCTTAAACGGACTGAAATTGACACCCAGCTATTACAGACAAAACTTGACACCCAGCTGTAATGGACAAAACTTAACACCCAACTGTAACGGAAAAGCTTAACACCCAGAAGTAACGGACCAAACTTGACACCCAGCTGTAACGGATCGAACTTGACACCCAGCTTTAACGAACTAAACTTTACACCCAGCTGTAATGGACCGAACTTGACACCCAGCTGTAACGGACACAACTTGACACCCAGCTGTAACCGACCGAACTTGACACCCAGCTGTAACGACCTCATTCATTTATAATGAGAGTTTAACTGTCCCGTTAAATTGATGCCACTCGCTAAACTGACTTGCTTCAGACTTAAGGCCCCTCCTTGCTTCATTCTGCCTGAGTTATCTGCAGCATCATCACGTGAATTTACTGTCGCCAGAATATTAATGACACAACCGCAGCCATCTTGGATCACGTGACGCGCATTTAATCCTGACTGAGGGCTAATGGAAACTGTTAATGAGCCAGAGCAAAAGAAATCTGCTAGAGTTACTGCACTTTAGACTTTCCGGTCGCTGCTTCCCAATATGAAAGCCAGGAGCGAGGAGCCAGAATGCTACGGCATTGCTTGAAGCAGACGACACTGGGTGTGTGCACGTGCTCATTAAGTTGTCGTGATTAGATTGCATTAGGCCGGAACTTGCCAGGTACACCCTTCATTGGCTGTGCTTTTATCCATGCTTCGCTCCATCGCTCCCGTCATGGGAACAATGTTCTGGACTTCTTTTTTCATCCAAAACACCCCCAAACAACAAAAAGATCGGCTGTAGATGTTGATTGGATCGAAAGTTTTCTGTTTATTGTCCCAAGTACTAATTATGCTTGCAGATTTCGTTGACAAAGTTCTTGTCATTTCTGTTTATTGTCCCGAGTACTAATTATGCTTGCAGATTTTGCTGACAAAGTTCTTGTTATTTCTGTTTTCAAAACGAAGAGAACTTGACCTATATTTAACTTCGTAGTCCTGGCAATCGTTGTTTTGAATTTTATTTGGTATTTTTTTTAAATCTCAAGAATCGTTCGTATATAGCAATTCCTCTTTTCCAGTCCTTCTCAACTCTTCCTTCCTTCCTTCCTTCCTTCCTTTCTTTCTTTCCTTAAGGGTCTTTCTATGTAGTTCTTATGCTACTTTTTAAACAACAACAAAACATTAGTGTCTTGTCTGTGAAGTTTTCTATTTTATTTTAAACAAAACAAAAAAGTTTATAACGTAAAGGACATGTTTGTATAGGTATTTTCTTATTTTTAAACAGCAGTAAGATGTTTTAAAAATTAAAGGCCAGTCTTTATGGTTCACTTTTACTTTTAGAAAATGTTTAAAACATAAAAGTATTTGTTTACCATTAATCAGGTTTCAAATATATTTCAAATATAAAGGCCTACATTTATAATATTCGTTTACTTTTTAAAAGAGGAAATAAAATGTTTAAAATATTAAATGCCTGTTTGTAAGCTGAACTTTTACTTTGAAAGAGCATTGAAACACGATCGAAACAAACACGGTCATAAATCATTATTATTATTATAATTTTTAAGCGCAAGGGTATAAAATGTTTTCACTTAAAGATGGGTTTGTGTGTGTGTGCGTGCGTGCGTGAGTGTGTGTGTGTGTGTGTGTTTCTTTGTATTATGAAGTTGGAAGTTAGTATTCATTGATGTAGGAAATGGCAGTAACTGAAACTATAATTAATAAATAAGCTGGATAGCAAGAAAGAAACTTCATAGCATGGAATGAACAGAATTTGAGTATGAAAAGTCCTATGAACACTTAAAAAGAAAATTAATAGTTGAACACTTAAAAAGAAAATTAATAGATTGGAATTAAGTCACCACCACCACCCCACCCCCGCCAATGCGACACTCATGATAGTATTTAGAGACAGGTAAGGGCATAGAGTGTGGTTTAGGTAACCATTTGTTGGGATATTTGACACGTAGACCTTTAGGTCAAGGTCGCCAATTTCAAACTCGCGAAAATTCGCGCAATGCTATTCACTCCGTAAATTACGCGCAGTTCTTGGGCTCGTTTGGAAGTAGTGTTTGATTTGCTGAAAACATGAGTACGTATTGCTGTCTTCCTGTCTTCAGTATAATTCGTCTCAAGTAAAATATAGCCATAATAGCAAACAAAATAAAACGCCGTTTAGCCATACAATTCCTCCAATTGCTTTGAAAGCCATTTAAGTCCTGCAAAGGCCGAGTGGACCGTCCAGGACCGTCCTTTTCGTAAAGAATTTCATTTAGTCACACAAAGGCCGAGTGGACCGTCCTTTACGTAAAGAATTTCATTTAGTCACACAAAGGCCGAGTGGACCGTCCTTTACGTAAAGAATTTCATTTAGTCACACAAAGGCCTAGATGATTGTCCTTTACACAGAATTTCATTTGTAGGCACGAAGTGTAGTGAATATATGAACTAGTATTTTATGGAGTTGCACTCTATCGGACATATTCATTCATTCGATCTTTGAAGCATTTATCTCTACAAATAATGTGGTAATAGAGAAACATAATTGAACCATTAATCTCTACAAATAATGTGGTAATAGAGAAATATAATTGAAGCATTTATCTCTACAAATACTGTGGTAATAGAGAAACAATTGAAGCATTTATCTCTACAAATCTGTGGAAATAGTGAAATATAATTGAATTATTTATTTATCTCTTATAAATATAAGTGAAGCATTTATCTCTATAAATACTGTGGTAAGAGAGAAATATATTTTTTTAAATTTGAAAACGAACAGGCATCAGCGACTGCAATGTCCAGAGCAGTGAAGGAAAACACGTGACAACCTCAGCGACTGCTGTGTCCAGAGCAGTGAAGGAAAACATGTGACAACCTCAGCGACTGCTGTGTCCAGAGCAGTGAGGAAAAGCACGTGACATCAAATTAAACTATTGGTCGGTGTCTTTACGCTGCCATACTCACCTCCATTCGTGTTTTACTTAACTCATTCCTCATCTCACTCCATTCAGCAATCCACATTCATGACAGCGGACCCCGATACCCCATGTATGTCCGTCCCTGGAGTACTGACGTCAACATTTAAAATTTCATCTTCCTAGCTTTATCTTTCCCAGAGGCCGTGAATCAAATATATATATACGGCCCGACAAGCACCAGACATCATTTTCCACTTTGTTTATTAGAAAACAACGCTTTGCTGCAGACTGGGCATTTCAGTGACTGCAATCATTCTCTGTTCCTCACATGGACACGCGTCACGGACACGTGGCCAGCATTTTGTTTTGTTGTAAGTTCGCATGCAAAGGATACATTCTCTTAAAGAAAGCGCACCTCTACGGGAGTTATCTTTTCTTGATTAGTAGTTCAGGCGGAATTCCGGATATTGTCTGTACATCACGTATGTGCTGTCTAGTTTATGTCTAGAGGAAGTAATTTATTTTAATAATTCTTAGTTGTTTGTTTGCATGCTTGCTTGATGGGGATGCGAGTCATAAATATTTTAATGAATAATACTAAATTTACGATTCAATATGTCCGGAAATTTCAAAAGATCATTATAGGTGACTCCTTCCGAAAATAAGACGACAATTTAAATTATTCTAATTCCATTAAATCAGTTTGTATGGCTGTTTTCCTAAGTTTTAGCTTTATCTCCATTTTCTAGTATCCCAGCAATTTAGGACATTCACTGTGAGGCAGACTATATCTACGCATGTGTTTCTCTCCTTTTATGCAGGTGCGTTTGTATATTTGTTCGTCTTTGTGTGATAAAATATTTATATGTAGGCCCCATGTCTGTCTGTGTTTATGTCTTAGATTTCTGCACGTGTGTGTATTTTGTGTCATTGTCCATGGTGTCTGTGTATTTATGTGGTAATTGTGTCTGCACTGTATCAGTGCGTATTGGGTCTCTGTCCATGTGTCTGTGTATTTATGTGGTATGTCTGCACTGTATCAGTGCGTATTGGGTCTATGTCCATGTGTCTGTGTATCTATATGGTAGGTGTGGTGTATAGTGTATATCTTTGTTTGTGTGTGTCTGCGTGTCCTGTGCCCGCATGCATGTTCTTAATTGCTCGTATTGTAGTGTGTGTGATGGTGTGCATGTTCTTAATTGCTCGTATTGTAGTGCGTGTGCTGGTGTGCATGTTCTTAATTGCTCGTATTGTAGTGCGTGTGATGGTGTGCATGTTCTTAATTGCTCGTATTGTAGTGCGTGTGATGGTGTGCATGTTTGTATGTCCGTGCGCGTCGTATCGTTCTTTTTTTCTTTTTTTTACCGGAAATGATGAGACCGTAGTTGACGGGTGGAAGGCGGTCGACTGACGTAAGTAACTTTAATCTAACAATACACATAAGCTCTTTCTCCTTTCTACCTCCTCTGTCTTTCTCTTTCTCGTCTATCTCCTCTCTACCTCCTCTGGTTCCTTTTTTTTCTCCTCTCCCTGTCTCCTGTCTCTGTTATGATCTTTATGTCTCCTCTGTCCTCTCTCTACATCTCCTGTCTCTCTTTCTCCTCTCTGTGCCTCCTCGCTCTTCTTTCTCGTTCTTTATTCTCTCTCTCTCTCTCTCTCTCTCTCTCTCTCTCTCTCTTTTGTATTGTGTATTATAAGTTTGTGTTTGGGAATATAGATTTCTAAAAGACCCATAAGCAGATGTACTGTCCAAGAAATAGCCACATTTTAAAAAAAGTTTCCCGACCCACAGTAAAGATGGGAAAATCGTTTGGATAAAAGAACAGCAACAAATACCAGTCCGACTTCCTCAAATTTCACCAGATCAAGGTCAGATCCCGACAGGTGTTTAATTAACACCGACTACTGCTTTCAGTCAGCCCGTGTGCCCGCCACTGAAGGGCAGATTTACTCGTGTGTTCAAATAAGAACGTGTTTGTTCATCGCTTCTCGCTGAACAAATTTGATTGTCCACTGTCGCTCTCTCTCTCTCTCTCTCTCTCTCTCGCTTTATTTAACAATCTAGTAAATTGTCTGTACTTTGAAATCTAGTTCAGCCTTCTTTTTCAGTTAATCAGTTCATTTTTTTTCAAACCCACATAATCACACACTCTCTCCTTCTCGCACACTCAAACATACACGCACACACGTATTCACATTCTCTCTCACACACACAAACCCGCACATGCATGCATGCACACACAAACACACACACATGCGCACACACAAACAGACACACATGCGCGCGCGCGCGCACACACACACACACACACACACACACACGCATACCAAATTATCTCCTGTTATTTATCTCAAGTATAAACAATATGTTTTAAGTAATGAAACTCTAAAGCACGCACGCGCACGCGCACATACACACGCATGCACACACACATGCACATTGTGACTGGTATAGAGGTATACACTAAACATCCTCCTCATTATCCGAAAATGTATCAGAAAGGTCAAACGCCACCAACTCCACCACCCATCCATGAACCAGTAGTATGAAATATCCACACATTCATTTAATCTGTCGGCCAAACAGTCACTCGAACCGATAGTATAAATATCCACACACATTTAATCTGTCGGCCAGTCAGTCAAACCGATAGTATAAATATCCACACACATTTAATCTGCATGCCTACTACACCACACTCCCACCTTAAAACACCCCATCCAGTCCACATGTACCCGACCCCAAAGGCAAAAGCGAACACAATCTCTACCAACAACAACGAACGCACTCCAACATAAAACAAGACAGTTGCAACTCAGCTGAAAGTACTGACAGTCTCAAACTCATCGGGAAAATGTAGCTCTGCAACTGTCAAAAAAAAAAAATAAGAAAAAAGAGAGGACTCACAACAGTCGCAAACCAGAGCAGTCGAAGGAAAAAACAACAACACGCAACAACACAAAACACACCCTCCTTGAATACCAGGGAAAGGAGGAAGGCCCCACAGGAACCCTACAAAAACTGAGAATATCAGAGCAGATGAAAAGTTTTCACGCAATTCCTGTGGGGCAAAGAAGTCAACGTAAAGAAGTAGAAGAATCTGCCGGCCAAGCAGTCACTGGAACGAGTATATGGATATCCACACGCACATTTAATCTGCCTGCCAAGCAGTCACAAGAACTAGTAGTATGGATATCCAAACACGTATTTAATTTGCCGGCAAACCTATATAAGATTTGGACGCGTTAGGCGTTTTGAAGTCCGGTTTTAATCGGCCAATGTTGGTAGGCATTTTACCCCTCATTCAAATGTTATATAATGTAAGAAATACTTTTGATCAAAGGTGTGCTGTTACTTTACAAAACGGCGCCAATTGTACAGAGAGATTATCATGGCAAGCTTTGAGCCATAAAACCTCATTCTATGTTATCTCGGAATTCTCACAAAGGGACTAAACTCTTATTTCCTCCTATTTTTTGTGTATGCATCAAGTCAATATTTAAGGCAGCACGGAACAACCCATTAGGAAGCGAGCTAGATTGTATGTAAATAGGTCCTTATATTCCGCAGTGTTGGACTTAGATTTAAACAGGGCCGAGGAATCGGAGTCAAGAGTCAAAAAGTTGTTTTTGGGTGGAGTTGGTAAAAAGGTTTGACTCCAATTTTATGAGACAAGGCTAAGATAGATCCACGTTTGACCAAGCGGGGGTGAGCGCGGGAGGTAAATAAAACTTTAAGAAAATTGAAATATCATTTAGGTAAACATTATCATATTAAGTATAATCTGATGGTATTTATTGTACAATAGAAAGATGGTTTATAAATGAAATCTACGTAAACCACTTCTTCATTTATTTAAGTGTTTAATTTTATACCACGTGATATCAGTAATAAACTACATCTAGAGTCGGAGTGATATCAGAGTGATATCAGTAATAAACTACAGCTAGAGTCGGAGTGATATCAGTGTGAAATCAGTGTAATAAGCTACAGCTAGAGTCGGAGTGATATCAGTGTGATATCAGTGTAATAAACTACAGCTAGAGTCGGAGTGATATCAGAGTGATATCAGTAATAAGCTACAGCTAGAGTCGGAGTGATATCAGAGTGATATCAGTAATAAACTACAGCTAGAGTCGGAGTGATATCAGAGTGATATCAGTAATAAACTACAACTAGGGTCGGAATCGCAACCTTGGATTTAATAAAGAAAGAGCTCGAGAGATGTGGGCAAATCTAACCCATTTTAACGGTGGAATCACTTTAAGGTCAACCTCATTATGTATTCATATTCGTCTCATAAAGCGCGCGCGCGCGCGTGTGTGTGTGTGTGTGTGTGTGTGCGTGCGGACGCTATTATGCACTTAACTCGTATAATAGAATGGTATTCTTTCGCTCGCGTGTATGTACGTGTATGGGAGGGTGGGTGTGGATGTGTGTGGGTAAATTCTTGAATTTCTTCAAGGACAATTACAATGGAGTTTGTGGGTCGAGTGATTTCTACCAGAATTCTACATCCTCAGAAAATAAATAAATACATGTAGGAAGAGTTACATTGGCGCCAAAAGGTTACCCTAACAATGGAGCAGACTGGCTGTTATTGCTGAGAATAGAAATGACGTACCCAGAATAGAAGCAAATAGCTTAGATCTATGATAAATGAACAAATCGATTTGTAGTGGAAAAGTGTATGCTAGTAACCGTTCTATCTTTTATCCGGCACAATAGACGTGCTAGTAACCGTTCTATCTTTTATCCTGCACAATAGACGTGCTAGTAACCGTTCTATCTTTTATCCGGCACAATAGACGTGCTAGTAACCGTTCTATCTTTTATCCGGCACAATAGACGTGCTACTAACCGTTCTATCTTTTATCCTGCACAATAGACGTGCTAGTAACCGTTCTATCTTTTATCCTGCACAATAGACGTGCTAGAAACCGTTCTATCTTTTATCCTGCACAATAGACGTGCTAGTAACCGTTCTATCTTTTATCCTGCACAATAGACGTGCTAGAAACCGTTCTATCTTTTATCCTGCACAATAGACGTGCTAGAAACCGTTCTATCTTTTATCCTGCACAACAGACGCGCTAGAAACCGTTGAGCTATCGTGAAAGTAGTAGGAGACACGTAACTATTAAGTTTTGTTACGAGGTTTGTCTGCTAGTTGTTTCTTGTGAACGCTATTCGATCAGTCTCCTTCTTTGTGACAAATGCTTTGATACTGGTCGTTATTCTACTGTAGATAACATCTCGAGTCAAACTTATCTTTCCGGATTGATGTTTACTTCGCTAATGATCGACGCCATATTGAAATTAGAAACTGAGAAATGTGAAAATGTGATCTTATGTAACGTAGAGTGATCTTATGTAACGTAGAGTGATCTTATGTAACGTAGAGTGATCTTATGTAACGTAGAGTGATCTTGAAATACGAAGTTTTACATTGTGTCACTGTCTAAACATGCAGAGTGAGAAATCACTGACGTCATTATGAGAGAAGATAAAGGTATATACCGCTTCTATGAAATTGTAGAATGTCTTCCCCTTTTCCCACCTGTACAGTGCCAATTAATCAAATTAAAGAATTAATTTAGCAGGCACTAAGACTTCTTAGATCGATGTCTCTATTAATTTTCAAAATGAGTCTCGAAGGTCTAACATCTCTAGAAAGTTCACATTCATCAAGTTGAGTGACATTTGGGGTTTTTTTTTTGGTTTTTTTTTAGTCTTATGGCTCTTGTCATACAGATAGTGACCATTTTGTCTGGGTGAAACTCCTATGCGTGTGTGAATCTTTAGAATTGTACCATAATAAACATACTATTCAGTCATATTCCTCCTTTTTAACACCTTCAAGCCATTCAACCGTACAACTGGAATATACATGTTTGGTCATTCGTCGACACATGCAGCAGAAAACTCAGCAAGGTCAAGATCTCATATAAATCTTCTGCTTCCATATATATTAAATATTCATAGATGACGTCATGAAAATTTCCTAGTTCTATGTGGATGTGTAACAAGCAATGTAGCTTTATTGATCACTTGCCTGACAGCAAACACACTCACACAAGTTTGAATTGATGGAAACAGCGATGTTGCTGACGATAGTGTTCTTGAGGAATTTAAGAAATTATTCTCTTCACTTCTTTCTGTTAAAGCTTTTGACCATAGTACCTGTGCATCAACACTAAAACGTGTGTACATGTCTGCTTTATACACATTTTCAAATAAAATCAAAATTTGAATTTTTTTCACAAATAAGTCGTTGAAAACATGTCTTCTTACAGTAAGGTCGGGAACAGTCCACTGCTTTTCTAAATTTCGGCCATTAGTGTAAACATCGTTTTTTTTTTTATTCCCAGCAATGTATGCTGTAGTGGCGCCGGACAGGTTTGCAGACAGGTTGTCAGAGAGACAACACGCTTGCAGAAATCCTGCCAGGTAGTCAGCAAGCTTGCAAAAAATCTTAGGTCTGCAAAAACCCTATCATGTAGATAACTGGCTCACATATATCCTCCATACAAACTACTTGCTTATGGAAAGCTTATCAAAAGAACAAAAGGTTCGCAGAAATCCTTGACATAGGTGATAGACTTACACAGTCCTTTAGAGAGAAAACAGGTTTGCAGAAATCCTATCAGATAAACAACAAGCTCCTTTAGAAATCCTGTCATAGAGACAGCTAACTTGGAGAAATTCTGTCAAAAAGAAAATAGGTTCGCAGAAATTCTGTCAGATGTGAAATACAATATAGGGTCACGTAATACAATATGAAATACAGAAATTCTGTCAAATGTGAAATACAATATAGGGTCACGTAATACAATATGAAATACAGAAATTCTGTCAAATGTGAAATACAATATAGGGTCAACCTGTCAGATGGACATGGTCACAAAAATCAAGTTAGGCGGACAGCAGACTCACAGAAATTCTGACAGGTAGTCAAGAGGCTCACATACATCCTGCCAGACAAATGAGAGAAAAGGACTGACCTTAACAGTGAGCTCTTGTAAGTACGTGTGGAATATGTCAGATAAATATAGCCTAAAGATTATACAATATGCAACAGACAAAATAAGGCACTTTAAAGATGAATGAAAGGAGTGGGAAGATAGAGAGAAAAAAGAAAAAGAAATCAAGACTGATGAGAGAAATACTAAGAAAGAGGGAAGAGATGAGAAAGGCAGAGGAGAAAGAGGATATAGAGATGGAGAACGGGCGAGAGATAGAGACAAGGAGAGAGAGAGAGATTGCAAGACGAAGAGACAGGAAATAAAGGGAGAGAGAGAGAGAGAGAGAGATTGCAAGACGAAGAGACAGGAAATAAAGGGAGAGAGAGAGAAAAAAAGAGAGAACGAGAAAGAACAAAGAGATGAATACAGAGAGAGGGGGAGGGATTACAGGAAACAGAGGGAGGGAGACAGACAGTGAGAGAGAGCAAGCACCTCTGCTCAAATATTTAGGCGCAAAATATTTGCCAAAAGACCAGCGGATTTGTTCTAGTTTATTCTCCCTGTCGCTGATCGTAAACAATAGGCTGGTCTTGTGTTTACATAGCTCCGGCCCGACGGAAGAGAGAACAACTGAAATAACAGTACGCCAACTCTGCCTGCTTTTCCGAGCTCACAAGGTCCCTCCCGACTGACAATACGAACCGTGTGAAGACGCCTACTGAATGACAATATGAACCATGTGAAGACGCCTCCGATTGATAGTGTAAGCCATTTGAGAACGCGTCGTAAATCTGGAGCATAAACGTGACGGGTTTGTCTGAACGGCGCGCAAAATGTCACATTAATTATCTTGGTACAGTGGTTAACCATAAAGTTTTCCAAACAAAACTGTTAGTCGCCCAATTTAGACTACAATAAAAAGTTAGACGAAACGTTAGCCGCACATGCTAAACCTTATTAATACCTCTGAGCCGGCTGATGTGCACGCGACGTTTCAAGATGCGAATAACGTGCAGTTTGCAAAATCATGCCACGTGATTTGTGTCACGTGACCAGTACATTAGCTGGCCTAGAAAGTCACAGAAGCTACACTGAAGTCAAATTGCCACCGTCTCCTCGCGTCCACCCCCAATTCATTCAAACTGCTGTGTTCTATAAGTAGACCTTAAATGTTCAGTGAAATTAATATAGCAACTGACAAGTTTGCGATTTCGGGGGGGGGGGGTGAAAGATGGCAGCATTTGGCTCTAGCGACTGAGCCGGTCTAATCAATCTTGTTTCTTAAGAGAAAAAATTAGTAGATTTGTGAACACAGCGCGAAACCAACTCCCTTTCTCATTACTAATGTTCCTAATTAAGACTTTAAGTCTACTATAACAAAATTAATAGGATTCCTTAGTACATAAATTAATTCAATGTGTGTATCTTCTTGTAAAATGTAGAAATATCACAAATGACTAGGCGGGAATATATATGCTTTAAATAGCCTAGCGTTTCTGAATACACCGTAGATTTGTTTTTAGTAGTACCTTGTGTGACACCTCTCTGGGAAACCTTCACTCGCTATGATTATTATTTATTATTTATCAACACATAACTAATTACAAGTGATCAAGAATCTTAATTTATAGTTATTAATAATTATCCCACAAGACCAACATCTCTCTTAATTGGGCGAATTATAAGGGCGTCGTAAACTCTACTCTTTACATAATAATAAGATAGATGTTTTACTCTCGCATAATGTTCTGCAGGTGGAAACTTCTTGCTAAAGGAGTAATAAAATTCGTCTTTTATTTTTAGTTAACGAGCCCCCATCCACTCAATATTACTCCAACATAAGTTTTGATGCGTGCAAGAAGGTTAATAAATTTAACAATAAATTATTAAATCAAAAATCAAATATACAACATATGAATATAATCAATGAAGCATTGGCATTTATATCACTTAACAACAATATTTGATTAACGCTAAGCACTCATCCAGTTTATCCTAGCTTAGACATCAACAGTCAATTAACAAACAAACACACACACACACATACACACACACACACACACACACACACACACACACACACACACACACACACACACACACACACACACACACACATATATATATATATGTATATAATCAAGTTCATGATATAATTCATAGTGGAAATAGGAGTGGAGTTTCAGAGAGATAATTATAGTCAATAAACATAACTTTCTAAGATGGCAGCTGCCACTGGCATGTGTTCACAATCATGTGGTTTGCAACAAGTCATTGTCCTTATTTTAGATGACGGTCCAACATACCCCTTCTAGGCATGTTACCCAACTGTTCCAGAATCTTTGATGCACTCACAAAGCACATCGTAGAGAATTGTCCAGAATTCAATTGTGCTGTCTAGCATGTCAGGAGGAATGTTCCAGAATCTTTGTGTGACTACTCAGCACACCATGAAGAATGTTCAAGAAACTTTCATGAATTCTTCAGACCAAACGTAAGCTCCAGTTTTGCCATATTGGCTCATGAACGGAATTCACAGGAATCACTCACAGGAATACATTTACTGATAAGTTCAATGACAACGCTAGATTCACACACCCATATGGTCTGGTAGAGTACAGTTGTCACTGTAGTCTGAAGTAGGTACAGGACTACAAAATAAAAAAGGCATGTTCCTTTCTACTAGGTCTAATTAAGGTAGTGCTAAATTCCAGACATATTTCATCTCTAACTCCTTTTTTCTCACACACATTGTCAACTTACAAATCCTGCAATGATATTAATTAGTCTCATACACATGCAGTATACGAAATAAAGCATCAATCAAAATTCAAAAAAATAATGTATAACATAACCAACTTGGTGAAGAAATAAATAAAGGTTCAGTTACATAATGCATTCCCCATTTCAAATCATACTTCAATAGCAAATATGTATGGAATATTTCTAAGTCCATTCTTTTCTTTATCTGTTAGTTAATATACCATAAGCTAATGATCACCTTTATGACCGGACTCGAATTATGTCAAAATCAAAGTGATTAGAATATAGGATTTTCTTCAACAAAGTAACTTTTGGTCCATCCCCATTGGATGAAGTTGTTATGAGCAAGTATGTGACTATTAGTCAGAAATACTACTCATCCAGTTGGAATTGGTTTGGATTACATCAGCAACACTAGCATATTCTTTACCTGAGTTGTTTACTCCAACTCTGACACTTAAAAATATCAGCATAAGCAGTGCCTAAGGTCAGGTCACATTGACATTGAACAATTTATATAACAATTAAGATTAGAAATAGGGATTGGCAAATCTACTCCACCACACATTGCTACTTAAGTCATACCATATTTGTTTTTATTAGTACAATATCAGAGTACGTTGCTATTGAACACATTCAAGTTTGACCTTGTTATTGAACATACTGAAAATTTGTTTTTATTAGTACAATATCAGAGTACGTTGCTACTGAACACATTGCAGATTTGCTTTTAATTAATTCTAATTTAGAGCACCCTTCTAATGAACACATACCAGCTTTGTTTTTATTAGTACAATATCAGAGTACATTGCTACTGAACACATTGCAGATTTGACCTTGCTAATGAACATATTGCAAATTTGACATATTGAAGTAATAAACATACTGCAAATTTGTTTTTATTAGTAAACTATCCGATTACATTGCTACTGAACACACACAGCAAATGTGTTTTTATTTCTACAATATCAGAGTACATTGCTACTGAACACACTACAAGTTTGCTTGTATTGGTACAATATCAGAGTACCTTGCTACTGAATACGCTGCAAGTTTGCTTGTATTGGTACAATATCAGAGTACCTTGCTACTGAACACGCTGTAAGTTTGCTTGTATTGGTACAATATCAGAGTACATTGCTACTGAATACGCTGCAAGTTTGCTTGTATTGGTACAATATCAGAGTACCTTGCTACTGAACACGCTGTAAGTTTGCTTGTATTGGTACAATATCAGAGTACATTGCTACTGAACACACTGCAAGTGTGCTTGTATTGGTACAATATCAGAGTACCTTGTTACTGAACACGCTGTAAGTTTGCTTGTATTGGTACAATATCAGAGTACATTGCTACTGAACACTGTAAGTTTGCTTGTATTGGTACAATATCAGAGTACATTGCTACTGAACACACCGTACGTTTGCTTGTATTGGTACAATATCAGAGTACATTGCTACTGAACACGCTATAAGTTTGTCTGTATTGGTACAATATCAGAGTACCTCAGTTTACGAGATAATCTTGCAATATGAGTACAGTGGCACTGTTATTATTTTTACAAAATCTTATCCCTCTAGTCAATTGCCACGCTTTTCCATATTTATTCAGCAGATTTTGTTTCTATTGATGAAGTGTTAGAAAATAAAGTTCTATTCATAAACTTTCATGTTAAATCTGTTGGCTGCGTTCACTAGATTTTATCACTAGATAAAAAGAATAAGCAATGTTATAACAATGTATTTTTTGATTGCCAAAAAATATTAGAAATCGAGTCAAAGCGTATATGAGTCATTTAAGATTTAGTTGCATACTCAATATGAGGACAATCTTTCACTGAGTGATGTTGAAGACAATCCGTTACTGAGTGATGTTAACAGATCATCTGACCAATGCAATATGAGGGCAATCAGTTATAGAGTAATGTGAACAGGCCAACTGACCAATCCACTATATAACATTTTAACATGATGGGGTACGAAGAGTAAGCCTGTTAACATGATGAGGACACACGTAAACATGACGTGGGCACAAGTAAACATGCTAACATAGTAAGGGCACAAGTAAACATGTTGACATGATGAGCGCACAATTCAACATATTAGCATGACGTTGGCACAAGTAAGCATGCCAACATGACGTGAGCACAATTAAACATAATTAACATGACGTGGACACAAGTAAACATTATGACGTGGACACAAGTAAACATGTTAACATGACGTGGGGACAAGTAAACATGTATAACGTGGGCACAAGTAAACATTATGACATAGGTACAAGTAAATATGTTAAAAATACGAGTACACAAGTAAACATGTTAACATGACGTGGGGACAAGTAAACATGTATGACGTGGGCACAAAAGAAAAAACAAACGAATACACATTGACAGTAACAAAGATACTCTATAATACTGACTCGTACGTTGTTCTTTTCACAGAAAATGTGATTTAAAAATAAATATATGTTTTATATACTTTACTTGAGTATATGTGTGTGCACATGCGTAGTTTGAAAATATCGAGATATTTTTCAGCTAACGGAGCTAAGAGATCAAAATCATTCTTTTCAAAAACACAACTTAAAACTTAATTGTAAATTGTTGTCACTTTACAATCTGGAGAGAAATAATGTTGATGGGAGAAAAAATACTGTCGTAATGTGCATAAGTGTGTGTGTGTGTGTGTGTGTGTGTGTGTGTGTGTGTGTGTGTGTGTGTGTGCTTCTTCGTGCGCGTGTTTGTGTGCGTGCTGTGTGTGTGGTGTTGGTGAGTGATCGCAGCAGTCCTCCGAAGAATTTAACTCCTAGGTTCCTGATTGGATTGTCTCCCCTTAGGAGTTTCAGCGTAACAAACCAATATCTGCCTTGGTCGCCATTGTCTGGCCTCCACGGCCCTAGTCATTACTTCAAACACTTCCCTTCTTTCACCCCAAGATGCGGTGATCTCCCTTTCTTTCTGCGTGCGACTCAACGGAGTGGCACTTTGTGGGACCAATTCCAGACCTCGCTTTTTAAGTCTAATTGGTCTTCCATCAGAATTAATTTTTCAGTCGGCACCACCAAATAAAGCCGGGTAGAAGACAAGGCGGCGACCCAGAAAGTCTAGTCGGAAACGGAGGTGTTTGAAAAAATTGAAGTGTCCACCTTTATCCTCCTCTTGTCTGTGGCAGAGAGTGATAACCTTAATGCTTATCGCTGGCATGCAACAATTGATCACCATCTGCACAAGGGAATTACATAGACTCGCCCGAACTGATTATTTCCGTCACGCCAGAGAGCGTGACACAATGTGTGAATGCGTGTGGTGTTTGTGTGACGAGTGAATTTGGATGTATGTCATTTGTGTATGTATGTGTGATCAGAAGGACGTATTTGTGTATGAGGCATGCGCGTATGTGTGTGTGTGTATGTAAAAGGCGAGTGTGGTTTAGACGTGTATTAGATCCGGTCTGTGAGTGATGTGTTTTTCCCTAAATGTTCTTGCGTAATAGATGTATTTTGGGTGTGTTAATTTTGTGTGGTGTTGTGTTTTTTTATGTGTGCATTTTAATGTGGTATAGTGATTGTTTGGTGTGTGTGCACTTTTGTTGTGCTGTATATGATTGGTATATGTGCATATTGTGTGTAGCTGTTTGGTAAGTGTGTGCAATTTTTTTCTGGCATATGTTTGGTATGTGCATTTTTGTGTGTTGTGTGTTTGGTACATTTTTGTATGGTGTACGTTTGGTATGTGTGTAGTTTTTTGTGGTGTACGTTTGGTATGTGTGCATTTTTGTGTGGTGTATGTTTGGTATGTGTGCCTTTTAAAATGGTGTGTCTGAGATGTTGGCACTTTTGTGGTGTATGTTTGGCATGTGTGTCAATTTTTGTGTGATGTTTTGTATGTTTGTTATACGTGCATTTTTGTGTAATGTTGTGCATGTTTGGAATGAATTGCACTCTCCATGTCTGAAATAGTGTACGAGTTCCATGTCTGAAATAGTGTACGAGTTCCATGTCTGAAATAGTGTACGAGTTCCAGCGCGAAATCGGCGCAAGCCAGAAGCACTCCCAAATCCGTCATCATCAGAGTGCACGAGAAAAATCTGTGCGACTCTTAAACTGAAACAAACAACCAACGGTGGCCATCATCAAGGTTTAGCATTCAATCCAACTAGGAAATTAATCAGTGCAATCGGCAACTGCCCTCAACTGCCCTCATTTCTCCTTTTCCTTTCTCCCTCTTTTCATCCAACTTCGGCGGTGCCATGATGTGTCTTGGCGTGATTTGTGTGCCGGAATGACCGCTAACGCCAGCACTAGAGCAGCGTGAATCCCGGAGCACTGATTGAGAATCCCGGAGTACTGATTGAGAATCCCGGAGCACTGATTAAGAAACCCGGTGTACTGATTGAGAATCTCGAAATTCCTATTGAAAATCTCGGAGTACCGATTGAGAATCCCAGAGTACTGATTGAGAATCCGGAGTACCAATTGAGAATCCCGGAATACCGATAGAGAATCCCGGAGTGCTGATTGAAAATCCCGGAGTTCCTATTGAGAATCTCAAAGTACTGATTGAGAATTCAAGAGTACTGATTGAGAATCTCGGAGTTCCAATTGAGAATCCCGGAATCGTTTCTGAAAGAGAAATTAAGATGCTGGAGTATGAATTGAATAACTGAGATTCCACACTAAAGATGGACAGTTTGAAGCCATTTAGTCTGGACTGACCATTTCAGAGGGAGTGTGAATTGCACTTTAGAGATCCTGAAATGATAATTTGCTAGAGATTTAAGAGCCATTCTACCTAATATTCTATAAAGATTTCATTTCTACAAATTATTAATTATGATTTTTTTTAACACCAAAATTGTATATTTATTTGTTAGGTTATATGAAGCTCATTAGTGCATAACAAGACGTTGTGTAAACAAACAGAATCATTCGAAGATTGAGTGTAGCAATAGCCGAGATCCATTTTCAAGAGAACAGTTTTAAAACATTTATTTACTTAGCATTACTCTATTCCTGGTGTACTTAGCATTACTCTATTCCTGGTGTAATTAGCATTACTCTATTCCTGGTGTACGTAGCATTACTATATTCCTGGTGTAATTAGCATTACTCTATTCCTGGTGTACTTAGCATTACTCTATTCCTGGTGTAATTAGCATTACTCTATTCCTGGTGTACGTAGCATTACTATATTCCTGGTGTAATTAGCATTACTCTATTCCTGGTGTACTTAGCATTACTCTATTCCTGGTGTAATTAGCATTACTCTATTCCTGGTGTAATTAGCATTACTCTATTCCTGGTGTAAGTTACTAACACTGTATATCGCGTAAATAACTCTTGTACAGAGGTGTCCTGTGCGTACCAATGTGACATCATACACGTGTTTCCTTTTGCATCATCTATCATACACGTACCTTTTCTCATCATAAATATTTGTACCTCTTGTGTTATGTATTGTGTAACACCTGTGTTATGTATCTTGCATGTACCTCTTCTGAACTATGTATCATGCATGTACCTCTTCTGTGCTATGTATTATGCATATACCTCTTCTGTGTTATGTATCATGCATGTACCTCTTCTGTGTTATGTATCATGCATGTACCTCTTCTGTGTTATGTATCACGCATCTTAAGCATCCAAATTCACAATTTACTTATTTGTTGTTTTGTGGTTTGACTGGAAACACGCCACTCCAATTTGCAATGCAATATATATCATTATGCTGTGTAAGCCTGCAATGTACTGTTGCCTTAGAAAACGTTGTAGGTTGTATGCTATTATTTGTTGTTTATGTAAATAAGATGTTACACTTGTTAAACTGTTTTACGTTCACATGTCAAGATATATTAGTAAATGATATAAATTTATTAAACTGTATTAAAACGGCATTGAACAAGAACACTTGGGTTAAAATAAACTTTTTTTTTCTAATTTTCTAAGTATTGGGATGGGAAGGTGCTTTTAAAAATAAGATTTGGAAAGGAGAGTTACGGTAATATACATTCCAATAATATGTAAGCGTTTGCGGGATAGGGGTAAGGTATGGGTAAGGGGTGATGGACATTGTTGTGCATTCTCTTAGAGCAGCAAGATTTTGTTTCCAGTTTTTAACTGCTAATGAAATCTTTAAGCACATGGTGTCTGCACCATCATCCAATCTGATGAGCTGGTCTCTAATCCCACTTCCATCAACTTCGGAGGGGTTGAGATACTTCCGTTAAAATTTCAGCCTGATCAGGGCTCGAACCTGGGTCCCTAGAGCAAGATGTTATAGTGCCCATCCTCGCGAGCTAATGTGTCGTTAAGATAAAATGCGGATTTTAATGCGGAGACAAGGGCTGCACCCTGTTAACCGTAACTCATAACGGCAACGACACCCAAATCCATATTGAAATGTTTCCGCTGGAGCGAGTGGGGACGCGGCTCGCGGCTTCAATTACTACGAGAACCACTTGCGGAAATGACGTCACCCTTTATCACCTTGCACTGGCAGACGACCAATACTAATAAAGAGAAAAAAGAAGAAACAAAAATAGGATCGTGCTAAGAAATTTTGTCATGCTTTATTCAGCAAGATAATAGGGAAAGAAATTAATAAACCTCGGGAACCATATTGCACATGGCGTGAAATTGGTGCGAACCACGCTTGAACTCAACTGATGTGATGGCGGGTTAAAAACAAAACAATAAAAAAAAAAAAAAATACCCCAAACCGTGTCGTCGTTTTGATTGACAGTACGATAAATCAGTCTTGTTCGTGTTACTGTTTGAGGCATTTGTTCAAAAGCAGTACTCACAGGTTTTTTCTTTGTTTTATTTTTGTGTTTAGGAGCTTGAAAAAAGGTTATGACCTTTACGCCTCGTCTGCACTAGCCAGCGAATTCTACGACCCGTGGGAACGGATACACTTTGAACTCAAATGACGTCTTCCCCCCTCCCATCCTCCTGTAGAAAATTGACGTAGTTTGATTTGAAAGAGCACTCGACTCTATGGATATAAATGTCTGCAGGCTTGTGTGGACAGCATAATACCAGACCAATCAATGCCCCTTTAACAATCCATTTTATCGACCAATTGGAAAGAAAATATTGTAGAAATAAAATGGCGGTCAGCGGTGAAGTGATTCATTGAATTGTAGATTAACTAGACTGGTGAGGGGGGTGGGGGGAATAAGTTGGAAGTAAAACGTACGTCGCAAAATTCCCCATCCTTCCTTCATTAAGTAGCCTTACCTATACTTTGACATAATATATTTAGTAATGGCTATAGGACAATTATGTACATTTAATTTGACTGTTTTGTAATGGGGGTGGAGGTGGGGCAGATGGCTACAGTATGATTTCATTCTTCAGCTTCAGTGACGTTACTATACCCCCAATCCAGTTAACACAGAGACAAGCGAACTTTCAGTGACGTTACTAGACCCCCAATCCAGTTAACACAGAGACAAGCGAACTTTCAGTGACGTTACTATACCCCCAATCCAGTTAACACAGAGACAAGCGAACCTTCAATGACGTTACTAGACCCCAATCCAATTACTACAGAGATGAGCAAACCTTATTCATTCTGCAACGGTGAAACAGCAGAGATGATGAAAATCTAGATAACAAATTATTATGAAATAATGATATTGATAATGATGACGACGATCATGATTGACAGACTTTTTTTTTGCAGCAATAATAAATTATATAATTATATAATAGTCATAAAATTATATAATTTTATCGTAGTCATAAAATTATATAATTTATAGTGATAAGTGGCTATGCAACATTAAAGAATAATGTGCATTATAATACCTATCAAAGTTTGGAATGCTAAATAATTTTTTGTTTCACACAACATACATAAATATTGCAATACCTATCAAAGTTTGGAATGCCAAGTAAGTTTCTGTTACACACAACATACATAAAACTAATATTGCAATACCTATCAAAGTTTGGAATGCTAAGTATTTTTCTGTTACACACAACATACATAAATATTGCAATACCTATCAAAGTTTGGAATGCTAAGTAATTTTTTGTTTCACACAACACACATAAAACTAAAATTGCAATACTAAATAAGTCACTGCTCTGCATCATTAAGTAAATAACATTCGTGCAAAACAAAACAAACAAAATAATATGATTGAAATGCTATATAATACCAACAAAAAAATGTTCGCGCTAAATATATTAGTAGGGCTATCTTTCCTAGTTTCCTCATGTGAAGAAGGATGGGTGAAAGTGACTATTTAGATGTACGTCAAATGTACCACTCTAATTTCTTTCGCATCTCGCAAATTAGACACAAGCTAAGACCCCAAAACGACCTGATTAGACACAGACGCACAGATGGACAGGTAAGTGACTCGTCGACAATTCGCACAGTCACACCTAGAAAGATGTAAGTTGATAGAGTGAATAGAAAGACTGATGAATGAATAGAGAGATTGATAGAAGAAATACTGGTGAGTGATCAGAGAGAGTGATGAATGAACAGAGGGACTGATAGAGTGAACAAAGATACTGATAGTTTGAACACGGAAACTGATGAATGAAGAGAGAGTGCTGAATGAACAAAGGGACTGATGAATGAAGAAAAAGACTGATGAATGAAAAGGGAGACTGATAGAATGAACAAAGATACTGATAGTTTGAACACGGAAACTGATGAATGTACAGAGAGACTGATGAATGAACAGATTTAAAGATTTATCTATTTTTTTGTGGAGGACTGTGTGATTTGGTGTGGGTCATATTACTTAAAATCTTCAAGGTCTTAAAATCAGGATCATCCCGAACAGAGGGACTGATAGAATGAACACGGAAACTGATGAATGAACAAAGAGACAGATGAAGGAACAAGGGAACTGACAGAATGAACAGAGATAGCCTGATGAATGAATACAGGGACTGATGAATGAACAGAGAGTGATCAATGAGCCTGTGACATTAAAAAGCAGCGAAAGTACAGAATGAGCCATATTTGTTATGAATACAGGGACTGATGAATGAACAGAGAGTGATCAATGAGCCTGTGACATTAAAAAGCAGCGAAAGTACAGAATGAGCCATATTTGTTCATGGGTTATGTAGATGCAAAATTCAGGATAGTGTTGGCGCAATAAACATACACTTTATCTAAATAATGTTATAGCTGGCACAATAAACATACACTTTATCTAAATAATGTTATAGCTGGCACAATAAACATACACTTTATCTAAATAATGTTATAGCTGGCACAAAAACATATACTTTATCTAAATAATGTTACAGCTAAAGCTGTAAAAACACAGCATAATTTGACCACTTTCCTGATTACAGGCATCGACGAGGGCAGATCAGTTTAGTACCCCACTAGATGTAAATTAGAGTTAAAAGCAATATCTCTAAAGATGGAGGTTTCTTAATGAACATCTGTAATCTTATTTTCAGACACCCAGGGTGGGCAACTGACAGCTAGTGTAGGTTGAGTGAAATCGTAGCCATCTGGTAGCACAGGTTTGGGGAAGATAACTTGTAGACTTGATCCAGATAGAGGCCCCATCCTTAATCAGAAACTTAGAGCAGCTCCGATACAAACATTTTCTGGCTACACCTGTGTGGGATGAGCTTCTCTGTAAGTTCTATGAGGAGCAAAAGAAAATGAACAGTAGCTGGCTCTTCTAACTGTATACTTTTCAATTCTTTTCACATTTATTTCATATGATGTTAAGTAATTGTAACTGGCTCTTTTAACTGTATACTTTTCAATTCTTTTCACACTTATTTCATGTGAAGTAATCGGCTCTTTTAACTGTATGTTTCAATTCTTTTCACACTTATTTCGTGTGATGTTAAATAATTGACTCTTTTAACTGTACACTTTTCAACTATTTTCACACTTATTTTGTGTGATGTTAAGTAATTTCATTAGCAGTTGTCAATATATTGGCACGATGACACGTCCAAAGCACAAGTTGATGAGTCATCTATTACTAGTGCTAAAGTTGTTTAAGAAATATATTTGATGAGTCATCTATTACTAGTGCTAAAGTTGTTTAAGAAATATATTTGAGAAAAAATACATTTTGTTTCACGGGGAATTCCAGCACTGTAAAATAAATTAATAAATAAATAGTTTGCTTGTGTCTGCCAACCCTGTGCCAAAAGTCAGGTCATTGGCTTAAAATTACTATTTGCATGACACAAGAAATAAATACAGTTGTTTAATTGACTTGCTCCTAATTATTTCTTCTCAATTACTTTTTAAGCTAGTTTCACTATACTGTAAAGGAAAGAAAACTAACTCATATTGTAATCATAATATCAATCTCAGTTCTAGAGGATTACGTCATCTTCTGGGAACATACTGACGTGACTAGGTTAGTCACACCTAAGACTTCTTGTAAATGACAACAATATCCCAGGATGCATCTGACAATATCCCGGCATGCTACTAACAAAAATATCCCAGCATGCAACTGACAACGTCTCAGCATACATGATATTGTATTGGTAAAGAAAAGAACACCATTGTTAGATTTGTTGTGGTGTGGCTAAAATCTAGAATTACATAATTATGTTAATAAATGTTTAGATTAAATGCATAATTGATTTTTTATTTTTGGTTTGTTTTGAGGACATTTGAAGATTTATCTTTTTTTTTTTTTTTTTTAGTGGAGGACTGTGTGATTTGGTGTGGGTCATATTACTTAAAATCTTCAAGGTCTTATAATCAGGATCATCCCGAAGAGGTGGGTGGGTGTGTAGTTTATAAAATACCCACACTGACATAATGACAGAGTTGGATTCGAATCTCCAACATGCAAGGCCAGCGCCTAAACCTTATGACCAACTTTCTTTATTTTTTAAGGCTGTTTGAGCACCATGTCCGTGTGTGTCTGTGTGCGTGTGTGTGTGTGTGTAGGGGGGGGGGGTGTCTGGAGGAAAAGGTAAATTGATCAAATTACAAACCACTTAATACTTCTATTGGTAAGAAATCTGGAAGTTGAATCTCTTAATAACGTGCACTACCTTTCACCCCAGGATGGTAATTGATTTTTTTATCAGGCAGAAGGGGAAACGATGTGTATGTGTGCGTGTGTAAGCGTGCGTGCGTGCGTGGAAAGACACAAAGACAGGCAAGCAGACAGGACGGAGAGAGATAAATAGAACATTGAGTTTTGTATTTTGTTCTATATTTAAATAACTGCAGACTGTCAAAACGGAAGTATGGGAGTTTTGAATGGAAAAGAAAGAAAACTTTGCCTTTGCGGTAAACTAGTAACTGGGTAGATAGATATAGGATAGAGTCATGAAGAAAAGCAGTGGGGTACGGCAGTGGGGTGGAATGCGTTTTGCCGTATGCCCCATCTCAGCCTCATCAGCTGTCAAGCGCAACAGCCAGATGGCTAGGTTGTAGAACACTGCTCGACCTCTGACCTCGAGTGCCATATTGCTCATCTCACTTCAGGTGACGTCACGACTGGCTGGCAGCTTTACGACGCTTCTTGGCTACTTGAGATTCTTTCACCAAGCTATGAAAAGTGTTGTTTGTAGAACAGTAAGCAAGTAAGTACTCGACTTTATATAGAACTGCAAAGTATATACTCGACTTTATTATTTTTTTTAACTGCTTTGTATATACTTGTCCTTGGCTGTTTATAGAACTGCATTGTATATACTTGTCCTTGGCTGTTTATAGAACTGCATTGTATATACTTGGATTTATATAGAACTGCATTGTATATACTTGGATTTATATAGAACTGCATTGTATATACTTGGCTTTATATAGAACTGCATTGTATATACTTGGCTTTATATAGAACTGCATTGTATATATTTGGCTTTATATAGAACTGCATTGTATATACTTGGCTTTATATAGAACTGCATTGTAAGTACTCGCCTTTATTAGAAATGCATTAAAAATTACATAGAACTGTATTGTTAGTATTATAAGATTATTCCTTGATGGGTGCGGGGGAGGTGCATTTTAAAATGTTATTTTTAAAAATATACCTTAGTAGGCTGAGCAAATGATAATAAAATAACAATGAAGTATATATTTTAACAATATACCTCAGTAGGCTTAGCAAATGATAATAAAATAACAATAAAGTATATATTTTAACAATATACCTCAGCAGGCTTAGCAAATGATAATAAAATAACAATAAAGTATATATTTTAACAATATACCTCAGTAGGCTTAGCAAATGATAATAAAATAACAATAAAGTATATATTTTAACAATATACCTCAGTAGGCTTAGCAAATGATAATAAAATAACAATAAAGTATATATTTTAACAATATACCTCAGTAGGCTTAGCAAATGATAATAAAATAACAATAAAGTATATATTTTAACAATATACCTCAGTAGGCTTAGCAAATGATAATAAAATAACAATAAAGTA
This sequence comes from Sinotaia quadrata, assembly GCA_028829895.1. Taxonomy (NCBI): domain Eukaryota; kingdom Metazoa; phylum Mollusca; class Gastropoda; order Architaenioglossa; family Viviparidae; genus Sinotaia; species Sinotaia quadrata. The sequence continues at coordinate 8,272,725 of CM054181.1, read as the reverse complement.
TATATTTTAACAATATACCTCAGTAGGCTTAGCAAATGATAATAAAATAACAATAAAGTATATATTTTAACAATATACCTCAGCAGGCTTAGCAAATGATAATAAAATAACAATAAAGTATATATTTTAACAATATACCTCAGCAGGCTTAGCAAATGATAATAAAATAACAATAAAGTATATATTTTAACAATATACCTCAGTAGGCTTAGCAAATGATAATAAAATAACAATAAAGTATATATTTTAACAATATACCTCAGTAGGCTTAGCAAATGATAATAAAATAACAATAAAGTATATATTTTAACAATATACCCCAGTAGGCTTAGCAAATGATAATAAAATAACAATAAAGTATATATTTTAACAATATACCTCAGTAGGCTTAGCAAATAATAATACAATAACAATAAATTATATATTTTAACAATATACCTCAGTAGGCTTAGCAAATGATAATAAAATAACAATAAAGTATATATTTTAACAATATACCTCAGTAGGCTTAGCAAATGATAATAAAATAACAATAAAGTATATATTTTAACAATATACCTCAGTAGGCTTAGCAAATGATAATAAAATAACAATAAAGTATATATTTTAACAATATACCTCAGCAGGCTTAGCAAATGATAATAAAATAACAATAAAGTATATATTTTAACAATATACCTCAGCAGGCTTAGCAAATGATAATAAAATAACAATAAAGTATATATTTTAACAATATACCTCAGTAGGCTTAGCAAATGATAATAAAATAACAATAAAGTATATATTTTAACAATATACCTCAGTAGGCTTAGCAAATGATAATAAAATAACAATAAAGTATATATTTTAACAATATACCTCAGTAGGCTTAGCAAATGATAATAAAATAACAATAAAGTATATATTTTAACAATATACCTCAGTAGGCTTAGCAAATGATAATAAAATAACAATAAAGTATATATTTTAACAATATACCTCAGTAGGCTGAGCAAATGATAATAAAATAACAATAAAGTATATATTTTAACAATATACCTCAGTAGGCTGAGCAAATGATAATAAAATAACAATAAAGTATATATTTTAACAATATACCTCAGTAGGCTTAGCAAATGATAATAAAATAACAATACAGTATATATTTTAACAATATACCTCAGCAGGCTTAGCAAATAATAATAAAATAACATATATCCCGATCACATCTCTTCACAAGGCAGCAGACAGATCGACAATCTCAATCCGCGGAAGGAAAGTGGTGGGGGTGAAGTGGGGTATCGGATGGTGAATTTACGACTGATGTCTGGAACCACCTACTCCTGCGTCGCAAGGCCAATCCTTAGAGGTTACGACCACCAACCCCTTCCTAGCGTTCACTCCTTCCTGCTTTATGAGAGAGAATGTTTTTTTAAGTGACTGGTTTGTAGGTACTATGAGAGACTGGTTTGTAGGTACTATGAAATTGGTTTATAAGTACCATGCGAAAGACTGGTTTATAGGTACTACGAGAGAGACTGGTTTGTAGGTACTATGAAATTGGTTTATAAGTACCATGCGAAAGACTGGTTTATAGGTACTACGAGAGAGACTGGTTTGTAGGTACTATGAAATTGGTTTATAAGTACCATGCGAAAGACTGGTTTATAGGTACTACGAGAGAGACTGGTTTGTAGGTACTATGAAATTGGTTTATAAGTACCATGCGAAAGACTGGTTTATAGGTACTACGAGAGAGACTGGTTTGTAGGTACTATAAAAAAAAAATTGGCAGACAAAAGGAAACGAGAGAGAATGAAAAATGAATGGCACAGTCTAAATAACTTACGAATTTTGTTTTGATAAAATTGCAAATGAGTTCTGTCCCATCGCAAGTCATTACCGTTTTGCCTTTAGTGCATCAGAGTCATGCTTAGTATTTGTTCAGCAGAGCTGTGTGTTTAACAATAAAGTCACGCCCAGCAGAGCTGTGTTTAACAATAAAGTCACGCCCAGCAGAGCTGTGTGTTTGACAACAGTCACGCTTAGCAGAGCTGTGTTCAGCTACACTGTGTGTTTAGCAACAATGTGCGTGATCAGCAATAATGTTTGTGTTCAGCAACAGCGTGCGTGCTCAGCAACAAAGTGTGTGTTTACCAATAACGTGTGTGCTCAGCAACAATGTCTGTGTTTACCAATAATGTGTGTGCTCAGCAGGAATGTGTTTACCAATAACATGTGTGCTTACATTGTTGCTGTCCACACACATTGTTGTTAAACACAAACATTGCTGCTGAAGACGTTGTTAAACACAAACATTGTTGCTGAACACATTGTTGTTAAACGCAAACATTGTGGTTGAACACAAACATTGTTGCTGAACACATTGTTGTTAAACGCAAACATTGTTGCTGAACACAAACATTGTTGCTGAACACATTGTTGTTAAACTCAAACATTGTTGCTGAACACATTGTTGTTAAACGCAAACATTGTTGCTGAACACAAATATTAAAGACAGAAAACTAATTTAAAACTCTTGAACAAGACACCACACACACATGTACATGCATATATGTATTTATATTTGTGTATATATATGTGTCTGTGTATGAAGAGAGAGAGTGTGTGTGTGTCTGTGTGTGATATGTATTGTAAACATTGACTTGAACTTTGGAAGTACAGATACTGATCAATTTCGTATGGTTTTCTATGCTTAGCATACACACTTGTTTCTCTTTGTAATATATACTTTTTCTGTACAGCAATAAGTTGTTTTTATACTATACATTTTTCATAGGGATACTCTAAAATCTAATTAATATTAACACTAGTGAATTCAAGTTTTTGTGGTTGGCAAAGTTTTGTTCCAGCAATCTGTGTTCACATCCTACAGACAGTCAGCTGGATGTGATAACATTTAAGTGCATACTGATTACATTAGTGGATATCTGTGGTTGGCAAGTCCTGTTCCAGTAATGTGTTCTATCTTACAGGCTACTTTGAGTAATAAAGTTTAAAAAGAATCTACAAAATGTTGACATTTTTTTTTTTAACGAGCAGCACGTTTGCTCCAAAATGCAGGCACATTAATTACCCGCTAGCTCTAGGCTGACACGTGCCCTGTGGGGCTACCACTCGGTTCGCACGGAGTCCGCCATGCCGCGGTGCACGTGCAATTTACCTTCCGGGACGGTGCTGCATGTGCAACCAGGCGTGACGTAGGCCAGGCAGCCGCCATGCACAACTGGAGTTAAGCACTGAGGCAGGCCGGGGTCAACAAGGCGCCTGAAAACAGACTCTCGGGATATTATTAGCACTGCATCCCCGGCTCCTACTCGTCAGAGAGCGAAACATGGAGGCAGTACAAGCGAGGGGAGCAAAAATACCAAACTGAAGGCTGAACCGAAAAGGCAACCGCGGCGAAACCCACCGAAGGATTGAAATGATTCTGTGCTAAACGAAAACAGGAAGGTGCTGGCAGTGAATCCAGGAATGATAACAGTGTGGCTCAACGTGAAGTGAATATTATTTAAAAGCCAGTATAATACTGAGGAATGTGGGACTGAACTAAATGGCGTAATTAAACGCCAGTAGAATAATGACAAAGTATGAGTGAACAAACAATGTAATTAAACGCCAGTAGAATAATGACATAGAGTCATTAAAAGGAAGATTACAAAAATGAACAATGGCAAAAGAAGGATTCTGTACAGGAAAAGGAATTCTTAATCTAAAGGTTAAAAGAAAACACGGGGGCAATGAAAACAATTAGAGGAACGATTGCAAGGTACTGCAAGGAGGGCGAAGGAGAGGAAGACAGAGGAGGAAGATGGGAGGATAACATCTCAGAGCGGACAGGACAAACTAAGCAATACGGTACGATTAGCAGAGAACAGAACGGAATGGAGGAAGCTGGTTGTCAGGTCATCGGTGGTGCCCCAACGGTCGACAAGACTAAAAGAGAGAGAGAGAGAGAGAGAGAGAGAGAGAGAGAGAGAGAGAACAAGTAGATGAAGGTATTGACAGCGATTAGAGGAATTATAAAATGGCGCCTAACAAAAATATGAAGGATTAAAAACTAGTAGAGAAATATTTTCTTTTCTAAAACACTGAACAAATATAATGTCAGTGACAGTGAGTTTACATAAACTATAATAATGAAAGTGTAGAACATGGGAAGAGAGAAGAAAAATAATAATTATTAGAAGACATACTGAAGACAGTGAAAGAGGGGAAAGATGTGCTGAACGGAAGTGAAAGAGGGGAAAAAAGAGTGCTGAAGACAGTGAAAGAGGGCAAAGGAATACTGAAGAAACTCTGAACAGTAATTATATGGACACTTTCAGATTGAAAGAGAGTATTAAAGAAAAAAAAAGAAGAGTGTAATAACATACAAATACAGCATAAAATGACACAGTCAAATAAACAATAAACAAGTTTACAAATTATTGTGTTTTACGATATCCTTTTGATAAAATAGGCGTGTAAGCAGATATGAAATTGTGTGTGTGTGTGTGTGTGTGTGTGTGTGTGTGTGTGTGTGTGTGTGTGTGTGTGTGTGAAATTTATAATTGGCTGATACTTGTTACAAATTACTTGTAAAATTTGTTGGACTTATATTCTTTGACTTGTAAAAGTTTATTTATTCTTTGCCCGACTGTGTAGTCATCTTCTATGGAATCTATAAGCATATATTTTCTTCCAATATCTTGTGCATATTCTTCTTCCCAGACGACAAGAATCAATGAACTGCCATTCAGTCGCTCATGTTTCTACACTTATTGCCCTGTACACGTCTGTTCGCACATGACTGCACACAAAAATCACCATCATCAAACACCCCATTGCGCTATAGTGATACACACCACCAAGCAACGCTTCTTTTCCCCTTACCTCTTGTGACAGCAACACAAACAACCGAAGAATTGTTACTAGTTAAATTAATTACTCCAAATCAATTTAAAGACAGCACGAGTGGTGTGCAGGCTGACAAATCAACGCTAATACGATACGCAATTCACTAGGCCAACGAACAACTCTGACACCAAGGGTTGCAACTCTTTGCATCGGAGAGTTTTATTTTAAATCCCGTGAATTAAAATTTACTGGAATAACCTCCAGCTGGGTTCATGTCACCACTATGAACTGAAAAGCCTCGCGCTCAGTTTTACGAAGCTATTAAAGATGAATTTATGTACCACTGTAAATCACAGCTCCTTGGTTTTTGCCCTACTTACCAGACAAAGTCCAGACTGCAGTGCGCATGTGCGACAGCGGTAGTCGTGTTGACTTGTGTTTTGAAAAACATGATTTCATAACCAGGATAATCTTGATTCTTCCCAGTGGTTGTTGCACGCGTCAGACCTGACAGAACAAACCATTAAAATGGATTAATAAAACGTTCAATTTTGATAATTTCTTGAGAATTTATGGAAGTAACCTCACAACTGATCTTAATTTAACTGGATCGTCAATAGGCTTGTGTTTATTTACAGCCATTTTACTCCCACCTTACTTTGACTGTTGCTGTCTTCAAAAATAAGAATTGATTATAAGTAGCATGTTATTATAAAAAGATTACTGATTAGCCAAAATGAAAGTCATGCATATGCAATAAATGTCTAAATCTACAAAAAAGTAGCCAGTATGGGTCATACATTTTTCACTCTGAGACTGTTCTCACTCTAGGCGTACTGACAATTTGTGTTACGAGACATCACGCAGACAGACTGAAAAATGTTGGTATGAAAACCAAACTTACTGTTGTCCAAAGCGGTTCAATAGTACTTAGTGAGAAGCTAACTTGAAAGACATTTATACGATCCAGGCTATATATAGATGATTAAGCCCATGCTTTCTTACAGTTTTATTTTAATTTTTTATTCTGAGCCAAAGCTGGGACGCGAGACAGTTTTCGCGTCTTGTGACTAGACAATTAATTTTTATTTTTTAAATACTTTCTTCTCCCCCCCCCCTTCTCTCTTTTAACTGACATACAAACATGTCGATAGACAAGTCTGTTTCGAAATTTGCGGTCAAAAAGATGTTAATGTAACTTACCGGAGCAGATATTGACATGTTAGAGAGGGTAAAGACTTCTTGTTTATACTGTGTGACCCTTCATATGTTTACTTGCATGCATGCGCGCTTGTGTATGTGTATTCCTGTAATAGAAAGAGAAAGAAATAATAAACAAATCTACAAAAATATGAAACATTTAAACGTTTACTGCCAGGCATCATTTTTAAAAAAGTGAATTGTGAACGTTTAGTTGTAAACGGTTGTTGGTGATCAATAAGTGCAGTATTGATGTCATTAGTGAAATAAATCAATAAGTGCAGTATTAATATCATTGGTGGAATAGATCAATAAGAGCAGTATTAATTCATTAGTGAATGGTGGTCTCTGGTTCCTATATTAATGGAAATTGTTGATTGCTGGCCCAGTAAATCCAAAATTACAGAAAAATATAATTGGTGATTACTGATATTAAAAGCGATTATTTATTGGTACTTATTGAGTCAGATATTGAAATGGATTATTTCTTGGTGCTTACTGAGTCAAATATTAAAATAAAATAACGACTGGTGATCGATGAATCCAGTAACAGAGTTATTTGCTGATTGATATTGACTAAATTCAACGTTTACGGTGAAAAGTGATGGTTGTTCTATAGCGAGTACTTACAAAACTTGTTTAAAGTTGATCTCAAATACAACAATTATCATGCTAACATTAATTTACACCAAGTGTATACGTTCATCTACAACACTGCTGCTTGTTGAATCGATTTAATGTAAGACTAAAGCATTTTTATTTTAAAGTTCATAAGAAATTAAATTTTTAAAGCGGAACTTTGAAAATACGTATGACGTAGTGGACAATATTGACTGGGTATTGAGAATCACTATGACGTAGTAGACAAAAATGTATTGCCTGGGTATTGCGAATCACAAATTTAAGTTTCACTGACGATTTTATGATACTATAAATTGATATTTTTATGTCACATATTCAAGTTATTCTGAATTATTGACTCTGTGATATTAAAAGATCATTATATCATTCCAAAATTCCAAGCAGTATTGATCGGCTGAATTTATTGATATCACAAGAATATTCCTCTATCGAACTTGCACCTTCTATTCACGATAGTTTAAATTCGAATTTGTTATATCACCAACCAGAATAACTTGAATTTGTGATATCACCAGTCAGAATAGCTAGAGTTTGTTATATCACCAATCAGAATAGTTTGCACCTATGATATCACCAGTCAGAATAGCTAGAGTTTGTGATATCACCAGTCAGAATAGCTAGAGTTTGTGATATCACCAGTCAGGATAGCTTGCACCTATGATATCACCAGTCAGAATAGCTAGAGTTTGTGATATCACCAGTCAGAATAGCTTGCATGTGTGATATCACCAATCAGAATAGCTTATACTTGTGATATCACTAGTCAGAATAGCTAGAGTTTGTGATAACACCAGTCAGGATAGCTTGTACGTGTGATATCACCAGTCAGAATAGTTTGCACCTGTGATGTAATCAGTCAGAATAGCTAGTTTGTGATATCACCAGTCAAAATTAGCTAGTTTGTGATATCACCAGTCAAAATTAGCTAGTTTGTGATATCACCAGTCAGAATAGCATGAATTTGTGATATTATCAGTCAGAATAACTTGAGTTTGTGATACCACCATACCGAATAGCTTGCTGTGATGGGCGGTTTAGATTATCATACTCAAACCCTAATCTGCTTAATCCCACCTGTACGCGTCTTCGTCATTGCAGATGAGAATTCAGACGTCAAAGACGTGAACCGTTAATTAATTTTATCTCCGCCTTCTCTCTGAGCGTTACTGGTTCAGAATTCCTATCTCCTTTAGTAAGCTTGAATACTTCTTGGTCATATAGAAATTCTGGCCCCCACACTCTTTCAGGTTGGAGGGACACTTCCCGAGATATGTTATTGTCTGATTTTTAAGAATGATCAAAATTAAGCAACCCCCCCTCCCCAAGCATGCATATATCTCCTCCTTTGATTAAATATATGTGGAAGTGTAAAAATAACAAAAATTAATTCAGAACAATAAAAGTTAAACAAGACACAATTGATACGTCATAAGTATTTGTCACAACGGCAAAGAGTAACGATGAAGTACTGTTGTTATGACGTAAGCTAGTGATTAAATCCAAACAAATCTGTTACTCAAAACTGGTACAGAAATACGCCGTTATTAGGCAACAGTTAGTGGTCCTTTAAAAAAATATTTATTACTCAATTATAGTCAATTTTGTTGGATCAAAAGTCTTGGCTTTTTTAAGACCACTCAAGAAACTTTTAACATGTAATCAATTTCTTTTTTAAAAATTCCACTAATTTTCACACATACTACTAAGAGTCCGAAAATGGAAAGTACCATAATAGAGTGATTTTTTGGGATGGGTAAATTTAGAAGCCAATCACCTGATTCGATGTTAGTTGGTGATGACTCGATTGCCTCCTGTGACGCCAACGCCACCTAGTTAATGTTATGATTTATTATTATTATTAAGTAATCATCCATTACTAATTACAAATGATGAGAATCTTAATTATGTTATTAACAATTCTACACCACTCACATCACGCAGAGTCACTTTGCGATTTGACATGCGTGTACAAATTACTTGACACACAGACAGCCAAATGGTAGTTTTACATTCACGAGCTGTATTGTAGCAAGACTGGTGGAGTGACAATGAAGATTTAGACTGAAGAAATTAACAAAGAATTTGGTGCAGAATGCAGACTGGAAGACTGAAGAATGATTGAAGGTTTTGAGCGCAAATTGCACTGTTCACTGTTCAAAGCCTTTTTAAAACGGGACAGGTTTTTTGACAGTGACAATCTAAATTTGGGGGCTTATATATATCATTTTGCTTGTTTGCCCGGGTAAGGGCTCCCGAGTCATGCTCTCATTGTTTATCATTTCTCGTTGGGGACACCTGTCCACAGATATATATGTATGAGAGATTTTGAAATTTCCTGTGGACAATGTTGATCAACACAAAGCCATTTTCATGCTTCAGGTAGTTCTGTAGAGTGACTTCAGTTTAGTGTATAGGTGTAGCAATGGCCGAAAAAAATGGCTGCGAGCAATTGGTATCTACTCATGTATGACTGACTACCTACAGAATTTACATATGATGACCACGTTGCATAGTGTCAATTACATAATCAAATAGACATTGCCAGACTGGACTGTCCACTCTTATCTAACAAATAGCACTTTGTTATTTGTAACCTATCCTAGCAAAAAGAGTTAGAAGAAATATAAAAATCCGGATGTGACAGACACAAAATTAAATTCAGAAGATTAATTAATTAATAAAATTATAATAATTAATTATTATTTATGTCATTTGCATTTCGCTTTTTAAATTTGCATTTGTGATATCATAGTCAGAATAGCATGAGTTTGTGATATCTCCAGTCAGAATAGCTTGGGTTTGTGATATCATCAGTTATAATGTGTTGCGTTTGTGATATCATCAGAATATTCTGACCTTCGGATATCACCAGCCAGAATAGGCTGAGCTTGAGATATCAACAGCGAGAATAGTTTGCATTTGTAATATCACCAGTCAGCATAGCTTGAGTTTGTATATCACTATTCAGAATAGTTTGAGTTTATGATATCACCACTAGGATATATATCTTGCATTTGTTATATCATCAGTCAGAATATGTTGCGTTATTGATATCACCATTCAGAATAGCTTGAGTTTGTATTATCACCAGTCAGAATACGTAGAATTTGTAATATCACCAGTCTTATTAGCTTGAATTTGGGATATCGCCAGTTAGATTAGCTTGACTTTGTGATATCACCAATCAAAATATCTTGAATTTGTGATAATAGCAGTCACAATGGCTTGCGTTTGTGATATCACCAGTCAGATAAAGAGGAATCTGTAGTACTGCCAGTCAGAATAGTTTTAGTTTGTGATATTATCAGTCAGAATAGCTAGAATTTCTTATATCATCAGTTGGACTGGTAATATAAAAACTGCCTCTGAGAATAACTTGAACTTTTGATATTATAAAATGATTTTGTGATACAATTAAATCATGATAACAAGTAACATGCTCCCTCGTAAGAAGTGATGTACAGTGTAAGTACACTGATTTTATTAGTCTCTGTTGTAACCAGATCACTTAGTCTCTGTTGTAACCAGATCACTTCTCGAGCAATTCCCGGCATTTCCTTGTATTCTTTCTCTTGAAGTATGTGAACTACGACACAATGAAAAGTAGAGAAACAAAAAGTAGATTTGGTGATAGATGAAAGGTCAGCAACAGTATAGGCTCGTAGAGATGAAAGGTCAGCAACAGTACAGGCTCGTAGAGATGAAAGGTCAGCAACAGTATAGGCTCGTAGAGATGAAAGGTCAGCAACAGTATAGGCTCGTAGAGATGAAAAATGAAACTTCGAAAAGCAACAACAACAACAAAAAGCAGATTTGGTACTAGCCGAACTACGTCACCAATAGTGTTGGTACAAAGAGAAGAGAAACGAAAGCAAATCTGGTGTTAGCTAAACTGATAACAACAACACATTCTCCTGTTTCCGTAGAGCCATGAATACCTCCAATTCCTGAAAGGTATTTGCTAGGGTCGTTACTCATGCTTCCGTCCGTAATCTGATTTAACACAAGTTTTAAAGCTGGATCACACATTAATTAGTCTACTAGCTTTAAAGCTGGATCACATTAATTAGTCAGTCTACTAGCTATAAAGCTGGATCACACTTATATATTATACACTTGCTTGAGAGCTGAAAGTTCGCGAACACTTAGCAAGTTTATGAGCTTTCAAGCTGGAATACATATAGCATGTTTAAAGAGTTTTAAAGCTGGATCCCATACAGCTAGTCTACAAGCTTTAAAGCTGGTCGTAATTAATAACATTACACGCTGCAAAGATGTTCATAGTTAGCTAGTCTACAAGCTTTAAAACTGTTAATATTTAGCTAGTCTACAAGCTTTAAAGCTTGTAATTAACCACTTTACACGCTGTAAAAATGTTCACAGTTCGCTAGTCCACAAATTTTGAAACTGTTAACATTTAGCTAATCTACAAGCTTTGAAACTGTTAGCATTTAGCTAGTCTACAAGCTGTCAAGCTGGATTACGCACAGCTAGTTTACAAGCTTTTAAGCTGGATTAGACATAGCTAGACTACACCTTTAAAGAAGGGTCTCATTTACCTACTTCACAAGCTTTACAGCAGATCACATTATAGTTTACAAGCATCAAAGCCGGATCTCAGTTACCTATAGTTTACAAGTTTTAAAGCTGAATCATACAGTTTATAAGCATTAAAGTTGGATCACATTTACCTATAGTTTACGAGCTGGATCACATTTACCTATAGCTTACAAGAAGTAAAGCTGGATCACACTTATCTATAGTTTTCAAGCATTAAAGCTGGATCACACTTATCTATAGTTTTCAAGCAGTAAAGCTGGATCACACTTATCTATAGTTTTCAAGCATTAAAGCTGGATCACACTTATCTATAGTTTGCAAGTTTTAAAGCTGGGTCATAGTAAATTAATGATGTCGATCTAACATTACACAGCATCTGTCCGCATAGACCGTGACACCAGTCTACTGTGTCTCGACCAAGAAAAGTGTGAATGATATACTGAGCTAAGTGTGAATGAGATATTGAATTATCTGTGAATGAGATATTGAGCTAAGTGTGAATGAAGCATTGAGCTAAGTATGGATGAGATATTGAGCTATGTTTGAATGAAATACTGAGCTAAATTGAATGAGAAATTGAGCTAAGTGAATAAAGTACTGTACTGATTGTGAAAGATACTGATCTCACTGTGAACGAAATATTGAGCTAAGTGTGAATGAGATATTGTGCTAAGTGTGAATGAGATATTGAGCTAAATGTGAATGAGATATTGAGCTAAGTGTGAATGAGATATTGAGCTAAGCTAACTAACTTGTAAGATGTTTTAAAAAGCAATGTGAGCTATAACACCTCAGTATGATATCTAGTCAACAGTCATGCATACTACCAAATGAGCTTAACTGTCTTATAAATTTAATTAATTAGCCATCTTGTCTACTAAGCGATCTCGTAAACTATCAATCTTGTAAGGCGTTTACTAACGATCTTGTAAACTATTAGTCTTGTAAGGCGTTTACTAACGATCTTGTAAACTATCAATCTTGTAAGGCGTTTACTAACGATCTTGTAAAAAAAAAAAAACTATCAATCTTGTAAGGTGCCTAAAAAAAATAACAACTGTGTCCGCTATTTGTTTTATTATCATTACTGACAACTGCTAATTAACTATCAATTAACTGCTAATTATCTATCAGTTAACTATAGTTTAACTTTATCTGCATTTTAGCAATCTTTTAAGTTTCTTATTAACTATCCAGCAATCTTTTCAGTGCTTCAAAACCTGTAGCGAAATGGCAACAGGTCATTGGTAATGAAGAGGCTGTGCCTTGTACATACTTCTTGGAGCCATTGCCATGTAGGCCATTAAGTTCAAATACCGACTTTCAGACGGGAAATATAAAGAAATAATAACAAGAAATAAAATTTCGATTTTGATGATAGTCTCCTGTCTCCTCTCATTCGTGCCAAGTTTTATTTACAAGAGTTGATTCTCGACCCCACTCCACCCCATCTCGCCTCGTAAATTTTTGTAAATTCCACTCTTGAAATCGCTAAGCTTGTCCTCTCAAAACTCTCACACACTCACGATTGACAGCCAGACCGCACATGACAGCAAGACTCGTCTGCCCTTGAGCATGTACAAGTGAGTGAAATATGGCGACAGTTGAGACTAAGTTGGCGACTATAAAACTCCTATGCAAATATACTGCGTTCCAGCGGACACTTGAGAGCGAGCCTACAAACGGACTGACAGTTATCCCGCAGTTTGGGCCGAAAATTGATTCCACTCAGTGTCACACGGAAAATCGAGCCGGCTGCTTCGGTCAAGTTCACTAAATTTAACTCGGTCACGAAACTGACAGGATCTTGTGGCACCGGGCGTTCTGCAGGTTCATAAGTCACTGACCCGTGATGCGTGCGTGCGTGCGTGCGTGTAATGGTGCTCATTCTACGCACGTACATACACGCTTACACAAGTACGAACGTTTCAAGAATAACACTTTGAAATGACATTAAGCATCGTCTTTAACGACAAACTTGTAGTACTGTTTGCATAATTATACTTCGAGTATTCACCGTATTTTAAATATTCATAGATACAGTCATGTATAATTATAACAACAAAAATTAATTATTTCTTTGCGTGAGTGTGGGTTTCATTTTACAGTGTGTCTCTTATTTTAAAATTTAATTTCTGACTCTCTTTCTCTGGCTGGTTCGGTCCGATGCATCCCGTGCTCTTACTTCAATGATTTAACAAGGGACACATCGAGCCACAAGGGGGACGAAATAATGTAACAATTATGGTTTGAAATGAAAAATAACACACACAAAAAAAAACCCTCGTAGGGAAAAAAAAGCGAAACTAACACTTGCCTCAGTTGATTGTCTTGCACTACTGACAATCCAGTTTCGTAATTCCTCCCTGGGGAAAATATTAAAAATTATAAAGCCGAATCCTTCCTAGTTTGGGAGATGAACTTGGTTGCTATGGTAGCAGGATGGTGCGAGTAGTGCCCCCTTTTTCACCACAACACTCAGTTTTCAGTGTATCGTGACTTTCTCTTAGTTGTCAAGTTTACTGTAGGCCCAGTGGTGCTTCGCGAACAATATGGCCTCAAAGGTTCCCTCCCCTTGACTTTTGTTGTAGTTAACACTCGATGGTCGTAGCTTCTTGCATCAACTACACTTCGTGACTAAAAAAACAAACAATAATTTTCACAATGGCATCGGTCCCTGGATAATGCAAATTGCGCAGTGGTGTCAGGCACACCAAATGCTATTAGCTTGGTTAAACTGTGATATCAATATGATTTATATATTGTTATAGTATTAATATGACAGCAGTTTAAAATAGTATGGCCATAGTGTGACTAGAGTAGGACATCATATATTGTGTCTAGACAACAAAGATCTGAATTTAAGAGAGAAATGCATGGGGAAGTTGGTTTTGTCTTTATTTTAAAGAGGCCATGCCGACTAGTATTTTTTTTGCATTTTGATCAAACATTATTTTTCTGCGTGTTTCAGGAACCGCTGTAAATTTATTTCTGCCTGCAATAGCCAGAACGGGGGATGAGGTGTGTCTGCATAATTAAAATTTCCCAGCAGACATGAGTGTTTAAATTATTAACCGGAAGTGAAGACAGCAACGTGAACACCGTGCCCATTTTCAATAGTTTGCAGTTTCTAACAGCAACGACCTCATTTAGTTTCATTTCATTTACTTATGCTCAAGATATTTGCATGCTTCAAAAATGCAAAATCCCCTCATGGAGCCTTAGATGTGTACAGTGCATGACAATGTCAACCCGTACGTTACTTGTTCACTCATGCTTGATTTCCATTTTCAAGCACAATTGAAATTTTAAACAATGATTGACTAATAATAACTAGATAGATAGATAGATAGACGGACGGACCGACGGACGGACGGACATACAGATAGGCAGGCAGACGGACAGATAGATAGATAGATAGATAGATAGATAGATAGATAGATAGATAGATAGATAGATAGATAGATAGATAGATAGATAGATAGATAGATAGATAGATAGATAAGGGAATTGTAATTTTTCTTGATGAATTGTGTTGTATTTGTTCTGTGAGTGTTGAGACTGGTCATGTCCCAACTTATAATGAGTGAAATTAAAATTATATTCGATATTTTAATGCTCAGTGATTATTGAAGCATATAAAATTAAATTAACTTTATTTCTAAAATGTGTTGGATTAATTATGCATATGTTTCAAAACTGACAGATATTTTTGTCTTATGTATGTTTATGCGTATGTCTGAAAACTGACATAGAATATTTGTCTTGTAAATAGCTATTGGGTTCATATAATAGTGGAAGGTTCACCAGTGATGTTTGAAATTCACTCCAAAATAGAGTAGATGTTAACACAACGGTTAATGGAGAGGGGTTTGTGGTGGAGTAAATTTGCCCATCCCTATTTCTATACTTAATAATTATATCCCTCTTGCCAATGTTAACATGACACAGTCCTGGGCACTGCTTATGATGATTTTTGGGGAGTAAGCAACTGAGTTGGAGAATGTGCTAGAACTTGCAGATATAATCTAAACCAGTCAAACGTGAATGAATAGTTTTTTTTAATTATCCAATTGTTAAGATTTGCAAAGACAAAGACCAGCCAATGGGCTGAGATCAAAGTTAACCTGTTGAAAAGAATTTTTCTAATCACATTAAATTTGGTGTGGCAAAAGTCTGGTCATGAAAGATGGCCATTAGCTTAATGGTAAGTTAACTGATTGATTTGATAGAGAATGAACTTAGAAATATTTTGTGCATTTTGCTATTGATATGTTATACTTGCGTTTCATATAGAGATGTATTATGTGAGTAAACTATTATTTCTGCAATTGTAAATTATTATGCTTGTATATTACACACATGACATTCTTTCTAGTGAACAGGTTCATAACTATTATGTTGTATTTATTATGCTGTGTGTGTATTGGGTTAATAAATACTGATGCAGGAAAATGTAAGTTGAGATTGAATGTAAGAAAGAATGGTGTTAGGGATGAATAAACTAGAAAACACAGTGTTTGTTCCCTGATTATATTTTACTTGGAAGAAGCAGACTTTTAATTCTAGTATCTCTGGAATTTCTAGAATTTCTTATTTTATTTATTTATAAACTGCTATTAACATGGTAGATTCGAGAAGTCTCTACCCCCAGTGTTTAAGTGTAAGGATACACTTGTTAAGTATGATGGCAAGGAATGCTCGACTACATCATAGAATTTCTGGTATAAGGATGTTACTGGAGATTGCTACATTATTGTTCTGCTTGAGGGAACTAATACAGAAAAGAAACACCCAAATTAGTCTTGGTGGAACTAATACAGCAAAGGAACACCCAGATTAGTCTCGAGAGAACAGCAGCTCATGGAACATTCTACAGCATGTTAGAGAAACATGTCAAGAATTGACAATTCTATTTTGAACAATAGACTTGTGACATTTTTACAAAAGCATGCAAAAGACTATTGCAGCATTGTCTAGACAATGTTATGTAAAAACTATTGTCACTTATCTCTCTACTGATAAGAATTATCCTGTGATTTATACTGACACTAACCTGCTGAATTATGCGTTATGATATAAGATTGTATAAGCGTTGACATTATATGAATGTCGTTTCATGGAAATATTGATGTCAAATAATCTTTTCATTATATTTGTCACATGTATATTTGATTGTTGATTTAATAAATTTATTGTTACATTTATTGACCTCCTTAAATATATTGATAACCATATGTTGGAGAGAGTGGGTGGATGGGAGCTCGCTAATATAGAGTAAAGGCAGATTTATCTTCTCCTTTAGTAAGAAGGTTTCCGCCCATGGAAATATTGTGATAGTAAATGTTTGTCTCTAATATTGTGGAAGAGAGAAAACGTTTATAGCGCCCGCATATCCGCCAAGTGAGAGAGACGAGTTGTGTCTGCTGGAGAAATATTAATAAAATAAATTAAGTTTCTCATCACTTGTAATTAGTCATGGATGATTAATAATAATAATAATAATAATAATAATAATAATAAGCATAACCAATAACTAGGGTGGCGTCATGTCTCAGTTAGTTTTAGTATCAATAAGAGTTTATTCCAGTTATTCATCCTTTGTGTATCTGCTATAGCTGTATTAATCGGATTTGATTTCCACCTGTCATTGTTTTTGTTTCTCTGGAAGGATGTGGTTTTCATTATTCTACTGTAAAAACTTTTTTTTATTAAGTAGAATTGACATGAAACGCACGGCCTTTCTCACTCAAAGCTGATTGCGTAACACGCCATTCCTCTATCTGGTCTACAAATAGAGTTTATTAAAGAAAGAAAGAGAACATTCGAAGGATAAATGATTAAAAACTCAACAACAAACAAATCGATGGATAATTGACGAATGGTAGATAGATGGATGGATGGATGGATGGATGGGTATGATCCAAAGCGTGCTGAGAAACTTTCCTGCCTAAGTCACAAAATGGCGGCATTGCGAAACTGTTACTGGAAACTTGCGCGTGCTTAAAGGAAGCGCTCATTTACACCACTTCCACTTACAACAAAGAGATAATAACAGAAACAATAAACAAAGAAACAAATAGCCAGGACACAATCCGCCTCCTAAAGCAAACAAATCCGTGTCTTCTTAGCGCACATTGCTCTGTGGCCAACACAATGTAATACACAACATAAGACACTTTTATATATAATGCACTATAGAACACAATGCAATGTACAACATAAGACACTTTAATATATAATGCACTATAGAACACAATGCAATGTACAACATAATGGAAATAGTTTTGTAAAGGTCATCGTACTGGCTGATAAATATGCCTAGATCAGGCAAAGACAATCACGTGACTGCATTTTTCTTCATTAGCAGCACGCATTTCATACACTCACTAAAAGAGAGAGGAAAAGAGAGAGAGAGAGAGAAGGCGGAAAAAAGAACAAAAGCTGCATACCAAAGTTGACATTTAAACCCCAAAGTCTTGTCATTTGGCCATGCGAGTTCCTTTGTTCATTGGCACTTTAAGGAAACGCATATTTGTGACCCGAATCGAGTAACGGGCTTCGGTCATTAACCTTGGAGTATTTTTTTTATTTAGTAAAACAATTAATGTCCGAAAAGAAACAATGGCATTCAAGAAAGAGGAAACGTTGATTGCACAAACCACAATGTTACAACATTCCATGCAGGTTCCGATAAGTATTACCAAGGAATAGTCGCCTAGAGAAAGTATCTCACTAGACATTTATCGGGTTGACATCTCACACAGATAGAAAGGTGCACGATGGGACATTTATCGGGATGACAGCTCGAACAGATGGAAAAGTGCACGATGGGGATATAAGCCCTTCTTCCATCACTACACATCATGGCAA
Source organism: Sinotaia quadrata (assembly GCA_028829895.1). Lineage (NCBI taxonomy): Eukaryota > Metazoa > Mollusca > Gastropoda > Architaenioglossa > Viviparidae > Sinotaia > Sinotaia quadrata. The sequence goes on along the minus strand of CM054181.1, from coordinate 8,254,611 downwards.
CCTTTTATTCACATTCCCCCCTCAGTTTCTTTCTTTTCCCCCTTCCTCCCAGCCCCGACAACTTTTATTTTATTTTTTTAAATTATTTTTTTGAGGGGACGGAGAGGGCGAAAATAGAGTCGTCTTCAAGTCGTCGGCTAAACTTCTATTTAGCATCAGTCATTGATAGACAACAGCAATTTAAATTTTCATTTGTTTTTCTTTAGTTATTTTAATGACGTCAGCTGCTTCAGACTTGACTTGGCACGAAGTGCGTGTGGCTACTTGAAGTGAAATGGAATTTTAATTTTCAAATATTTCACTGATAACAGGTTTATTCCTGGATACAGAAAGCCAGTGCCATCACGCAGGATTAATGGCGCAGTCGCCCTGGGTTTGAAGTTCACTGTCAAATTTATACCGCAGATGTTTCAGCAAACATCTAGGAACCTAGCCTAACATTTCACCAGTGTCCATCAGCCATCAGAAATAAAATAAAAGCAAAAACAAATAAACTATTATGAGAAGTCCATTGTGGGTCACATAAACAAATCGTTTTGGGTGACTGGCCGGTTTGAAAAATTAATGGGCTCTTCTTCAGACTTTAACTTAGAGAGCCAAGCGGAGACACATCCGCCATTGAGGTGAAGTGTGAAAACTAATTATGGAGAACTGGGTGTTCGTCTTAGGCACTCCCTAACGACAGGCCAGCAGGGAGCATCACGTGAGTAATGTGACGTTTGTGGCAAAATGATTGACACTCGTGAAATGGGAAAGTGAACCAAAGTTGAATGTCTTTTGTTCTCTTGCTAAACCCAATGTCTTTGCTTGGAGAAGTAATTATATTATATTGGTTGTCACTGGTTTCCAGTTTCCTCGATTAACTTTCTTTTTTTCGAAAACAAATGACACAGAAATATCTAAGGGAGGTAAATTCTTAATATTGCACATGGGTAAGAGATCTTATTGTTTCTTTCTGTTCCTTTGCAAATAAAACAAAAAGAAAACAATATATGCTTAGTTATTCGACTGAATATACCTGTACGAACGTCCCCACCCACCTACCCCCATTTTTTAAATTAAAAGATTTTAAGATAAATCGATTTATCCCTCTGTGCCAAAAGTTCATCCAACAAAACAAAGAACAACAGCAAAACATTTATCAATAAATCTTAGAAAAGTGCAATGCAGTTTTATTATGAAATACAAAAAATATAGTGTTTCATGGTGTACAAAAACAGATACGATTAATATAAAATTTTAGAGCAACGATTCCCCAGTTCCCCATTCCTATTTTAATAACCATTTTCACGAAGTCAGTGTATAATCCTATTGCAATAACCATTTTCACGAAGTCAGTGTATAATCCTATTGCAATAACCATTTTCACGAAGTCAGTGTATAATCCTATTGCAATAACCATTTTCACGAAGTCAGTGTATAATCCTATTGCAATAACCATTTTCACGAAGTCAGTATATAATCCTAATGCAATAACCAGTTTCACGAAGACAGAGTGTAAACATATTTCATAACCAGTGTCAGGAAGTGAGTGTAACCCAGTTTCAATAACCATTGTCAGGAAGTCAGTGTAATCCTGTTTCAATAACCATTGTCACGAAGTCAAATGTAATCATGTATCAATAACCATTGTCACGAAGTCAAGCGTAATCCTATTTCAATAACCATTGTCACGAAGTCAGTGTAACTATTTTTGCTTTGAAAGAGTGACTTGCGAAATAGTAGTACTACTAGCAGTAGTAGCAGCAGCATCATCATTATTATTTAGTCTATTAAAGGATTAGTATTGCATCATCATTATTATTATTTAGTCTATTTAAAGGATTAGTATTGCATCATCATTATTATTATTATTTAGTCTATTAAAGGATTCGCATTGCTTCCAAAAGTTTTTCGAAAATTTTAAACCAAAATTTATTATTTCAATAAAAACTCGTTGTTCTGTTGTGAATGAATGGTAAATGCACTTTGCGAATTCAAATACATTTTCCTTTACGGACTTTGCCGAGCAAAACGTTTCGGGCGTTTTCGGAAACACATAAACTCGAGACGTCAAGTGAGTGGCAACAAAGTCACGACGAGCAACATATTAAGTTGTGGACTAGTAAATTTGCTTATCCCTATTTCTAGACTTGATTGTTTTATACATTGTTAAATGTCAAAGTGATCCGACCTTGGGCACTGCTTATTTTATCTGTATCAAAGATGTATCAAAGATGTATCAAAGATGCTAAAGAGTTTCGAACTGCCAACTAGTCCAATGGTTAGATACTGTGGTATCGATCAAGTGAAGAAATAGTCTTCAACTGAATTACTGTATTATTTCAAACAATAAATCATAATGCCAAAGCGAATGAGTGCCAAAGTTAATGTACATGCTTTATCATGGGTGTAATACTGTAAACAGTGTAAAGTATTTATGTCTAAATTTGTCTTCTGTATCATATCGGAAACGGAATACTCCTTTATTAATTCCGCAAATTTTGTTTATTTTATCCCCTGGAATCATAACGAATTTTACAAATAAGCATTTATTTTCTTCACTGTCGAGGTAACTTAGCACATTTGAAAATTTGGCAGAGTTACTTTCCCTAATATATCTTTGAGCCAATGAAAATAATCATTTTATGATCAGCAAAGTGAAGTTGCGACGTAAAAATCAGGTCTACTCACATCATTGGCTAAAACTTCTAATTTGGTACAAATGAATAAAATTTGTTTGAAAAGCTTTTTATTAAATTTTTCTGACAATAAGACGCGTTCATGAACATACTAACTTTAAACTCTTACTACAATGTACACCACAAGGAGTTAGTTCCCTTTGCTTTTTTGTAAGGTACACATCGATTAAATCTGCCTGGCTGCACCTGTTGCCTAGAATTAGGTCTATAAAACGCGCATTTCATGACTTAAAAGTCCATATTTCATGATAATATTTTAGCTCAGCATTGATTAACGTTTACACAAGTGAGCTCTATTGAATGTCAAGCTGACCCAGCATGACCCCAGTTTGCACTTTTCACCATAACAAACTAAGAGCTAAAAAAAATCGATTATGTGTGGGGATTATAGATCAAGAAAATATACTGCTTGAAATGTGAAGCGGAAGTCGTTTGAACGGTGGGTGTTAAAAGCAAGCAGATAGTTCAGCATCACTAAACTCAACAGCCAAACAAATTAAAGTAAGTGAACTTATATCAGATGGGGGAGTTCAAGGACAGTTAAGCCAGCCAATGAGCAGAAGCCTAGGGCCGCCTTAACTGTAGTATAGGTCCACGGGCTAAGCAATGCACTGGGGCCCCTACCCACGAAACCACTCAGAGGAATAAAACATACATAGTTTAGCAATGTGTTCCTATGAAATATTCCTTTAGACTTTATTGGATGATAGCTCAGTCGAATTTTATTTTGAGATATTCCTTTAGACTTTAGAGAAATAAAAACCATTTCCTAAGTATACAGTTTGGCTCAGTAAGGTTAAAATGGCTCAGTATTGAAATTATTCACTGGTTTTTATCAAGTATATCCTGTGAAGGATGAGGGCTTTATAGAGACTGAAATAACTGTATGTTTATTTTTAAACTCTCAGCACAAACCCTGTTAACCTTAATAAAACAGGATCTTCAAGGTCACCACCAGAGATTATTGTACTCTGGACTCTAGATGAGAACAGCTTGCCGCTTGGAAAAAAGTTTACAGTGCAGTGAGGGATAGCTATTAAATATTCACGGCTACCAAGTATTCAGTGTTTTATGCATTGCAGTGAGAGTACAAGCTCAGGGCTACAGGAGTATTCAGTATGTTATACATTGCAGTGAGAGTACAAGCTCAGGGCTACAGGAGTATTCAGTATATTATACATTGCAGTGAGAGTACAAGCTCAGGGCTACAGGAGTATTCAGTACAAGACACAGTGCCGTGAAAGACAGCTACTACAAGTTCAAGGCTATAGCAGTATTCAGTATTTGATACAGTGCAGTGAGACAACAAGTTCAAGGCTACAGCAGTATTTTGTACAGTGCAGTGAGACAGCTAGCACAAGTTCAAGGCTATAGCAGTATTTTGTACAGTGCAGTGAGACAAATAGTACAAGTTCAAAGGCTATAGCAGTATTTTGTACAGTACAGTGAGACAGCTTGTACAAATTCAAAAGTATTTAGTGTCTGATGTTTTATGGTTTCATGAATATTGCAAAATACAAGCATATACTTAACACCTTGTAATTACACGAATATTGTACTATAAACGCCCATATATGACATGCTGTGATTACATGAATATTACCTTATTCGAACCCATACGTGATGTGTTATGATTATTTGGATACTACACACTATATGTCCCAAAGTGACAATGTATTAATATGATCATGGTATTACAAGCTGTGGCGTTGGGATTTTAAGTGAATCAATGTATTAATATGATCATGGTATTACAAGCTGTGGTGTGGGGATTTTAAAGTGATACAATGCATTAATATGATCATGGTATTACAAGCTGTGGCGTGGGTTTTAAAGATGTTATATAAGAGCTAATTCGGCCACGGCCATTCACACTTCAGCGGTGTCAGGTGTCACGTTTCACAACATTACAATTACAAACGGCTACGACGAGACCACCAATCTCGACCTGACAAAATTACGATGACAAAAATAACATTTAAAAGAAAACAAATACTCATAATCTTGCGGATAAAATTAAAATGTTATAAGAGAAATCAATGGTGGCACGAAAAAAAATCAGTGACCAAACGAGTCTTAGGTTTGACAGTTTCCACTCTGCACGAAAAGAATAAGAGTTTGGTGATATTTGTCTTTTAGACTTGCAGAACTGCGACCAATGAAAGGCTGGCGGTGTGGGGATTCTCGCGACCCGGGTCAGTCAGGAATGTGGTGCAGGCTGTGGGCTTTTTTCTGTGTGCGTCGAAGAGCTCTAGCCGGCCTCAGCATGTTCTACTCACTCGTGAGGTGCAAGACAGGGTAGACTAAGTGAAATGCTGATAGTACAAGACGGGGTAGACTAAGTGAAATGCTGATAGTACAAGACGGGGTAGACTAAGTGAAATGCTGATAGTACAAGACGGGGTAGACTAAGTGAAATGCTGATAGTACAAGACGGGGTAGACTAAATGAAATGCTGATAGTACAAGACGGGGTAGACTAAGTGAAATGCTGATAGTACAAGACGGGGTAGACTAAGTGAAATGCTGATAGTACAAGACGGGGTAGACTAAGTGAAATGCTGATAGTACAAGACGGGGTAGACTAAGTGAAATGCTGATAGTACAAGACGGGGTAGACTAAGTGAAATGCTGATAGTACAAGACGGGGTAGACTAAGTGAAATGTTGATAGTACAAGACGGGGTAGACTAAGTGAAATGCTGATAGCACAAGACGGGGTAGACTAAGTGAAATGCCGATGGCACAAGACGGGGTAGACTAAGTGAAATGCTGATAGTACAAGACGGGGTAGACTAAGTGAAATGCCGATGGCACAAGACGGGGTAGACTAAGTGAAATGCTGATAGTACAAGACGGGGTAGACTAAGTGAAATGCCGATGGCATAGATGTGGAAGATAGAGCACATAAATTGATAGTCCCTAAGTACCAAGTGGACAATAGGGTGCCATCAACACCCCAACGCAAATTACTCATTACATGGGAAAATAGGGAAAGCTAGATGACATGGGATAAAGATGAAAAATAGAAAAAGATATATATATATAAATCTAAAAGAATACGCTTCATACACACTAGCATAATCACCATCACAACTACTTATACGTGACTTAAATTATAAATTGCACCTGACTGACCTTTCTCGGCAGAAAGACCTTTTTACCAATGTCGCTCTGGGAGATTGTAACAGTGCTGTTATAACGGCTTCTGTCAGGACTCTGAGAGCTATGGGTCATTTTTCCGTGTGAACAGAGACAGTCACGTGACCAGTCTGGCTAAATATCTGGGATATTATTACAACCTGACACAGGAGACGGGCCAAGTTGGATAACATCGCCAGGGCCCCCACGCAAGAGGGGAGATAAGCGTGTATATGTGAAGACGCTAGATCTTAAGTTCGGCCTGTTTGCATGAGTTTGGCAGATTCTGACCGCTATGGTCCAAAGATGAATGAAAGTTAGGCGGCTGGGTCTCATACAATGACACAAGCACACTATTATGTGAGAATTTCAAAAACAAAATTATTTGAATCAAAATTAATAGACCACAGAATCACGAGCCTAAATATAGCAAAAGTAAAGTGGACAGTACTTACACACAGTTGGAGCCATCTATAGTCCATGACTCACGGGACTGACGTGAATTTTGATGCAAGCTTGGATTACACAGATGGTACTGACGTGAGGTTTAATGCAAGCTTGGACTACACAGATGGTACTGACGTGAGGTTTAATGCAAGCTTGGACTACACAGATGGTACTGACGTGAGGTTTAATGCAAGCTTGGACTACACAGATGGTACTGACGTGAGGTTTAATGCAAGCTTGGACTACACAGATGGTACTGACGTGAGGTTTAATGCAAGCTTGGACTACACAGATGGTACTGAAGTGAGGTTTAATGCGAGCTTGGCGAAAGGCAGGCGGGATGCTGTGAGATTAGATGCAGAGATTACAGCCACACAAACGAGAGCAACGTGGCTTTATGTTAGCTGAGGCCACATAGGTGGGACTGACGAGCAAGTTACAAGTATACAGTCTCACTGACGACTGCATTACGAAAGCAAGAAGAACAAAGTTAGAAACACGCACACTTGGAGTTATACATCCATAGTCACCAAGCCACAGTCACCGGGCCATAGTCTCTGGGTCATAAGGTCACCGAGCCACAGAGTCTCACCGGGCCACAGGATCACCGAGGCACAGTCACCGAGCCAGAGAATCACTGGGCCATAGAGGCCACATTTTGTGATCAAGATTTTGCAGCGTTGCTGTGTTTGTTTGACTTGGGTTTGACTTGTGTGGTTTCAACGAAAATATTGATGTTGATGACTATTAATGAGGGGCGCTCCTGAGTTCGTTGATTTTGCACCAAGAGTGGAGGGATGGGGGGATATATGACCAAGGATGTAAAAATTAAAACTTATTGTGTGTGTATGTGGATGGGTTTGGGTGGATGCATGCGGGGGGTGGGGATGGTTGGGTGGATTGGTGCAGATTTATCTGATCAGTTTCAAATCGTGTATGCTGGTTTTCCATTGTTGACGAGTATTTGTTGTGATTGATCTGCAATACGAAAACTCGAGTTATCGCGCCATTTCACGGATTGCGTATTAAACACCACCCTTGACCTTGGCAGGAGAGCTTTTACCGGACATCGAACCAATGACACTTATGCCCGACCATCTGCACTACCTCCCGTCCGTTCGGCGTCATGAGCACGATATGATGGATTCCCGAAGATATTAGGATCACGCGAAAACATTTAGGTCACGTGGTCTATTGCAGCACAAAGTTCTTCTGACGTCAATGAACGCTGTAAGCACGTGATTCGTAAGATTATCAAGTGCAGAAATGTCGGCTATGACGGGTACTTGAATTGATTAACAAACAAAGCAAATTAGATCAAGAATGTGATCAAGAGACCTTCAGCTCGAAAAGTATCTCTTTACATCACTTTCATTAAACCAGAGCAGTACGCCAGCTAGATACACCTGACTGAGGAGGCATTGTTTGTTAGTGAGTCTCCTGGCCATTGAGGTACATCTGCCTAGAATCGTAATATTTGTAAGCCACAAGGCAGTGAGGTACATCTGCATAGTGTGGTAAAACGTGTAAGCCACTAAGGCAGTGAGTCACAGGATATCACCAGAGACACACTTGGCTAGTCAGGTACAGAAAGGCATAGTACGTCAGTTAAGCGCATCTGGGGAGGTTAAGTACACAAGTCAGTGAGGCGCATCTGGCCAGTGAGGTAAATTTTGCTAGTGAGGCACTGTGATGTACGTATGTGAGGCACAACAAACCAGCGAGACAAATCCGCCTGTGACTGTGAGGTACATTTCAGCGGGACATGCTTGAACAGAGAAAGTATGCCTCTGAGAGACTGAAACTGGAGACGGGGATAAGGGGGGAAAAAGAGCCAGTTCGTTGTTTCTAAAGGCGGAATTGTGTGTGTGTGGTTGGGGTGCTCAAGGAGATGGCTGAATAAGAACACTGTCAAACTTAATCAAATACTTCCTCCAAATGAAACTTACGGCGTAAAGGCAGAGTCGAGCTTGCCGTGTGTATAGATAGCAAAGTTGCTACGTAAAGAAAAACCTAGATATACTCAAGGGTCACGAAGGTCGCGTAAACAAAACACAGGTTCGGGCAGACGTCAACGCGGGACGGAAAACCTCAAACACAACGGTCAATCAATCCGTATGTAAACATTGTTTTAACACGTAAACCTGACAACTGGAATCAAGTTCCCCATTAGAAACAACTGCACACACGGTTAAATGTGTGTGTCACAACATTAAATGCGCAACCACCTTTCAGTGTGTCACTTAACCAGTCGCGGGTTATATCACCAGTTTCTTTTTCTCTGGTGACTAGAGAAATGCCTTTGGCCTTCGAAGGGAATATTATGCAACCGATTAAAATACATGGCTGAATATTTGATCAATAAAGTCTGTTTTTTAGAAAATGGTAATAAAGTATATGTAGTCATTTCATTATTACCTATCTATTAATAATGTTATTCCATATTGACGTTCGTTTGACGTACACAGTTCATTTTATAATTTGCTGTGCAATACCTCTCGATATGAAAAACGATTTAATAAAAGTTGTTTTGTCCAAAAGCTATTTTGTCAACTATCGCTCAGTCCATATAAACGTATTTGGTAAACATACCTCGGTCATAAAACAGTTGGATAAATTTAACGCTGTCAAAATAAAAAGTAATAAACACCTACCAGTGTTGACTTCTGTCGTCTTGCTATTTGTTACAATTCCTCTGTATGACCTAAATCATCTCTACAAAACAAGGCTTATCTGTAGTACGACCTAAATCATCTCTACAAAACAAGGCTTATCTGTAGTACGACCTAAATCATCTCTACAAAACAAGGCTTATCTGTAGTACGACCTAAATCATCTCTACAAAACAAGGCTTATCTGTAGTACGACCTAAATCATCTCTACAAAACAAGGCTTATCTGTAGTACGACCTAAACAATCTCTTCAGATCAAGGTTTATCTGTAGTAGACGCAGAGATAAACTTCTAGACAACAACGAGCTTACATCGAGCAATGACAACACACACACACACACACACACAAAACGCAAGCCACAAAACTAGCTGAAATCAGATAATATAGTATGTTGTTCAGTGGACAGCTGTTTTGTTTAGTTTTAAGGAACACGTCGGTAAATCGTAACAAACAGGTACCCTGGCCCTCCCGTTCGTTTAACTTTACAGTATACTTATTACTATAAAATAGATTAAACAGTTAGTCGGATGATGGAAACAATTAACTTTACAGTATACTTATTACTATAAAATAGATTAAACAGTTAGTCGGATGATGGAAACAATTTTTTTTTAAAACTTGAAAATTGGACGTCGTTGGCCACTTTAACAATGACCACTTTCTGAGATGCGAAACAAAATGCACAGAAAAAATGCACGGTTGTCACAGTCAGTAATATACAAAGAAGAACATTAGTTTTCGTAAGTATGACCTCATAAACTCAGAAAGAGGCTGAAACTATTTATATCATTGTAAAAATAGACGACCGAAGTTACGGACGGAAGAATCTTCTCAACGAGTCGCCTGATTGGTCAGGAGCAAAAAAAAAAAAAATAGAAAGGTGATGAATCAAAATAAAATTTCAATTATTATGTTTGAATGAACAAAGTGAAAACTAAATTGCCATTTTCAAATAGTTAACAACCCATTTATAATTGTAATAGAAATAAACATGCAAGTTACCGACTTTACATAGGAAGTAAATTGTGAGTTCAGCTGGTATGAAATTACACAAAATACTGTCAGTCAGCAAGAAATCGTAAATTCCGCGGCATGTTTTTTTCAAATACCGCGGCGTAATCCAAACAAAATAAATGCATTTTTTCCCTTATTATTAATCAGTAATCAATCATTATTCATAATCAAATAGATATATCAAAGCGTTCACATCCGCACATTTTAATCCACAGATTTGCTTTAGGCAAACGATGCTGAAACATATGTAGGCCTAATATTGTTCTAACAAAATATCGAATAATGTTTCTAGAGTTATTATGTATTTATTGTTGAAGAAAACGGCACTGTAAATTCGTAAGTTTTCTTGTGACAGCGAATATCGCAGTGGTGACAGCACCGATCCATATTTTGAGAACGAACAGAAGAAATCGGCAACGCAATGTAAACTTTAGCAAGAGCTGCTAAGCGAGGCAGTCTGTCCTCTAAGTCTAAGGCAGGCCAAAAAGCAGCGATATCAGCTGAAATTACTTCATGAGATGGTATGTCCAGATAAGCTTGCCATTCATCTGTTGCAGCCATCATTGTCGACACTGATTGTGCATGATCAGCAAAATTCTTCGATAAGAGTGTTAGCTGCCGTGGATCAAATATTCTGACAAATCTGAATAGGTCTATTGCCGGCTGTTTGTTTCCCTCAAAATATTCTTCAAGTTTAGCAGCAGCTTTGTGCTTTGCACTTTCACAGCTGCTGGTTGTAATTGGAAATCCGGACGATTTCAGGCAAGACAGTAAGTCAGAGACTTTGTTGTAGACATCGACAGCCATGAATGACTGTGCCTCAAAGGAAGTCAGAGTGTTCATAATTGGCTTGCAGTGAACAGATACAAATTCAGGTTCAGCTCTCAGCTCGTTAAGTTTAACAGTACTTTGCAGCAACGCCGACAACTTTAATTGGACTGTAGCTCCACTGTGTTCGATTTCAGTAGCAACGAACGAGATCTAATGGTCTAGATCTCTAGACACTCAGCGTGATACAGCACAGCCTTGAACGAGATATAATAATCTAGATACTTAGCGTGATACAGCACAGCCTTGAACTAAGAGTTCCATCTTGTGCTGACTGGAGTTGGCGGCACGACTGCCTTTTCAACTTTCATTTGTCGTAGATGATGAAGATATCTAGCACGACGTCGTGGTGCTTTGGAGAGTATGACCTTGACAGAAGCAGCCAGCATATCGCAAAATCGTAGTGCTTCACGAAACTCTTCTCCAACTAATGACAGGATGTGGTCCCAACATGTGACATGAACAGCATTTGGCAGTATTCCTCGCAAACCGTCACGAAATCATTTTTTCATATTAGCTGTATTATCTGTAGCAAACGCCTCAACGTCATTGAAGCGCACATTAACTTCAGTCAGAGTATGGATAATTAGCTGTATTATCTGTAGCAAACGCCTCAACGTCATTGAAGCGCACATTAACTTCAGTCAGAGTATGGATAATTAGCTGTATTATCTGTAGCAAACGCCTCAACGTCATTGAAGCGCACATTAACTTCAGTCAGAGTATGGATAATTAGCTGTATTATCTGTAGCAAACGCCTCAACGTCATTGAAGCGCACATTAACCTCAGTCAGAGTACGGATAATTAGCTGTATTATCCGTAACAAACGCCTCAACGTCATTGAAGCGCACATTAACCTCAGTCAGAGAACGGATAATTAGCTGCGTAATGCTGACATTGTTCACTTCGGTTAAAAATTCTGTGTTCACTAACATTGCTGTGCATTCATCTGGTTTAAAAGCATTGAGCGGTTGAATAAGCACATTCACAGCACAACGTCCAACAATATCCGTTGTTTCATCGGCAATAACGACCACTTTCTGTCCGGCTAGCTTCGCTATTATATTAGCCTGTTGTTGGTTGAAAATTCTTGTAACGTATAGTTAGTTCCCTAAGTGTATTAGCCTGTTGTTGGTTGAAAATTCTTGTAACGTATAGTTCCCTAAGTGTATTAGCCTGCGAGAGTCAACTACCGCCCTTCAGGTTCTTCTGCATAAAACTACGCATGGTAGGGTTGTCAACCTTCTCCAGCGGTATATTGGCTGCCATAAATGCTTCAACCAGTTCCATCACTAACGTATCTTTGGCAGCAGTTGCAGCAGTTGATCGTTCAATGCACCCGGTAATAGTACTTTGTCGTCTGCTGCTTGTGGGGTCATTCTTGGCCTCGTGTTGTTCACTGCACCCGGTAATAGTACTTTGTCGTTTGCTGCTTGTGCGGTCATTCGTGGCCTCACATTGTCGTTATTTGCACGCTCTGTGTGCTTTTTTTTGTCCCCAGATGATCAGTTAATGTCTGGAGTCTATCATGATGGACTTGTTCGTTACAAGTCTTACACCACAGTAAACCCCTTCAGTGTAGAATCTATTCTGTACAAATTCTTTAACTCGCTGTTCCGGTCCAATATTCACTGCAGTTTTATTGCGTTGCTTGTTATTGTTATTGGCCATGCACAAAGATTAATTTTACTGAATTTAAATAAGCCTAATTGATTGTAAAGCACACGATGGTCAAATTGTTACCACAGCCTATAAATCGATTTTTAAATTGTTACAAGTACCACCAATGCTATAAATCAACATAAAAAAATTAATATTTACTCTTCTCACGGAAGGGCTAATGACGTAACGAGATGATGCAATAGGCTAAAGAAGGAAGTAATCAAAACTAATCATACTAATATGCCTCAAATGGTGAGATTTCATTAAGATTTGGTATTTTCCGCGGTAGTTAGGTTAATTCCGCAGCGTGGCGCTTTACCGCGGCAAAACTCTAAATTCCGCGGCGTGGCGTTAAATTCCGCGGGCCGCGGTAAATCGTGTGCCCTAATCATGAGTTCACCTGCTACGAAATTACACACAATACTGTAAGTAAACTTACACACAATACTGTAAGTAAACTTACACACAATACTGTAAGTAAAATTACACACAATACTGTAAGTAAACTTACACACAATACTGTAAGTAAACTTATAATACTGTACACTCACAAGCGATGCAGCACGTGAACAATGTGTTATACTATAATGAGCAAAACGCACGATGGAAAAAAAAATGGAGGAAAAAACCCAACTATAACTTTAATAAATTTACGTCTATCGACATTGAGAAGAAATCAGCAATTTGTGCAACCCAGCGTGAACAACGTTCTAAAATGTGTTCTTCTCATAGACTAGAACATAGACATAGAACATAGAACATAGAACATAGACAATACCAATGTCTGTCTGTGATATGGATGAATCTGCTAAAAAAAAAAAAATGATGTAACCTTTCCATGGGCTATGAGCGGCGGAAGTAACCTTAGCCCAATTTTTTAGCGGGGGGTGGGGTGGGTCCGAGCTGGCGTTCGAAAAATATTAATGTATGTCCCAAATATCGACTGATAGATTTTTGGGGCAGCAGAAAACAACTTCGATACATTATAGCAATTATATACGAGAGTGCAGAAAGGTCATTTAGTGCGCCGTCATCCGTGCTGTTTCTTTTCTCCTAAAATTCGAAGTTGTCAGAGTCATCAAGTCAGGTCGATGCGTAAGAATGGACTGTTGTCTTGTTTTGTTGTTATGAACATGTCTTTGTCAGAGCGATGTGTAATGGACAGTTTTTTTGTTTTGTTCTTATGAACATGTAATTGTCAGAGTGATATTTAATGGACTGCTGTTTTTGTTTTGTTCTTATAAACAATGTCACTGTATTGTAACTTAAGTTAGAATGATATTAGTCCATCATTAATCGGTCTGTTGTTTTTGTTTTTGTTTCTTTTGCAGAGAAACTGGACTCAATAGCAACTGAAGTCAGGCGATTATAACTTGACATTTAGTGATTCGTTAATGTTGAAATACATCACTAGCTTGTAATTTAAGATAATACTGGAGTTAATGTTGAAATACATCACTAACTTGTAATTTAAGATAATACTGGAGTTAATGTTGAAATACATTACTAGCTTGTAATTTAAAATAATACCAGAGTTAAGCGAAATTTGGCCTTGAACAAAAACATTAACCTAAACTGTAACACAAGTCACAACAGTAATGGGTGCATTTTTTACAATAACGAATTTGCCCTTGAAATGCAACACTGAGTAAAGGGTTCAAATATTGAAGAGCACGACATAATGCAGATTATCACTTGCTTGGTAGGAAATAGAGTGAAGGTTAAAGGTTAAAATATTCCACGTCTTGGTGCAACACTGATCATCGTTTGCTTGGGAACACAATGGTTGTCTGAAAGATTAAAATACCAAAAGCGCAACACGTTAACACTTGTTCTCTCTTGCTGTGTGTATAAATTTCTACTGATGGAAAGGTTAAACACTACCAATGCGCCATGAATTCTTCCTAGCCTTGACATTGCTGTACGTAGATCTTAACATTGCTTTATCTATACCTTGACACTGCTTTACGTATACATTGACATTGCTTTACGTATACATTGACATTGCTGTACGTAGACATTGACATTGCTGTATCTGTACCTTGACATTGATGTATATGTACCAATGTCCCTCCCCATTGCTGTATCTATACCTTGACATTAATGTACATGTACCAATGTCATTGCTGTATCTATATCTTGACATTGATGTACGTAGACTTTGATATTGTTGTTTCTATACCTTGACATTATTGTATCTATACCTTGACATTGCTGTATCTATACATTGACATTTCTGTATCTATACATTGACATTACTGTGTTTATACATTGACATTTTTCTATCAATACCTTTGCATTGCTGTATCTATAGTTCTATACCTTTATATTGCTGTATATGTACCTAGACATTGTTGAATCTATACCTTGACATTACTGTATCTATACCTTTACATTGCTGTATCTATACCTTTACATTTTTTGCTGTATCTATACCTTGACATTGTTGTATCTATACCTTTACATTGCTGTATCTTTATCTTGTCAATACTATACCTAGAACTTGACATTGCTACACGTTGACCTGACATTGATATTGAAGGGTTAAACACCTTCCATATTTTTTTTATTGATGATATATAGCTCCCCTGTCAATCACTAGCTTAAAGGGGTAACTTCCATCGACGTGTCATGGTAACTCTCTTCACCACTTGTTTTTAAACACTCTTCTTATTAAAGAGTCAAATATCAACAGTGCACATAACCCTTGTTAACACTTTTTCTTGTGAATATTATACAAACAGAAGGGTTAAAACAAAACAAGTGCATCGAGTAATCGTTGTTAACACTTCCTTGAGAGTATTATACCATATGAAGGGTTAAAATATCACTAGTGCATTCTGTAGCCGTCACCAGTTACGAAATGACGTAATTAAGTTGTATGTGTCAGAGTGCCACAAAAAGCACCCTATAATGACTTAGAAAATAAACCTTGTGTTAAATGTGGTTATTGTTCCCATGGGACATGATACTATCCTTAGGTTGGGTAATTAAACTTATACATTTTTTAAAAAAAAGATTGACTGGTTTCAAATGTCGAACCATTCCATGCACACAAATTGACACTAGGCCCTTACTCGCTTGCCTAGCATTTATAAATGTCAAATATGATGACTGACGGCCGTTGTCTGCACTACTACTTCGCACAAGGAAAGGACAAAAAAATCCAATGGTTGTTGGAAGGTTAAATTATACGTCACAAACATTTATCCAAAAATAAGTTGCCGTCTTATTCGTTATCCGCACAATGTACTGAAAATATATGCATACGACTTATCAAAATAATTACCATTTTTTTTTTTTAAAGCTAGGATATGAAAATATTTTCAGTGTAGGTACAGACCTACACTCCAATGGAGCAGAATTAACTTCAAGAAGCACATCACATAAATTCAAAGTCACGTAAGTGACACGCTTGCACGACAATAAGCTAACTGCTAAAGCCTTAATTGTGGTTGGAAGCCCAATGCAACATTTCTCAACTCTAAAGAGGGTCATCGTTTTCTTTTTGTCGGAACTCAGCGTGTTGATGTCACTGTGGTATGGGTTTTTTTTAAAAAGATGTTGTAAAAATACTTAAAACCCTAACGTGGCCACCCACACGTCCATCCACACTCATCGGTGTCAGGCGTCACGGGTATTTACGTTTAAGAAACATTTAAATCATTACAATTACAAACGGCTATGACGAGACGCCCCAATCCAACCTGACAGAGATTCGAAACTAAAAATAACATATAAAGAGAAACAAATATTCGTAAACTTGAGGATGGAAACATTAATGATGGCAGAAAGAATTTGTATTTTAAATCGCCGTCAAGAAACGTGTCTTAAGTGTTCAAGGCTACGTTTTACAGAAGAGCTAAAAGTCGCCCTTAAACTTTTTGGGTTTATTAAAACCCCCTTCCCCCCTCTCGTTCACTTTCAACTGAAATCGATCCCGGACTTCTTGGGGTGCCCCACTCCTAAAACTACTGCTGTCTGTTCCTTAATTTTCCTATAATGCTCATATCGTGCATGTAATTACAATAATTTTCAGTGAGTCAGTATGACTGGTGTGTGTGTGTTGTAGACCTTTTTATATGGTCTGTATGACTGTAAATTTTATGTAAGCCTATTTATACAACGGTCTGTATGATTGGTGAGTTTATATAGGCCTATTTATACGAAGGTCTGTATGACATGATTTTTATATGAAGCTTTTTTAAATGAAGGTCTGTTTGGCCTATTCATATGAAGGTCATTGTGATAGTGATTTGTAAAGGTCATTTATGCGAAGGTCTCTGTGACTGATGAGTGTGTGTAGGCCTGTTTATATGAAGATCTGTATGGAAGTGGGTTTATAAATTTGAAAGTCTGTATGACTGGTGGGTTTGTGTAAGCCTATTTATTGGAATGTCTTCATGACTGGTGGGTGTGTTATAACTATATGAAGGTGTGTAAGCTAACTGAACTTTACTGTAATTGAACTGATGCACTTCCATATATCAAAAAGTAATTAATGAAATATTTTTGTTTGCCTTCTGTTACGGTATTATTTTTTTAACTGTATTATATTCATTGACTTAAAGGTTCATATTGAACGCTATTTAACTGTATTATATTCATTGACTTAAAGGTTCATATTGA
Organism: Sinotaia quadrata; assembly: GCA_028829895.1. Lineage (NCBI taxonomy): Eukaryota > Metazoa > Mollusca > Gastropoda > Architaenioglossa > Viviparidae > Sinotaia > Sinotaia quadrata. The sequence goes on along the minus strand of CM054181.1, from coordinate 8,237,537 downwards.
ACGCTATTTAACTGTATTATATTCATTGACTTAAAGGTTCATATTGAACGCTATTTAACTGTATTATATTCATTGACTTAAAGGTTCATATTGAACGCTATTTAACTGTATTATATTCATTGACTTAAAGGTTCATATTGAACGCTATTTAACTGTATTATATTCATTGACTTAAAGGTTCATATTGAACGCTATTCAGAGTAATAAAATTTGATTAATTAATTTAACTATTTTCTAGATCAAGATTATATATGTTTTCTTACGTGTGTATTCCATACATTTAATATATCCGTGTGTTCGTGAATGTATTTGTGTTTGCGTACAGCAATGGTATGCAATGTTCATTTTAAGTATTTGTATACTTATGAATGTACTGATGTACAGTGTATATGTGTGTCATGAACGTACATGTGTATATATGCGTGTATGTGTGTGAGTGTATATGTGTATCCATGCGCGTACATGTGTATATATGTGTGAGTATGTATGTATATTTGTGTGTAATATATATATATATATATGTGTATGTGTATATGTGTGCGTGTGCGTGCGTGCACATGGCTTTTACGTGTCTGTTCGGGTGTACCCTTATGCATTTATATTTTTATTTATCTTTCTCCTTCAATGACATCAGAACACTTTAGAGCAAAGGGCAAAGGTCACACAAAGCATAAAGTACTCGTTTTGGGTAATACTGGTGTTGCTCGAGTTGAATTGACGTCCTTGAAAATCAAACAAATAAACAAACACAAAATTGCAAATTTGTTTCTAAAAACTCACCCCCAAAGAGCCTGACGAGTATATCTGGCATCTCCATCGAGTAAGAACTAAATAAACTTTAAAAATAATTCTTTTGTAATATTTTGTGGGGAAGCTAGTCTTTCAGGTAATTCATAATTCATTTTCATAGGAGTGCTTAGTGTTCACAACATGACGTGGTTAGTCGTTCCAATCAACAGAGTTAATTTAGTTAATCTGCATGACAACTCACTACAGTTAAAACTGTCACACGAAAAGAATTATAAATAAGCTTTTTTCCAAGAGCAGCAAAGACTGACCTTGACATAAGTGTCGGTAAACTGCCCTTTGCCAAGGGCACCACGACTGGCCTTACTGTTCGTAATCTGTTTCTTTTTCCAAGCACAAGACTGACCTTGACCTCAACGTAGGTAAACGGTCCTTTCTGTTTTAAACTGTTTTCTGTTGTCTCCATATACAACAAGAATAATCATATACCTTGGTGTCTTGCCTTCAAACGCAAAAATATTAAATATACCACAAACGTGCATACACCTACAAGAACAGCGGAGTTCATTATTATGCAATAAACTATTTCCAAGTGCAAATAAACCGATAAAAATCCACAAATATTTAGACTGAACACCCCTACATAACAAGACTGCCATGTCTCGCATCTGTCTGCAAACCGTCATGAATAAACATGCAATAAAGTGTGTCTCTACATACCAGCAATGTGAAGGCGCCATAAACCATCTTCTAAAACATCAAGACTGAACCTAACACAAACTGTCTTTAAATAAGAGCAGGGTGAAGATGTCATAAACCATCTTCGGAACCATCAAGAGTAAACATACCATAAATATACCATAAACATACCATAAACATACCATAAATATACCATAAACATACCATAAATATACCATAAATATACCTAGTCTCCTAAACCACATACCATTAAAATAACAGATTAGTGTTGTGTCTTGCTTTAAAAGTGGATTACATAATCACTAGCTATAAGACTGTGTCTTGCATCGTAAGGCAAATTACGTTACCGCTAGTGAACAAGGCTGTGATGCACTCAATACGGATTATTTGTTGACTAGTGAACAAGGCTGTGATGCAATCAGTATGGATTATTTGTTGACTAGTGAACAAGGCTGTGATGCACTCAATACGGATTATATTATTGGTTGACTAGTGAACAAGGCTGTGATGCAATCAATATGGATTATTTGTTGACTAGTGAACAAGGCTGTCTTGCACTATATATGGATTATGTTACTGCAAGCGAAAGCATGTTTGTATCCATCACTGAATTGTGGATTATGTTACCATTAGCGAACAAGGCTGTGTCCATCATTGAACGGTAGATTATGTTACCATAGTAAACAGAACTGTGTCCATCAGTGAACGGTGGATTATGTTACCACTAGCAAACAGAGCTGTGTCCATCAGTGAACGGTAGATTATGTTACCACTAGCAAACAGAGCTGTGTCCATCAGTGAACGGTGGATTATGTTACCATAGCAAACAGAGCTGTGTACATCAGTGAACGGTGGATTATGAAACCATAGCAAACAGAGCTGTGTACATCAGTGAACGGTGAATTATGAAACCGCTGGCGAACACAACTACGGCAATGATTTTGTTTCATGGTGCCATCCGAAATTTCCGAGAATGACCATCTAATTAAAAGATAAACATGTAATTGTTAATATAATTTGAATTTATTCTGAAATAATGATTTGTGTTTGGAAAATATAAGTTCTATTTTCTTGCTTTTTATTTTGAAAAGAAACGCATACAGCACTTTCTTTTTTAAAAAGCACAACAAATAAAATGAAAATAAAAAAGATGAATTAGTATGTTATGAGAAGCCAACTAGCACATAAACGCGTGTTCTTGTTTTTCTTTTAGTTTTGAAAGCCGGTCGTCACCTCCTGTAAAGTCCTTCCCACTTGGGCCTGAGCGGTAGTTACGTCCTGTAGTTTACTGCTGCCCTTGCCTGGAATAAAACACGTTCCACTTAGAAGTAGAGATGAACGAGATGGCACGCTTGCAATTACACCTGAAAGATGCTTGCGCAGACAAACGACGAGAAAAAAAAGTTTCTGATTGCAAGCGATAGGGCAGGGATGTGAGGTTTAGCTTCAAGCTGGAGAATGAATGTTTGGACTGGGAACAGGAGGGGAGAGAAGCAGGCAGAATCTGGGAAGTCACGGGAGAAAACTGGGTGTGTTTATCAGGATCCGAAACTTTGCTTCGGGAGAGAGAGAGAGGAAAAAAAGAAAACGGAGAGAATAGGTAAAAGACAGACAGATGTGGAATAAAAATAACAGATACTAATACTGCAAACACAGGCCAAGCATTAAAAGAATGAACAACCTAATAATATTTTATTAGACATATATATATATTTTCTACCAGTAATCAACTCAGAAGAATAATGTGATAAATGTTTTCTACTAGACATCCAATGAATAACCTAATGTTATATTTATACAGATCTTATTTTAATCACTTGTTTACTTATGTTTACAGATCTTATTTTTAGCCACTAGTTTACATATATTTATACAGATCGTATTTTAGCCACTAATGTACATATATTTACACAGATCTTATTTTTAGTCATTTGTATACGTATATTTATAACATACTCACGTGTTTTACTAGAGATATGGTGAGTAGTCTAATGTAATGTATATTTAAGCTACTCATTAAGTTTTCTGTTAATTAGCTCGCAATATGTTGTCTACTAGATGTTCAGACATAGACAATGAGAAAGGTATACAAATAGTCAGATAAACAGGTAAAAAATAGAGAGGTATATAATCAGACAGGCAGACAGATAGACAAATAAATATGTATATATAGACATGTAGATAAATAGATAATCAGATAAACAGGTAGAAAATAGAGAGGTATGCAATCAGATAGGCAGACAGGTAGACAAATAAATATGTATACGTAGACAAATAAGGAGGTATACAGATTAGAAAATTAGTCAGTAATCACATCGGTAGATTAATGTAGAGGCGTACAGATCAGCAAATAATCAGACAATTAGGGGAGACAAACTGACAGGTAAGCAAACTGGCTTGTGAACCGGTGGTCAGATGGACAATTAAAGCAAACAAGAAACAGCCGCCATTATTGGGTCAGTGAACAACTACTTTAGAAAGAAATAACAGGCAAAAAAAAAATGTGCTCACTTGCAGAAAGGTGCGCAACTGAAAGAAAGAGTAAGTCTAAATTTAAAATAAAATATAAACGCGCGCACGCAAACACACGCACGCACACACAGAAGAAAGCCTAAGATTAGAAAAGACAGTCTGACAGACAAAAGAAGAGGTTGTAAGGAGATCTATGCGTGCTGTGCACGTGCAGCATTCGGGGTCCTGGGATGGAGCGCACGGCTGACACACTCTGACAAGCCAGCACCGACTGGCGCCTCGCGTCAGGCGCACCAGAGTCGGTATGTGCCTACGACTGCACCCCCATCCCGCAGATAAGAATCGCGATGCCAGGATAAGCTCGCGCCAGAATATTGCTCTCGAGGTCTGACGTTCAAGTTTAATTCCAGTCTGAGCCTGACCCAAGTTACACCAGAGTTACTGCTCTTGAGGATTGACGGTCAATTCGAGTTCTAGTTGGTAGGGACCTGAATCAAGCCCGAATGAAACTATAGAAATTAAAGTCTGAATATTCAAAACTCGTTCTAATTTAGTCAGAACCTAAACCTAGCCAGGCTAGAGTTATTGTACTCAAGTTTCGTCTATCAAATCTAGTGCTAGTGTGAAACTAACGCTAGCCAGGCTGGAGTTAGTGTACTTGAAGTTAGTCATTCGAAGTTCTAGTCAGGTGTGATCGAAGCCCAGGCTGAAGTTATTGTACTGGAATTAGTTGTTCAAGCTAATTTCTAGTCTAGGACCAAACGTATACAGTTTATGGATACGAGTGAACTGTAATGTTACAGATATTAATTAACATGCAGATTTTACAGATATAGGTATAGATAATAGTGAACATGGCCAGTTTATAGATACTAATAAGTTCTTTACTAATGAACATAATGAGTTTATAGATACCAGTGAACATATAGTGTTTACAGAGTGTAGTATTATGGAGTGCTTTCAAATAGTGAACATGGAGTGTAGAGTGTTTAGTAGTATATAAAAACTGAATATTAACACATCGTAGTAAAGATGGAATGTTTACAGGTTCTCTTGATCGTGTAAATTTACTAATACTTGTGAACATGTATGGAGTGTTACGTGTTAGTTTTACAGCTACCTGTGAATATCGATTGTTACGTGTTAAATTACATAAACTTGTGAACGTGAGGGGAGTATTGCTTGTTAATTTTACAGATACATGTGAACATGAATGAACCTTTGGGTGTTAATTTTACAAATATCTGTAAACATAATGGAGTGTTGCGCGTTAATTTTACAGATACCTGTGAACACATGGAATGGTATATGTTAATTTTGCAGCTACTTGTGAAAAGGAATGAAGTGTTACGTGTTCATTTTTACAAATACATGTGAACATGAATGGAATGTTGCATTCTCACTTTTACAAATTCCTTTGAACACGAATGGAGTGTTGCTTGCTACTTTTACAAATACCTGTGAACATGAATGGAAAGTTGCACGTTAATTTTACAAATACGTGTGAACATGATGGAGTGTTGCGTGTTAATTTTACAAATACCTGTGAACATGAATGGAGTGTTAATTTTATAGATACGTGCGAACATGAATTTTACAAATACCTGTGAACGTATGGAGTGTACCGTATTAATTTTACAGCTACTTGTGAACATGAATAGAATGTTATGTGTTAAATCTACAGTGCCTTGAACATGAATGGAGTACTATGTGTCAATTTTACAGATACCTGTGCAAATGATTAGAGTGCTAATCTTATAGATACTGTAAACACTAATGGAGTGTTTCATGCTAATTTTACAAATACCTGTTAACTTATGGAGTGTTACGTGCTAATTTTACAGATAACTATGAACATGAATGCAGTGTTGCGTGCTAATTTTACAGATACTTCTAAAAGTGAATGGGCTGTTGCGTGTTAATTTTACATTAATAATAGGATAATTATACAGGGCTTTATATTAACAATAGGATTAAATAGATGTCTGAAGGACGTTATATTAACAAGAAGGACTAAATAGATGTGTGAAAGACGTTATATTAACAATAGGATTAAATAAGTTGGCTTCAATTATCCTGTTATTAATATAACATCTTTTAGGTATCTATTTCATCCTACTGCTAAATAGCATCCCCTTTAGTCATCTATTTACATTATTGTTCATTATCATTATACATTATCCTTCAGGTATGTATGTAATGGAATTGTTAATAAATATTTGTCCCGTGCAATGGGCATTGCAAACAAATAGCTGTGAATGTGTAATCTGTTGTTTAAGACTAGAGCGTGTGTGATGATGGTGTTACAGTGTAGCTTACATGTAACATTTAACTCACTACATTCAGACCTACTGCCTGAGAAAAACTGATAATTATTGCACCGACTGAGGTCACCGTTAAATTAATATGCCACTACTAAGTCATAAATTAGAAAATATTATATGCTAAGTGATAAAAATGCACTATTGTGCAGGAAGGAAAATTCGTTTCGAGACGGATGTCATCCTTCATTCAGCTGTTAAACTCGCAGGCAGCTAACCCTAACCCGTGGCATAATCATTATCAGATATCGAATCCTAACCCGTGAAACGTCCTTGTTTGTAACATCAGCATCAAAGTCATCTTGTTATTGCTTCAAACTCATACACTCATGCATAGTGGGAACGAGCTTCTTACATTGTAAGCACTCGCCAACTCTACAGGAGTAGTTATGCACTCTTACTTCCAAAAGTGAATCATGCCAGATGGTGTTTGAACAGCTGAACATTGCAAGAGACTTCTCGAGTTTACACGTGGTGATATTGTCACATTTCCAAATTAAATCCTGCTAATTGAAATAAATGAACAGTTATATGCTGCAAGTGACTGTCAGACTTTAACGGAGTCGGTAATATACTTCTTAAATTAAGTCATGCTGGATGTTATTATAAAAAGCTGGGTGGTGCAGTCGACTTTCTAAATTGATATTCTTAAAATAAATCTTGCCGGATTGTATGCAAGAGAAATAAATCCACACCCCCTAAAAAAAATGTCACAAAGCGACTCACAAGTTAAGTCAGTCTATGGAGTTTGGATCAGAGTTTGTCTTAAATAGTACATTTGTACGTGTATGTAAAACATTTTGCATAATTATTTTCAACATGTCTGTATTTGATTGTTACTGTAATAGAGAAAAGGTTTTCATTTTTAGAAAATTAAAACGATGCAGTCCTTAAATCTCGGAATGTGGAAGGGGAAATAATCAGAGGTTAAAAACAGTGACGTAAACACATAGGCAACGGCGGTGATGTGACACATGATGATTTAACACTGAAAGAATGGTTGTTTAATTATTTCTTTTAAAATATCATAAGAACAAACTTTGATACAAGGAAGAAAAGAAAGAAAACAAACTGTGTTAGTAAATGGTAAACATTCTAGAAATTTTTTTTTAAATTCAACTAAGAAAGAGGTAGCAATACAACTAAACATGACAGTGGTAACAATACAATTATGACAGATATAGCAATGCAACTATGTAAGAGGTGCAAATACAACTGTTGACAAGGCAACAATGCAATTCACAATGTAAGAACTAACAATACAATTCACAATGCAAGAAGCGACATTGCAATTCACAATGAAAGAGGCACTAATACATTTAACAGTGAAAGAGTTAACACTACAGTTCACAACAAAATAGGCAATAATATAGTTAACAGTGAAAGAGTTAACTCTACATCTCACAATGAAGAGGCAATAATACATTTAGCAGTGAAAGAGTTAACACTACAGTTTACAATGAAAGAGACAATAATACATTTAACAGTGAAAGAGTTAACTCACAGTTCACGTGTGTGTGGGGGGTGGGGTAAATCAGACTTGGGCACTGGTGACTGTTGTTCGCATTGGCTCAGCACACAGTAATGTTTGACAGACATCAGCTAGCTGTGGGATTATGTATGACAGGTGGTAGTGGCTTTGGAATTAAGCAGTATTAAAATTGGCAGTGTAAAGTAACATTATGATGACAGTGGTAGGATGGAGTAGTAAAATAGGTGGAAATGGTAGAATTTAATATGAGAGAAGGTAATGGTAGAAATGAAAGAGATTATAGAGGTGGATTAAATAGTATGAGAGAGATTATAGTGGTGGGGTTAAGTAGCATAAGAGAGATTATAGTGGTGAGGTTAAGTAGTAAGAAAGAGATTATAGTGGTGGGTTAAGTAGTTTGAAAGAGATTATAGTAGTGGGTTTAAGTAGTTTAAAAGAGATTATAGTGGTGGGGTTAAGTAGCATAAGAGAGATTATAGTGGTGAGGTTAAGTAGCATAAGAGAGACTATAGTGGTGGGGTTAAGTCGTTTGAAAGAGATTATAGTGGTGGGGTTATGTAGTTTGAAAGAGATTATAGTGGTGGGAGTTAAGTAGCATAAGAGAGATTATAGTGGTGAGGTTAAGTAGCATAAGAGAGACTATAGTGGTGAGGTTAAGTCGTTTGAAAGAGATTATAGTGCTGGGATTAAGTAGTGTGAGAGAGATTATAGGGGTGGGGTTAAGTCGTTTGAAAGAGATTATAGTGGTGAGGTTAAGTAGTGTGAGAGAGATTATAGTGTTGGGTTTAGTAATATGAAAAAAATTATAGTGGTGGGAGTTAAGTAGAATGAGAAAGATAATGGTGGGGTTAAGTAGTTTGAAAGAGATTATAGTGGTGAGGTTAAGTAGTTTGAAAGAGATTATAGTAGTGGGGTTAAGTAGTATGAGAAAGATAATGGTTGGGTTAAGTAGTCTGAAAGAGATTATAGTAGTTGGGTTAAGTAGAGATAGACAGGTTTTAGTGATACGAGTAAATGGTATGAGAGAGATTATAATAGTGGGGTTAAGCAGTATGTGAGGGATTATAGTGGTAGGGTTAAATAGTACGAGAGAGAATTCACTGTTGGGGTTAAGAGGTGTCTGCAAAGTGCAATGGTGGGGTTAATTATAAGAGGTACACACATGCTCGTCCCAGTAGAGGTCTCCTGAATGGTGTAAACTGAAGGAATTATTTGATTGCTTAAATTAGTATGTGGCAGAGTTACCTTCTCGTCATTTCTTTACTCTTGTTCTCAGTCCTCTCCACACCCCGTCTCATCAGTACCTGCAATTAATTATATTATTATCACCTCACACCTAGATCGCATTGAAACGGCATCCTAAATAACGCCCTACTTTTCTTCTATTCCCATCGTACACCAGCTGTCTGAAGCGAACCACTTAACCCATGCTAGCTCCTCAAATGTACCACTTAACTCATCAAACGTACCACTTAAAGCACTCTAGGATCTCCCACATGCCACTTCAAGCACTCCAGTACTTTGCCTCATGCCAGTAAAAGCACTCCAACACTCCCCAATATCAGGAATGCTTCGGACAATTATTTGATTATTCGTCAGCCGTTTGTTTGTGCCTTGCATGATTTGGCTTCGCTTTCGCTGATTTCGCACTCGGATGTATGGAGAAATGTAGTGCCCTAGGAGAGAATAGGAATTTCTGAATTTGTATTTGGTGAATTTTGAAGCGCAGTCGGCCCAATTAGCAATTTCCAAATGCCAAAACATCAGAGCTAATAACCATTGTAGAAGGTCTGTTAGTTTTTTTCACCTCGAGGGGTGGGTAGGACCACGACCGCTTGAGTGAGAGGCTAACTTCACCATCCCTCTATGGCACTAAATTTCTTCCTTCCTAAGCCATAAGTCTTTCACTCTCTTGGCGTTTACACCCGAATGGGAAATCAGCGAAAGTTGGAAACGGACGCAAAATCTAAATCATACTTGTAACAACAACAAAACAACGGTAAATGACAAATACGAACTGAATGTTTCGTTAGATTTTGATGAGGTTTGTAGGGTAGCCAAGAGATTTCAATTAGGTTTGTAGGGTAGCCAAGAGATTTCAATTAGGTTTGTAGGATAGCTAGGATATTTGAATTAGGTTTGTTTGGTAGTCAGGACATTTCATTTACGTTTATAAGAGAACCAGGACATTTTAATTAGATTTGTAGGATAGCCAGGACATTTCAATTAGGTTTGTAGGGTGGCCATGAGATTTCAATTAGGGTTGTAGGGTGGCCATGAGATTTCAATTAGGGTTGCCAGATAGAAATGAGATTTCAATTAGGGTTATAAGATAGCCATCATATTTCAATCAGTTTTCTAAGATGTATATGATATTTGAATTAGGTTAGTAGAATAGGCATGAGATTTCAATTTGATATGTACAGTAGTCAGGAGATTTCAATTTGATATGTACAGTAGTCAGGAGATTTCAATTAGGATTATTGGCTAGTCGGGACATTTCAGTTAAGTTTGTACGATAACCATGAAATTTCCATTAGGTTTGTAAGATAGTCAGGATATTTCAATTAGGTTTGTAGGATAGCAAGGACATTTTAGCTACTTCCGAAAGATTTCAGGGAGGTTTGTAGGATAGCCACATTAAGTGAGGGAGTTTTGTATTTTGTTCACAAATGACTGCATTACTTGTATTTGGTTCGCAACGGATTCATTATGTTTACTTTTCACAACATTGCCAGTAATTCGCTCACAACATTGCCTGTATTTCTATCACAAAATTGGCTGTAATTCGTTCACAACATTGCATGCAATTCGCTCACAACATTGGCTGTATTTCTATCACAAAATTGGCTGTAATTCGTTCACAACATTGCATGCAATTCGCTCACAACATTGCCTGTATTTCTATCACAAAATTGCCTGTAATTCATTCACAACATTGCCAGTAATTCGTTCACAACATTGCCTGCAATTCGCTCACAACATTGCCTGCAATTCGTTCACAGCATTGCCTGTAATCGAACACAACATTGCCTTTAATTCTGTAATTTATTCACATTGCCTGTAATTCTTTCACAACATTGCCTGTAATTCTTTCACAACATTGCCTGTAATTCTGTAATTCGTTCACAACATTGCCTGTAATTCGTTCACAACATTGCCTTTAGTTCGTTCACAATCGGCTTCAGCACTTGTAAATGGTTCGGGTCGCTGGCATTGTCTGGAAACAAAGGACGTCACTGATGACGTCACATCTGTAAACACTAACCACCGCGTGAACGATTTTGCTTGCAATAGGACATCCGGTGTTTGCATCCTGTATTTACACGCCCGCATTTTGAATTTTTTTTTCAAAACCACCAAACTTGCATTTCGGAAAAACATGTTAGTAATCATTCACTAGGACCGAGCGAATAGTTTCACGCGATCTGCAAAACTTTCGGCTCCCATGTGTATGTCTTCTGAAAGTCAGGCTAGCACAGTCCTGGGCAATCTGAAGGAGTGAATTTACCCGAACTAATCTGGGTGAAGGAGGAGTAGGGCGTGAACGGAACTAGGGTGATGGAGTTGTCTCGGTCTGTGATCTAGTGGGGCCTTGGTCGATGTGGGGACCTCGAGAGTGAAAATAAACTGATTTCAATTGATGAACAGGTCCGAGAGCAGAGGGAGATACGAGGGAGGAGAGGATATGATCACAAGTGATGGCCAAACTTTTCACAAGGGAGACTGTGTGAATGTCTGACTGGAATGGAATGAACTGTGAATATCTGGTGAAAGTCTGACTGGACTGGAATGAACTGTGAGTGTCTGGTGAAAGTCTGACTGGACTGGAATGAACTGTGAATGTCTGGTGAAAGTCTGTCTGGACTGGAATGAACTGTGAATATCTGGTGAAAGTCTGTCTGGACTGGAATGAACTGAAGGATGCACTGGCCGATCTTAAACGATTGTGTGGATCAGGGATCGTGTGTGTATGAGTATGTTTGAAACTGTGTTGTGTGTGTGTGTGTGTGTGTGTGTGTGTGTGTGTGTGTGTGTATGTGTGTGTGGATGTAAGTGTTTGTGTTAAGTGTATGTGTGTTAGTGTATGTGTTTAAGTGTGTGTGTGTTTGTGTGTGTGTGTGTGTGTGTGTGGTGCGTGTGTGGATGTAAGTGTTTGTGTTAAGTGTGTGTGTGTTTGTGTGTGTGTGTGTGTGTGTGTGTGTGGATGTAAGTGTTTGTGTTAAGTGTGTGTGTGTGTGTTGTGTGTGTGTGTGTGTGTGTGTGTGTGTGTGTGGATGTAAGTGTTTGTGTTAAGTGTATGTGTGTTAGTGTATGTGTTTAAGTGTGTGTGTGTGTGTGTGTGTGTGTGTGTGTGTGGTGCGTGTAAGTGTGTGTGTGTATGGAAGGGTTGGGGGCGGATTGAACTAAGTGGGATTCATGATGAAGTTGACCCAGGGGAGATCATTTGATCTTGGAGGGAGGAGCCCGAGTTCACTTGGAGGATTTAGCTTGCCCAAGGACCCTCTGGCCCGAGCTAGTGTGGGGATGGGATGTGGAGTAAGATCATCCGTAAGGTCAAAACTGAGCTGACCACGTTACTAAAGCGTGAACCCAGAGACTCCAAACTGATATTTGGGGATAAAATTATTCTTGTAGCGAGCGCCAACACGCCATTTATTGACTGTGAGGAGGGACAAAGTTATCTGTCCCTTGGAAAGTCTACTCTTTCCAAGCATACAAGCGAGGTAAACTTAGAGGTAAAATACACACACAATACAAAAACAAAAAGACATGCGCGCGCGAGCACACACACACACACACACACACACACTATAGCTTACATTTACATGCTGCGCGCACAAATCAGTAAAAAAACAACGGATCACTTGTCGACACTCGATGATAACAATATGGCCGATAAACTCGTTTAGGATTTACAGGAAACACCTAAATAAACAAAAGTGGATCGACCTTCGTATGACTGCATCTTGTTCCGTCGTGCGCGCGCGAAAGATTTCTGCTTCGCACGTGCAGCATGGTGACGTTGACAGGGACACTGAGAGAAAAATGTCACGTGCGCCACACGGCCACTCAGTGCGCACGCAGTCGATAAAAGCCACCAGCTGAAGTTAAATAAAGTACATTGCTATTCTGTCATTTAGTTTGCTATAAATAAATAAAATAAGTCTAGTGTGATTGTAGTTGTGGTGTGGGCTTCTGGTCGCAAGGATTTAAATAAGCGTGTCCTAGTTGTAACGACTTCTCCTTCAAATGTGATATATGCAAATTTTTATAGTCAAGCTATTATTAGCTGTAATTGTCTTTATCGTTTTTCTGTTTAGCTGTTAAGTCCAGCATTTTCTTTTTTCTTCTTAATTTAGCTCTTTTTTTAAAAAATAAATAAATACAACTTCACAGTGTTCAGTCAGACAAAATAGATATTTTTAGTAACTTGGATTATACTTCCGGTTTAATCACAAAAAAATATTTTATACGAAATCGATAGCTTGCAGGCTAGACAAGCTCAGCAGGTGTCAAAGTGGTATTGCTTTTCTAAGAGAAGGCTGCCAGGTTTATTGTCAGTATCTGCCAAAAGTGCACCTGGTGACCTGCCAAGCGTACAACTCACACTTGACGAGCAAATAATTGCAATTAAGACACGCTTTATCACCGTCTAACTGACACGGCCGTGACACATACATTTTCAAATCTCAGCGACAGATTAAGTGGCTGGAGTTCTCTTCTCGTAGACTTTTGTTGTTATTTAAAGGTGTGGTTCCTGAATTGGGATGTAAGAAACAAGCAAACCTGAATGGCTACCTTGCTTTTAATATAAAAAAATCTAACTCTTTTTTCACTTTATGTGTACCTTGATATCTATATCTTAAATTATAGGCCTGTTTTCACTGAATATGTACCTTGATGCCTGTTATCTCAGAATGGATACTTTGATTTCTATATCCTATCTATATGCTTGGTTTCACTGGATGGCTACCTTGATATATGTATCCTAAACTATATGCATGTTTTCAGTAAATATTCACCTTGATATCTCTATCCTCAACTATATGCCTGTTGTCTCTGAATGGCTACCTCGATTTCTATATCTTAAGCTACTTGCCTGTTTTTCATTTAATGAGCATCATTCCATTCAGTTGTGTGAGCTTCTAGGAGTTGTTGTGGGGAGGGGGTGTCAATCTGCTATTGACTGCTTGCGGATTGTTTACTTGGCTAATTGCTTCTTGATTGGCTGATTCACAACTTGCGGTCAACTGCTTGACTGTCGTGTTGCTTGCTTAACTGTCTTATTGCTTGTCTGTCTTGTTACTTGACTGTCGTGCTGCTTGCTTAACTATCTTGTTACTTGACTGTCGTGTTGCTTGCTTAACTGTCTTATTGACAGTTTGATAAAGTCACACCTAGACAGTTTGACAAACAGGCATAAGTCACACCTAGACAGTTTGACAAGCAGGCATAAGTCACACCTAGACAGTATCCTTTCTCCTAAAGAGAATTACAATCACTTAATGAGTAACTATACTGCACACACAAATATTCTTTTCTGGAATCTTCGCATCTAATTTCGTTTCATAATTTGGTTTGTAGCATGAAGTAAATAAGCAGCGCGCATGGTCAGACAATGATCAACTGTCCATGTTTACATCCCCTGTGCTTTCAGAAATTCTAAGAACGGAACAAGGCTAAGACTTCTGGGTATTCCTTTGGCCAAATTAAATACAATAAGATCACGCCTGGTATCACACGTGGTCTTCGCAATGCTATGTTTTCACGCACAATTGAGAAAAGGGGGAGGAAGAAAACTTGATGTTATATCTGTATTAAATCTTATGCTGAGAAATCAAAATAGAATTGTTCATTTTAAATGTTTTCGGTGTTAAGTGTTTTATATCACAGATACCAATAACATGTTGAATATCAATGATGTGTTTTGGGACACCAATACTGTATCCACACATAGCAATGATGTATCCATGGGTGTGAATTAGGTATCCACAGATAGCAATGATGTATTCATGGGTGTGAATTAGGTATCCACAGATAGCAATGATGTATCCATGGGTGTGAATTAGGTATCCACAGATAGCAATGATGTATCCATGGGTGTGAATTAGGTATCCACAGATAGCAATGATATATCCATGGATATCGTGCACAATAGCTACCAATTAATATAGTGAAACATAATGATGTTTGCAAATAATGTGCAGTACGAGTTGTATATGTGTTTAGCTTCTAATATAGTTTCATATTTAAATAGCTACTAGTCTATAACAGAAATAATCAAATTCGCTATTTGTATTAATACATACATATAATTATTATTTCTTAGAATTTGTTTAATAGCTGTTGTAAGACTCGTGCAAGAGATATGCAACTGTTAGAGCATTGTGAGGGGGAGGGGGGACAAGCGCACGATGCTAGCAAGGTTGTTTTTACACATGGTGAACACGTGACGTGCATGAATGAATGGGATGAATAAATGAAGTGGGGATGCATAGACTAGTTCGGAGAATTATGCAAGCGTGTGACCTTTTGGGTCATGGAAGCCAGGTTATTTCAGGTGCACTTGGTGGACGCTTTGTGAAGATCACATTTATTACACTGAGGACAAGAAATTGACATTACGCATAGCGTGTCTTTTGTAGCTATTGTAAACAGACAAAAGGGTTTTCTTAATTTTATTGACTATTTCACTGTATGTTAGTAAATTTATATTTATGGCTCATCGCCGATTTTGCTGAATTGTGTGAGACAATACATGACTTTTTATTTCATATATACTTTTAGTAATGATATTCATTATTGGATAATGAATGGGTAGGAACATAATTTCATACTAAGAGTAATAGTGGTTTTTATTGCAAACCACTCACACACATTAATAAAGCAGAACTTCACAATTCAAAATGTATGTCTAGGAGTACCTAAATAAATTATTCCTGCTCAGACTTAAGCTTCAGTGTTAATTTTCTTCTTTATAAATTGTATATAATGATGTCTCACATTATAAAGGCTTCTAACAATGGCAGGGAAGTTATGTTTGTATGATTTACCAAGAAATTAATTTGGATTTGGGTAATTATAAGTTCATTTGTATTATTTACCAATAGATTCATTTGGATTTGGGTAATTATAAGTTCATTTGTATTATTTACCAATAGATTAACTTCGATATGGAAAATGTATTTATTCATTTATTGGATTTACCATTAGATTAATTTAGATATGGGTAATTATAAATTCAGTTATATGACTTACCAATTGAT
Organism: Sinotaia quadrata; assembly: GCA_028829895.1. Lineage (NCBI taxonomy): Eukaryota > Metazoa > Mollusca > Gastropoda > Architaenioglossa > Viviparidae > Sinotaia > Sinotaia quadrata. The sequence goes on along the minus strand of CM054181.1, from coordinate 8,221,536 downwards.
TAATTTGGATTTAGGTAAGTTCTCTTGTATTGCTTATCAACAGATTAATTTGTATATGGGTAACTGTAAATTCATTTGCATTACTTGACAATAGATTAATTGGATTTTGGGTAATTATAATTGTATTTGTATTATGTACCAATCGATTAATTGGATTTTGGGTAATTATAATTTCACTTGTATTATCTACCAATAAATTAATTGTATTTGGGGTACTTATAAGTTCATTTGTATTATGTACCAATAGATTAATTGGATTTGAGGTAATTATAAGTTCAGATTACTTTTGTATGTTTGATGCTGCATTCAGGACAATCACAATTTCTTTGATTTGATACCTAAACAAAGTTATCTAAACACTAGTACTTTAACAGTGCGCGCACACATTGCATCACTGAGCCACATGCAATGCAGCACAGAGCCATGAGCAATGCAGCACTGAGCCATGGGCAATGCAGCACAGAACCATTAGCAATGCAGCACTGAGCTCTGAGTAATGCGGCACTGGGCCATGTGTAATGCAGACTGAGCCATGAGTAATGCAGCACTGAGCCATGAGCAATGCAGCACTGAGCCATGAGTAATGCAGACTAAACCACACGTAATGCAAGCACTATGACAAAGGGCTTTCTTTGTTTGATCAGATTAATGCAGGGTCACGATGATTTAAACATTTTCTTCTAATTTGTTGTTAGTAAAATTGTCCTTTTCTTTAAGAAAAACAAAACATTATGTGTACCTGTACCTCAGATAGCTCAGTGATAAAGCATAGAACATTTTTTTAAAAAATATATATAACTGCCAATAAAAAGTAATATTATGTAACTGCACCATTGTAGTGATAGCGAACATTAAAAAAATATTTTTGTATAATTACCAATAAAAAGTAATATTACGTAACTGCATCACTCTGGTGAAAAATATAGCTAACATAAATTCTAGTACTACTAATGAAATAATTATATTTCTTATCAATCAAAATTAAAGATATTGTACATTTACACAAAAAAAGGATGTATATTTACACAAAGAAAATAACGATTTATATTTACCAACCAAATAATGATGTATATTTACAAGCAAAATATTGATGTACATTTACAAACAAAATATTGATGTACATTTACACTAAAAATAGTAACGTTATATATATAAACAAAAACAAAAAGAGAGTGAAATTGCGTATTTACAAACACAATATTGATATTGTATATTTACACAAAATAATGATATTGTACATTTACACAAAATAATGATATATAATAATGATGCATCTTTACTCAAAATAATGATGTATATTTCCTCAAAACAATGTTGCATATTTACACAAAATAATTATGTTCTACACAAAATGTGATGTATATTTACTCAAAATAATGATGTATATATTTACTCAAAATAATGATGTATATTTACTCTAAATAATGATGCATATTTACACAAAATAATAAAAGTGTTGCATATTCCATAAAATAATGATCCATATTTAAACAAAATAATAAAAGTGTTGCATATTCCTTAAAATAATGATGCATATTTAAACAAAATTAATAATATTGTATATTTACACGGAAATAATGTCGTATATTTAGATAAAAATAATGAACATTTTAAATCTAATAATCAGACAATCATGCCGTCACTATTTTTGTTGTTAATGTAATTTTGTAGATAACTGAAGTCGAAAACACAACATGATTACTGTTCCGGACATGAATGTACTCCGGAAAAGATTTGTCTGGATAAGGGCCAATTCTCCCCCGTCGTGTACTTCCTCAATTTAATATTGTACTGGCGACTAGATAATGTCATCCTTCTCCACCCCTTAGCGGGTGAGGGGATGACCATTTATCAGCTGACATTTCCCAAAAGTCTTTGACCTTTATTAGCACGTGCAAAATATTAAACATTCCCAGCCTGAAACGGATTTTGACCATTTTCCATAAAAAAGGTCTTTGGAACTGTGACGCTAACGCCACCTAGTTAATGGTTATTATAATTATTATTATTAATTAATTAATCACCCAGAACTAATTACAAGTCATGAAAAATTTAATTTTGTTATTATTAATATTCTCCAGAAGACACCACTCGTTTCTCTCACTCACCATTAAAGACAGACATTTACCATCACACAATATTTCTGGAAACGTCTTACCAAAGGAGAGAATAAATCTGTCTTTTAATCATTATTTAGCGAGGCCCTATCCACCCACTTTCTTCTCCAACAAATGGTATCAATATGTGAAAAAGGTCAATAAAATTAATAATATATTTATTAAATCAACAATCAAATATGCATATAGCAAATACAGTATTAAAAAAAGATTTCTTGACATCAATATTTCTAGGAAACAATGCTCGAATAATTTTAATACCTATACAGTTCTTATATCCTAACACACAATTCAACAGATTAGTGTCAATACAAATCACAGGATAGTTCTTATATCCTAAGACACAATTCAACAGATTAGTGTCAATACAAATCACAGGATAGTTCTTATATCCTAACACACAATTCAACAGATTAGTGTCAATACAAATCACAGGATAGTTCTTATATCCTAAGACACAATTCAACAGATTAGTGTCAATACAAATCACAGGATAGTTCTTATATCCTAACACACAATTCAACAGATTAGTGTCAATACAAATCACAAGATAGTTCTTCTATCCTCACTGGATTCTGGAGAGGGGACACTGGTGTTGTGTTGGTGGAGGTATTTGTAAATTGTAAATGTGAAGTTCTCCATTATATTCTTTTATTAATTGATTTTAGTATTCCTGTAGCTTGTATTTCTTGCCTCTGGTGATTTTAACATTGGAAGTTGCATTTTCTGTGTTTTGAAAAATGTTGTTGTAAATTTCCTGTTTTCTGTAGATTGTGATTGTCTGTATGTGTTGCTGTAAATTTCCTGTTTTCTGTAGACTGGATGTCAGAATGTGTTGTTGTAAATTTCCTGTTTTCTGTAGACTGTGGATGTCTGTATGTGTTGCTGTACATTTCCTGTTTTCTGTAGACTGTGGATGTCAGTATGTGTTGCTGTAAATTTCCTATTTTCTGTAGACTGTGGATGTATGTATGTGTTGCTGTACATTTCCTGTTTTCTGTAGACTGTGGATGTATGTATGTGTTGCTGTACATTTCCTGTTTTCTGTAGACTGTGGATGTCTGTATGTGTTGCTGACTGGCTAAGAAGTATTGCGCTGTGCAAGTGGATGTCTGTATGTGTTGCTGACTGGCTAAGAAGTGTTGCGCTGTGCAAGTGGATGTCTGTATGTGTTGCTGACTGGCTAAGAAGTGTTGCACTGTGCAAGTGGATGTCTGTATGTGTTGCTGACTGGCTAAGAAGTGTTGCGCTGTGCAAGTGGATGTGGCGCACTCGTCCATTGCAAAAGCAATTCTGGCCGGCAAAGGAGGGATTTAGTTTTTAAAAATCCGTGGGCTAAAGCATATTGTTGCAACTGTTCTTGTTGTAGTGGGAGGGTGTGGGATGTCTTACAGAGCCCAGACCTAGTAGCATGCCAAGTCTGTACTTAGAGTGTACATGCGCCAGAGGTGTTCAAAACCCTGTCCTTCTCAGTGGTAATGTTGTTGTTGGCGCTGGAATCATGGCTGTCCCCAGTGTCCAGGGATGCATGAAGGCAGGCTCTGGCGGCCAGTAAAGGTGGTCAGGCAGTCGTTGCATCATGTCTGTGATGGGGTGATTAAAGTAATTTTTATATTATGCTTTAGTAATAAACTGAGCAATACTGTAAGATTAGCAGAGAACAGAATGGAATGGAGGAAACTGGTTGTCAGGTCATCAGTGGTGCCCCAACGGTCGACAAGACTAAGGGATAGATAGATAGATAGATAGATAGATAGATAGATAGATAGATAGATAGATAGATAGATGGATGGATGGATGGATGGATGGATGGATGGATGGATGGATAGATAGAGAGACAGACAGACAGACAGGTAGGTAGGTAGATAGATAGGTAGGCAGACAGATAGATAGATAGATAGATAGATAGATAGATAGATAGATAGATAGATAGATAGATAGATAGATAGATAGATAGATAGATAGATAGATAGATAGATAGATAGATAGATAGTAATTTGGTCTGAAAATGTATATATATATAGGTTTATAAACTAAAGATCTGAAGAATACTCAAGGAACTTTTTTAAGATTCTTCTACAGATTCTAACAAATTTAAGAAGTATTTTTTAAAAATCAAATATTGAACCTTTAAATGACAAATCAATTATTTATACGTTATAAAGGTATATATGCAATTAATTTGTTTTAAAATATCAGTTTTGGTTGGTTTCTCATACTTTCATGTAGATGTCTCTTAGAACTGTGTATATTCCTCAGAAGTTTCCATCACAATTTTATTAATGATGTTGTCAGGCATTCTGAACAAAAATTGTAGGTCTGTAAAACTATTTCCTGCAATAAAAGAATGGCAGTAATTTTAATAGTGATTAATACTTTCCATTACTAATGAGGTCTGGGCTCCATCATGGATATCCTATTTACTAATGACATCTGGGTTCCATCATGGATATCCTATTTACTAATGAGATCTGGGTTCCATCATGGATATCCTATTTACTAGTGAGGTCTGGGTTCTGTCATGGATATCCTATTTACTAATGAGATCTGGGTTCCATCATGGATATCCTATTTACTAGTGAGGTCTGGGTTCTGTCATGGATATCCTATTTACTAATGAGATCTGGGTTCCATCATAGATATCCTATTTACTGGTGAGGTCTGGGTTCTGTCATGGATATCCTATTTACTAATGAGATCTGGGTTCCATCATAGATATCCTATTTACTGGTGAGGTCTGGGTTCTGTCATGATGTCTTAATATCCAAGCTGTCTTGTGTTGCGTCACCAATGCTACATTACACGTGCAATCATGAATAGCGTCATGAATGTTGCATTACATATGTAATCAAGAGTTGCGTCATGAATATCATATTGTATACGTATTGCGTCTTGAATGACCTACTTCATTGCTGTCTTGTGTAATGTCAAGGACATAAGTTTAGGTACGTAATAGCCGTACCGCAAGCATTGGTCTCCTGCATGAGGAAGTCTGTAGCTAGGACACAAAACAAGTAAAACAGCGAAATTTGCAAACCGAAAATTAAATGCATTAGGGTAGCAAGCGATACGGTTAGGTGCTTAGTATAACTACCAACTATGCAAACAACGAAACACTAGTCATTTCAATGGTAGATCTACGCCAATACCTCAAGCACGTTATTGTGTATTACAGTCCGCATGCTCGTTTAGTCGACGTCACTAAGTTGTTTGGTCTATGAAAAATTCTGCCAGCAGACCGCTAGCAACTATAGTAAATCAAGGCAAAGACCAATGAAAAGGCGTTCTCTTGTCTGATTGGCTGCAAAGTCTGTGTTCTGATTGGACCAGATTATATACTGAATAACAGTCTCTCAAAGATACAAAGAGCATGGTGTAATTCCACAAACATACTGGCTCATGGGAGAGTATGATGTCAAGTGGCCAGCCTGCTATTACGAGGTTCAAACGTCATTTATTTGAAGGATATCATTTTTACCACAATAATTTGTTCCGGTTTTATTCGCGTTAAATGCGCGAACACGTCTCAGAATAAAAACAGAATCACTGACTTAGTGTTTTTAAACGCCCCAATTCCGTTTTAATTCGAGAACATATTGACTTAGTACTTATGCTCCCCGGTCCCACTACAATTCAAGAACCCTTTGACCCCACATAGTGATGGGTAGCGGTGTCATAGCCAGTCAGAGATTATATAAAATGACTTTATAAAAGCATTGCTTTCACGCAGAAAGGCAAGAGATTTTGACTAATTTGGCTTCAATACGCGACTGAACACGTAACACTCTTTTAAAGCTATTTTCAAAGCATTCAATGATTTTCCCTTACTAGAGAAAATGTAAACTTATAAGAAATGCCGTTTATTTACGCGTTAAAGCCTAAGCTAGATGCAATCACTTACGTCACGAGTGACTGGAGAAATTAGCATTTTAAAGTCTTAATGCTGCTAGGTAGTCCTTTTAACAAGTTGTCAGCCTTAACTGCGCAATTTTCTTTTTGTGTGTGTGTACCGGCGTCGGGGGAATACATTCTGATTTGATCAGTGCAAGACATAATCCAGCCTTTGAACGCGTCTGATAGTCTGTACCACTGTTTCTTTGCTGTGCGATTCAGTGGCTGATTTCGTTTTTGTAGGTTTTGGTTTCACTAGTCGACCTTCACATTGCACTTAAAGTGACAGCGCTGATTGGTCGAGTGTTGAAACACATTCATAGATCGACAGCTATCGCCAATTGCATTTAAACAGTGATGAATAACATTTATCTGTTCGCGAGTAAGAAAAAGTAGCTTACAATTACGCCACGTTACCTGCTAAAGTCAAATTATTTCGTATTGCATCATACGGCTATTATTACGTATTATTACGGCATATTATCTGCTATAAATTCAAATTATTTCGTATTGCATCATACGGCTATTATTACGTCACATGATCAAAGATCACAACAGAAGCGTTAAGCGGAAAAAGACAAAGAATAATAAAACCTTTGAGAGGAAAGAGACAAAGAGTGGCAGAACCGTTGATAAGAATGAGACAAAGAGTGACAGAGCTGATGATAAGAATGAGAGAAAGAGTGACAAACCGTTGATAAGAATGAGACAAAGAGGGACAGATCCTTTGAGAGGAAAGAGACAAAGAGGGACAGAACCGTTGATAAGAATGAGACAAAGAGTGACAGAATCATTGATAAGAATGAGACAAAGAATGACAGAACCGATGAAAGTAAAATAATCAAGACAAAACAATATAAACATGTAAAATACTCATGATCTAGCCACTTTGGTTGCTATTTTTGTCCCGGTACCATTATCAGGTACTGTGCAAATAGCCTTGTCTACAATGTTGCCAGGTAAAATCTATCCAAACGCCACTTGTGTTGTTCCCGTCTTTGGCTGGAATAAACCGCAAGCCAAGAGAGAAGAGCCCCAAAGTACGTTGGTGAAAGGAGGTTTCTATATGATGAGAAGGGGAGGTGGGGGATCTGATATTTATTTACATTTTTTGCGCCATTCATGAGCAAGCTTTACACAAAGCTTTTCGCTCTTTCAGGAGCAGTTTTCAATAATCAATAAAAGAATTGCTGCTTCCGCGTGGATGTGACGTCACATCTTCAAACACTCATGATTCCAATCAAGTAATGAAAATGTAGGGATATGACGTCACGTCTTCAAACACTCATGATTCCAGTCAAATAATGAAAACGCACGGTTGCATTAGAAGTTTACGGATCAGCCGTCCAGTCTTGGAATGGCTTCCCTTAAGTCAGGGTTGTCAGGCCCTATAAGGCTTGTTTCGAGTCTCAACTGTCAGGTCCTGAAAAGACTTATTTCGTGTTTCAATTGTCGGGTCCAGAAAAGATTTGTTTCGTGTTTCAGTTGTCAGGTCCAGAAAAGATTTGCTTCGTATTTCAGTTGTCAGGTCCAGAAAAGATTTGTATCGTGTTTCAGTTGTCAGGTCCAGAAAAGATTTGTTTCGTATTTCAGTTGTCAGGTCCAGAAAAGATTTGTATCGTGTTTCAGTTGTCAGGTCCAGAAAAGATTTGTTTCGTGTTTCAGTTGTCAGGTCCAGAAAAGATTTGTTTCGTGTTTCAGTTGCCAGATCCTCAAAGGACTTGTTTCGTATCTCAGTTGTCAGGTTCAGCAAGTGCTTCTTTTGCGTCTCAGTTATCAGGTCCCACAAGGTCTTGACTGCTGTCCCTTTAATCAGGTCCCATAAGGAATTGTTTTATGCTCTACCTACCCGTCAGATTCTGAGAAGAGCTCCAACCACTCCAACAGAAGGTTTTACTAGAAGTTTATTACAGTTTGATAATGGAGCATGATAGCTGTGTGTGAATGTACCTTTATGACCTTAACTGCACCAATAGAAATAGCAGGTAGACAAGCACAAGTCGAAATATGTCTATAACAATATTCCTTCCAAACTAATGCGTATTTTGAGTACAGCGTTGGTAATTATTATGCGATCTCGCAAGTTCATTATGTTTATCATTTTCTTCTGTGAGGAGGATAATATTATTCGGCAGTGTTTGATGTGTTCACACTCCTTTATCTAGCATGTTCATTGCGCCGTCTTTGATGTGTCTACACTTCTTTATCTAGCATGTTCATTATGCCGTGATGTGTGTAATTTCTGCAATCTTTGTTCAGCGTTCAATCATGTATTATTTCCCGACCCATTCCATGTCACTCTCTGCTTCATCTCGTTGATTTCCATATCTCTCAGTACGTCACGTGAATATCCCCACCCACCCACCCACCCGGTCTGCAGTGTCACAAACTGTAAAATACCGTTCTTGTCTACGTCTGGTGTGTGTTACTTGCCATTTCTTCCTCAATCTTCAATCTGTCCACAAACTTTATGATATCTACTTTCTTACATCATCTGCTGTGTGTTGCCTGCCAGTTCTTGCTACCTGTCCGTTCTCGTAAACAGATAGTTGCTATTTTTGTCCACAAGGCTCGCTATCTGCCACCTGCTTCTAGTTTTAGAATTAACTTCTTGCCCCTCCCACCCCCTGACACACAAGCATACTTACACGCCACGCAAGGACATACATATAAAAACACACAAATACACTCTGCACACACACTTTCATACACACCAAAGGTTACATAACATACGCACGCACACACGCACACATGTACACACACACTAACGCGTATACAACATCACACAAACACTACACTCCAATCGTACACACACATCACACACATATACCACCATCACACCATAAACGTACACACACACACACACACACACACACACACACACACACACACAAACACACACACCTGGCATCATATAAACATTGACGGCTTAAAACACTATAGATACCAAATACAAACTTATCCTAAGTGTAACCCTAATACAATGCTGAGGATAGAATGTTTGCAAACCGCAACACAAGAACCGTCGGATTGTCAACCTTACCCGTGTGTTTCCCATAGTGAACCAGGGGTGCACAAACCGCGCCCCGAGACAGGGCTCTGTGCGGCCCCCGGAGGACTTTATTTCATTATTTGTGTTTTTCTTTTCTACTGAGCCATCCATGTGCGGCCTTCCAAGCACTATCAACTGGAAATTTGGCTCTCTGGCCTAAAACGTTTGTAGACCCCTGTCTTAGTCTTTACGTCAATATCCGCAAAGGGAAAGATTTGCACGCTAAGTCTCACACTTTACAGGTTAAATGATGATTCATCTGTGCTGTTAAATTTTGATCTGCACTATTATTCGTAATATCTCATCAGTAATAATCTTCCGTTTACGCTGTTAAATTTTGATCTGCACTATTATTCGTAATATCTCATCAGTAATAATCTTCCGTTTATGCACTTTGGGGTGGTGCGAGGAGAAAGCGTACGGGGGGAGCAATTCCTGCATAGAACTTCCCAAGGGGCCATAACTTTCCATCGACATACCGATTCGGAAATACGAAGATATTTTAAGAATTTGATTCGAACGTTTAATCATCATTTTGCTTGTCAAAGCTGGCGCAAGGACTTTGGCATTTGGAACGTTAGGTAAGCCATTCATTTGAGACGTCTAATTTTGGAAACAATACAAACAATGGCAGGAAATGTATTCATACGACAAGTATTTTCTACAACAGGTCCAGAATGTCGTCATGTTAATCAAAACGAAAAAAAAAGTGACTGTGTTTAATGATTTCTTTTGTTCTTTTTATCGGTCTGACCAACTCTACTTCTGTCTGTTTATATTTAGTATAGTTATGTTTTAGTATCTCTCCTTCTTCTATTTTTATACTTACCTTCCTTACCATCTCTATTTCTCTTCTTTGTTATATGTTAAAATACAGTTTGTAAGTAGGAAAATGTGCTTGATAGCATATGAGAAATTCAGGACGATTCTTTATGTTGTGCTAAGAGAGTTTATCAAAGATTCTGGAACAGTTGTGTAACGTGCGTCTAGAAGGGGCACATGGGACCTCGCCTAAAAGGCAGTGACTGTTGCAAACCACATGACTATGAAACCCACGCTGGTGACAACTACTATGTGTGAACAGTTTAAATACACTGATTTTAATTATTTCTATATAATATCTGCTTGTGTCTATGCTAGGATAATTTGAATGAATGTCCAGTGTTAATTGACTGCTTGTGTCTATGCTAGGATAATTTGAATGAATGTCCAGTGTTAATTGACTGCTTGTGTCTATGCTAGGATAATTTGAATGAATGTCCAGTGTTAATTGAACATTATTGTGAAGTGAGGTAAATGTCAATGCTATTTTGATTATATTGATATGTTTGACATTTGATTACTGATTTAATAAATTTATTGACCTTCTTATACCTATTGATATACATATATGGGAGAGACAGTGGGTAAATGGGGGCTAAATATAGATTAAAAGACGGATTTATCTTCTCCTTTGGTAAGAAGTTTTCTACCTACGGAAATATCTTGTGACGGTAAATGTTTGTCTTTAATGCTGTGGAAGAGAGAAAATTTTACAGCGCCTGCATATCCGCCAAGTGAGAGAGATGAGTGGTGTTTTCTGGAGAATTATTAATAACATAAATTAAGATTTTCATCACTTGTAATTAGTTGTGGGTGATTGAATAATAATAGTAATCTTAACCATTAATTAGGTGACGTAAGGTTTTGTTGTAATTAATAAACTTTAAGAGATGCAGTAAATTCGAAGTTCAGTTGTAATTAACAAACACTTAAGTGCAATGAAGTTAATAAACCTTAAGTCGTGTAATAATACAGAAGTTTTGTTTTAGCTAATAAGCCATTAACCTGAGTAATAAATATGAGTTTTAGTTGTAGTGAATGAATCAAACATATAAACTTGAGGTTTTATTGTTTTTAATAAACACTCAACAGTGTTTTACAACACGGAGAGGCTTCTGTAATCAACAGAACGGTTGTAGTTTATAACAGAGAGACGGATGGGGGGGGGATATTGCTCTCATATGACAAACTATTTTTTTTTAAAAACTTGCAATTCTTAAGTGAAATTTAAAAAAAAACAAAATGGCTGTTAATGCAAGAAAAGAACGGTGTGTACTTTATGATCGTATTTTGTCAGATTCAAAAAGTCTGATAATACCCACAGTCCACCGTGGTGAAGACGCGATTAACGGTTTGATTATTATTGTATACCGCCCTGTGATTCAATTTGTCGTTGTGAGGCTGCTGGCGTTCTTATCTATTCACGCTTTGTCTCGCAAAAAGGCGGTAATGTCCGGACCGCTTCACGTCCGCGTGGAAAATCTCGACAGTCGAGGTGTTTCTAAGAAGTCATCAAGGACTCTGAGATTATTTATGGTATCCCGATGTTCTTGCATGCATACGCACCCTGATTTAAACGGTTTACGACACTGCATTGCTTGCCACGCCAACACCCGTCCCACAATAGGCACGCGCAAATGGTCAATGCTCGAACGTGCGCTACGTAGCCAGACGACAAGGACCTGAACGAAAGGTCAAACGGGACACCTTACCCTCCCTAAGTGGGGCACCTGAGAACAGTACAAACTAGGGTGCTTATGACATAATTAAACGCTGACAGATGGGTGAATTGAACCCAAGAGGCGTCATTTTCAAGGGTAGGCTGGCTTCGTGCTGTGTACCTGTCGTTTAAAGCGTCGGGTACTGCAGCCGCGTTCCGTCTGAGCCTTTACTGTCTGTTCCGACGGGTGCCTGTGACGTTTATGGCAAGAAGTGTAGGTTAGTGCGCAGCCACTAGTATGCTTGGAGCCAGGGAAAGACCACCCTGTGATTATGGGATTGCATGCCTGAAGCCAAGGGAAGACTACCCTGTAGTTATGTGATTGCAATAGCAATGAAATCCTTTTTCCACGTGAGAATTGAAAGCTGCTTCCGGGAGCATGCCTAAAAGATTTTGCTCTGTTTTAATTTTTAAATATATATATGTGCCTTCTAGTTTACCACTCAAGCTTGAGCTCTGAAGAATTATCTCTCTCTCTCTCTCTCTCTCTCTCTCTCTCTCTCTTAGGGGAGTGAGGGGTTGTGAGGGTGGGAGTGGGGATAGGGTTGTGGGAACTCTTTCCAAGCATTCAGGAGTAATTTAGCTCTGTTTTCAATGACTTTATTGATGAAGTGGTTAGCTCTGTTTTCAATGACTTTATTGATGAAGTGGTTAGCTCTGTTTTCAATGACTTTATTGATGAAGTGGTTAGCTCTGTTTTCAATGACTTTATTGATGAAGTGGTTAGCTCTGTTTTCAATGACTTTATTGATGAAGTGGTTTATCCCGTGATAAAGGATACAATGATTTATTTGTTATTTTCAACAAGCATGACTAATGTATTAGTATTTTGTCATAGAAAGAAGAAAACCGTGAGCAGCGAGGTACTTAACTAACGTGAACTTTCACCCTTACAAAGTCTGGTGACGGGATAACAAGTTTTATCACCTTACAAAGACTGGTGACGGGATAACAAGTTTTATCACCTTACAAAGACTGGTGACGGGATAACAAGTTTTATCACCTTACAAAGACTGGTGACGGGATAACAAGTTTTATCACCTTACAAAGACTGGTGACGGGATAACAAGTTTCAAGTAAGAAAGAGAGAGGACAAATCCATAAACAGAGGGATGAAGAAGGATAGATCGAGAGAGAGAGAGAGAGAGAGAGAGAGAGAGAGATAGTGTGGTGGAGTAAATGTGCCTATCCCTATTTCTAGACTTAATTGTTATATAAATTGTTAAATGTCAAAGTGACCCGACCTTGGACACTCTTTATGATGGTATTTTTGTGTCTGGAGTAACCAACTCCAGTTGAGAATATGCTAGAAACTGAATGAGTAGTTTTTTTCCCCGACAAATAGTTTCACATGTGTTCAAAACAACCTAAACCAATGGAGATAGACTGGAAGATTCTCCGTTGAAGGAGTGCTCTATTCTAATCACTTTGAATTTGAACTCAACTCGAGTCCGGTCATAAAGGCAATCGTCAGCTCATGGTAACTGACTAATAAAAAAAAGAATGGACTTGGAAATATTTCGTACATGTTTGCTATTGGTCTACGATTTGAATTGGAGAATGTTTATGTAATTGAGCTATTTTTTCTATGTTCATTAATTTGATTATGTTGTACATTATACTTGTGAATTTTGATTGATGCTATATTTATTATGCTGTGTGTATAATGAAATTGTTGCAGGATTTGTAAGTTGAGAATGTTTGTAAGAGAGAAAGGAGTTTAGATATGAAGTATGCCTCAAATTTAGTGCTGCCTTAATTTGGCTTTTGCAGAGCAGAGCAAGCCCTTTTTGGTTGTCATTTCACACTACAGTAACTACTGTACTCTACTTGAATACATTAGTGTGTGCATCTGGGGTTGTTGTCAACTTATCAGTAAATCATGATGCTGTAAGTTGATTCCCAGACCACTGATGTTAGTGTGACTCACTTATATTGTAGCCTGTCACGTGTATTTACTTCCTATCCTGGATGTATGTTTCGGGGGGGGGGGGGGGGCTCGAGCTATCTTCTAGAACTATCACTCTTCTATTATACATTATCTATCATTCATCCTTTTAACACATGTGGCCGGCCAGAAGGTATGTTTTGGAGATTAGCCTAAGGTTACTCGTGGCCCTGGGTGGTGAAGAATTAGCATCTTGCCCATCTCCCAACAAAACTTCACAACAGCCCACCCTAAACAAGAAAATATAATTAACAGCCCAGTCTCTAAACAAGAAAATATGGTTAACAGTCATGTCTCTAAACAAGAAAATATGGTTAACAGCCCTGTCTCTAAACAAGAAAGTACAGTTAACATCCTAATCCATTAACAAGGAAGTATCATTAGCAACCCAACCTCCTAAACAGTAAAGTATGGTTAACAGCCCAATCCCTAAACAGGAAAGAATGGTTAACAGTCCCTAAACAGGATTAGCAGTCCAGTCCCTAAATTAGAAAATATGGTTAACAGCCCAGCCCATAAATAAGAAAGTATAGTTAACAACCCAGCCCCTAAACAGGATTAGCAGCCCAGACTCTAAACAGAGAAATAGCCCAGTCCCTAAGTATGGTTAACAGCCCAGCCCCTAAACATGAAAGAATGGTTAACAACCCGGTCATTAACAGGAAAGAATATATATATTCGAGAAATCAGTAACAACAGTCAATCAACTCGGCTATCGAGTGAGAAAGAAAAGTATATATATTCGAAAAATCAGCATAAATTTATTTTTTGTAGCATATGATAAACTTGCTGATTACAAGATTAAGCACAAACTTAGCTGAGCCGGAATAGTTCACAACCAACTACTGTGACATGGCTCATAGTCAAGAACTAGGTTATGGTTAACTATGACAACCAACGGCCGTCACCCCAAATGAATCTATTCTAAGATCACACAGACTATGGATATTAAGTCCGCAAGATGATTGCTGTACACTTTACTTACTTTTTAAAATTATTACTGTTTATTTTTTTTTAGGAGGCGTGTGAGCGAAGTACATGATCGAGAACTGTTTTTTTGAGAAACTCGATAAATTTAGAAATACAAACAAAAACATTTACTTCCGTGTTGATGACGCAGTAACTTTGGGCGTCACTGCACAACCTCTTCATTATTGGTTTACAAACTGACATCTCTGGCTCGCACACTGACTGACTGCAAGACAAATGTTTATGTATTGATTGATTTATTACTGATTGACTTTCTGACTACATGACATATGCCGTGTGTTTACGAATTGACTGACTTTCTGATTACATGGCAAATGCCGTGTGTTTACACACTAATTGACTTTCTGACTACATGACATATGCCGTGTGTTTACACACTAATTGACTTTCTGACGACATGACATATGCCGTGTGTTTACACACTAATTGACTTTCTGACGACATGACATATGCCGTGTGTTTACACACTAATTGACTTTCTGACGACATGACATATGCCGTGTGTTTACACACTAATTGACTTTCTGACGACATGACATATGCCGTGTGTTTACACACTAATTGACTTTCTGACGACATGAGAGATACCATACGTTTACACACTGATTTACTGACTAAGGAAGATATTACATGTTTGCAGTCTGACCGATTATGCATGACAGATATCACATGCCTCAACACTGACAATTTGACAAACAAAATATATGTCTACTCACAGTCTGTCACATTATATTTTTTTTAACTCAAGGACTGATTATCTGATTACTAATAGATAAATACGACCACAAGACAGATATTGTTTGCCAATAAATTAAATACAATCACAAGACAGATATTGTTTATCAATAGATAAATACACGACCAGAAGACATATATTGTTTGCCATTAGATTAAATACGACCACAAGACAGATAGTTTACCAATAGATAAATACATGACCACAGATATTGTTTGCTAATAAATTAAATACTACCACAAGATAGATATTGTTAGCCAATAGATTAAATACGACCACAAGACAGATATTGTTTATCAATAGATAAATACACGACCAGAAGACATATATTGTTTGCCATTAGATTAAATACGACCACAAGACAGATATAGTTTACCAATAGATAAATACATGACCACAAGACAGATATTGTTTGCTAATAAATTAAATACTACCACAAGATAGATATTGTTAGCCAATAGATTAAATACGACCACAAGACAGATAATGTTTACCAATAGATAAATACACGACCAGAAGACATATATTGTTTGCCATTAGATTAAATACGACCACAAGACAGATATAGTTTACCAATAGATAAATACATGACCACAAGACAGATATTGTTTGCTAATAAATTAAATACTACCACAATAGATATTGTTAGCCATTAGATTAATTACGACTTCAAGACAATATTATGCTCGCATGCAGATTTAATGCCCGATTACAAGATAAAATGCTTTGATTTATTTACAGATTGACTACCTAACTACAAGACAAATGTATTTGCATGCGAACTGACTGCCTAACCACAGGACAAAACTTTTTTAGTACAGATTGCCTGCCTGAGTATAAAACAAACGTTATGTTTGCACATAACTTGATTTGTCTGACATCAGGACAAGCGTTATGTTTACATAATGATTAAGTGCATAACCACAAGATAAATGCTGTGTTTGCACAAAGAGTGACTGACTATGTACAAGACAAATCATATGCCTGCATACAAAATGAATATCTAGCTACAACATTCTTATGTTTACGCATAAACGCATAGTCAATTACAAAACAAGAATATACTCACACAAAAGTATATTTACGCACAGATCAATTGCCTGACTGCAAAGTATTTTTTTTGTTTTTGTTGTTGCTTATGAAAATTGATTGTTTGACTTCCAGAAAAAATGTTATTTGTACTAGAATTGACTGTCTGACTTCACAACCAATGTTATGTTTACACTGATTGAATGTTTGAAGTATTTAATAAAAATTGAAAAAAAAACAGTTTCAATTTACCGCGTAATTCAGTGACGATAACGGGCTAAACCTGTAAATACGTAACATGACTTTTGTTTAGATAACGTATCAAGACTAATTATAATATCAAAATGTGTCTAACAGATAAAGCTGGTATTGTGTCAGTTTGTATATATACATTTTTTTTAAAAATACTTGAATCATATCAGCATCGAAATAAAATAATTTTAAATGTAGAGATCAGGTGAACTGCCAAGATATAGAGACACCCATTGGTCAGAATTATATTCATAATGTTACTAAATAAAGCTTGGAACAATGTTACTAAATAAAGCTTGGAACATGTCAAAACAAAAACAAAAACAAAATCTGTTAAATTTGCACGACGTCAAACTGCTTCGCCAAATGACGTCATGGGTGCATGTGCGAAGTGCAATGAACTTTTCAATGCAGACAAAGCCTGTGTCTACCACTCTTTTGCCAAGACTCCAGTGTCGAAACTGATTTTTGTTTGGTTTTTTTTTCCAGCTATTCGATTTGTCTCACATATGGACTATCTTTCTCTTTCTCACACACATACTCTCGTTCGCGCGCACGCACGCACACACACACACACACACACACACACACACACACACATACACACACATACACACACACGCACACATACACACACGTGTTTATAACAACACAATAGCGTTTAATTTCTATGAACTTCAAAGTAACATTGCAATATTCCGTTTCCCCTCTCTCAGCAGTCAGTAGCGTGTAAGATATCTCTTCTGTCAATTTTGTTTCGATTGGTAAGGTAACATGTCAAATCTGTCAATGTTTTCATCAGCTGAGCTAAAGTGAATCCTTCTGTCAAAATGAGAAGCTTTGTATTGAGAAAGAGATGAATCATTCCCCCCACCCCACCCCTTAATATCTTGAAAAAAGGGGCGAGTCATTATCTTGGCGTTTGGTCGACTTATGTTGCGGCGTGCACATTTTATCGCCTTGTGTCGGTTTCCGTTTGGTGTTTGAGATAACGAGTTTGGGACTGCCAGAGCGCCGTCTCGGGTCAGACGTTATTAAGCTCTCGTGCAGGACTAAAGTCATCTTGGAAAGCCGATAATTTTGTTTTCTTTTTTTATTCTTCTCCCCATTCTTGGTGTGGCAGTTTCTCATAACTGGTGTTATGTGCGTGCGAACGTGGTCTAGGTAGTCATGGATACGTAAGCGTTTCAGTGAAAGTTACTTGAAGTCAAAAGACAATTACTTTTCTTTAAATCTGTATGTTCTTCAATGAGTTCACTGGAAGAAGGAAAAAAACCTCACAAGATCAGTTGCCATGAATATTGAAATAACATCCCAAAGTTATTTTGAAAAAGGTATTTATAACTTTAGAACAACTATCATGCTCTTTAGAAGAATAATTAAGGACACTGAAACAACAACCAGAATATTTCAGTATGCTAATTATAAAAATAATCATAAATAGAAAAACAACTATAGCTAAATGACAATCATAAATAGAAAAACAACTATAGCTAAATGAAAAAATATCTAGCACACAATCCATCACCAAAGTCATTTGAAGAACAAATGTAGTCACTGGAACAGTCACGGAAGCCATTTCAACAACAATTGTACTTACTGGAACAATCACGGAAGTCTCTTGAACAACAATTGTACTTACTGAAACAATCGCGGAAGTCACTTGAACAACAATTGTACTTACTGGAACAATCAGGGAAGTCACTTGAACAACAACTGTAGTCACTGGAACAAGTCAAGAATAATATAATCATAGTCATTAAAAGAACAGACATGGTTACTACAACAATAACCACATAGTTAAAAGTAATCATAGTCATTAGAAGAAAAGTGATGGTCACAAAGATGGAAAATGATTTAATCAAAGTCACTGAATAACTACTAGTCAAAGTCACTAGAATAACAACTAGTTAAATAAACTATCTACAAAGATAGTCCACAATATCTACAAGAACTGCAATTAAGTCGCTAGAGCAGCCAGTCACAGTACAAACTGTTATTACTGGACAAACTATAATAAATGCTGCAAAATCAATCCTATTGACTAGAACAACTAGTCATTGTAACAAAAACGCTTTCAGTCGAACTAGCTTCATAGTCACTAAGACATCATTACAAGCGACTAGAATAACACTAGCCACTTTAACACTAGTCATAGTCACTAAGACATCATTACAAGCGACTAGAATAACACTAGCCACTTTAACACTAGTCATAGTCACTAAGACATCAATACTAGCGACTATAAAAACATAGCTACTTTAACACCTGTCATAGCCACTTGCACCAATACAAACGACTAGATTAGCAATATTCACTTTAACAAAAATCATGGAACAGTCTTAAAACTAGTGTTTAAAATGACAGCCAATCACAAAGGAACTTAGTCATAGGAGTCGTAAGGAGACTAGTGGTTAGAATGAAAGCCAATCAAAAATGAACTTAGGAGTAACATGAAGATTAGTGGTTAGAATGATAGCTAGTCACGAAACGACTACATGTACAGTTACAATTATGGTTACAATTATAAAAGTTACTAGAACATAACAAATCATTTTATTAAATTATCAAACATTGATCACCAATAAATTCTAATTTCACTAGACAGCTAAAGCCAACACAAGAGCAACCAAAGTCAATGGAGCATTAATCGTGCGGTCATAGAACAGAATTCAAATCAACAAAACTGCCATAATATATGCAACAGCAATAAGCTAGCAGATGCGGGTGGAGTGGCACACGACACTAACATCTACAGTGGCATTTACCAACCCTTATATCACAACCATTATCATCCTCATAGTTAAATTAATCGGTTCTTCTTTAATGCTATAATTAACTAACTAATTACTATAAAATGACTGGACAAATAAAACACTGTGCCCAACTGCTAAGTTTATTTGGGTGAATAAAGTACTGTCTCATTGCTACGTAAAGTATGGACGAATAAAGTACTGTCCAACTACAGTGGTGCAGTGTCTGTCAGTACTTACATAGGACTGTCAGCTGTTTATTACAATCCACACGCACACACACCATGGATATTTTGTCTGGCCCTCTTTATTGCGCATGCAAGAGTTACGTATTTACCGACGTGTTTGTATGCGAGATTGCGTTAGGAATGGAACATGTGGACATTACGGACGACACAACACGAACACTGCACTCCCTTTTCAAAACAGTAGAAGACGGGATACCACTTTAGGAAGATAATTTTAACTTTTATTGATCTACAGACTTTTCAAAACAGTAGAAGACGGGATACAACTTTTAGAAGATAATTTTAACTTTTATTGATCTACAGACTTTTCAAAACAGTAGAAGACGGGATACAACTTTTAGAAGATAATTTTAACTTTTATTGATCTACAGACTTTTCAAAACAATAGAAGACGGGATACAACTTTTAGAAGATAATTTTAACTTTTATTGATCTACAGACTTTTCTTTTGTGCAGTGGTTCTAGTCACTCATCTTTCAAACTTTTCAATCATAAACACGTTCTCTATAGGGTTGGGGTGGGGTGGGGTTGGGCAATGTTCTAAGCAATAGATGAGATGAAAGATGATGATAAAAAACAATAATTCTTGACATACACAAAAATGCAGTAAATCCTGCTATCAGCAGTTAACAATGATCTAGTATTATGAGAAAGTCACAAGAGGTTTGGGGCTATTAAGCCCTCTCAGAATCACACTAAATAGATAGTAATTAAGCATTTAAACAGTCTTACATATTCATAATTAGACTATGTGCACTGAGGTTCCTCTTTTACTAGAATAGTTTTTAAGCTTTTTTGTTTACTCACGATCGAATGGAAGTCTTTTCACATGATGTTAACCACGGCCATGTAAAGAATGAAATCAATGAATTACAGTGTAGACCTTTGTCTCTGTTTTATTCAGAGTTGCCCATCCATAGCTCTCCCCTCTTGTCATGCTATCAGATGCCAAAGGATCAGTGTGCAACTGGTCCACAAGTTGACCCTATCGGTAGTATTGGGTCATATTGCCATACTGCAATGGTTGATGTCATGTGTCATTGCTCAATGGGTGTGTCCTCGCGGCATGACACTGCCTTCCATCGTTCATCCACCCGGGTGTAGTCCATCCATCCATGGAATATGCCCAGTTCGAGGCCCTTGGTTGTCTCAGAGTAAAATATTGTCATATGACGGGAAATTTTCCCATATATTTTATATAAATTTTCATGGCATGTGCAAATTGAAATGCTATTTGTAATTTGAATGACATGGATAGTACATAATGCTTGTTCCGGAAGTGAGGTCCTGAACACATGAGAGTCGTGCATGGTGGCAGATTTACTGACCGGTGTTTGGTACTTGTGTCAATAAGGTGAGCGAGTGTTTGTTTTAAATTGACCATGGCCAGTAAACTTGGCAAGTGATTAATGCACTGCATGTGTCTTTGGGTATAAAATGGGGAGTGTTGTTACCCGGCAGGCAGAAGTAGTCAGAAGGTGTGAAGAAAGTCATAATAGTATTAGCTCTAGGTAACTGGCTGGATCGAAGGTGTGTCTAGCAGAGACAGGTGTCGTTCCAAGGGGAGATAAAAGTGATAGAGAATTTTTCCCTACACTCTTTTTCCAATCGTCTCTTGGGGTGATCGATTTTGAGACTGGGTCCCTCCCAATTTGGGGTTGTATATGGAGCAGTCCAAACATTATATAATACTTAGACAGAGATTGATTGGGCCAAACATTATATAATACTTAGACAGAGATTGATTGGTCCAACCATTATATAATACTTAGACAGACATTGATTGGTCCAAACATTATATATCTTGCTACTAATTGTAAAATGTGTTGAGGATGGAAAGCAAATATTGTTTAATACTTCAGCGATCTTTAATGCTTCTGTGTATCTCAATACTTCTTTGTAAAATACTTCTGTGTATCTCAATACTTCTTTGTAAAATACTTCTGTGTATCTCAATACCTCTTTGTAAAATACTTCTGTGTATCTCAATACCTCTTTGTAAAATACTTCTGTGTATCTCAATACCTCTTTGTAAAATACTTCTGTGTATCTCAATACTTCTTTGTAAAATACTTCTGTGTATCTCAATACCTCTTTGTAAAATACTTCTGTGTATCTCAATACGTCTTTGTAAAATACTTCTGCATACTTCATCACTTCAGTATTCAAGCAAATGTC
This sequence comes from Sinotaia quadrata, assembly GCA_028829895.1. Classification (NCBI taxonomy): domain Eukaryota; kingdom Metazoa; phylum Mollusca; class Gastropoda; order Architaenioglossa; family Viviparidae; genus Sinotaia; species Sinotaia quadrata. The sequence continues at coordinate 8,199,800 of CM054181.1, read as the reverse complement.
ACTTATCAGGGGGTCATTTTATTGCTAGTTGGAAGGCATAACTCAAGTTTATGTCACAGATTTGGACAATTTTATGTTGCTGGCTGGCAGGCGTCATTCAAGCTTTAGTCGTAGATCTTGGGCGCATGTTATTGCTGGTTGGATGAATAATTCAAGCAAATGTCAGTGATGAAGGGCGCATGTTATTGCTGGTTGGAGGAATAATTCAAGCCAATGTCAGTGATCAAGGGCGCATGTTATTGCTGGTTGGAGGAATAATTCAAGCAAATGTCAGTGATCAAGGGCGCATATTATTGCTGGTTGGCAGGCACAGACAAGTTCATGGTACTTCTTTGTTGCTGATTGGCAACTGCCCAGATAAGAGAAAACAATAGACTCCAATAGAGATTACCGATTCAACTGCAAATCACGTGATCGTTGCGGTTGATGATGTCAACTTGGTATCTTTAAAGTTATGTAATCTAATCACTAATATTATTGTTGACTTTCCTTGTTTTCTGGGGCCTTTACAGTCATCTAGTCTCATCAATACCATAGATGCCGACCTTTCCTCATTTCTGGGGCCTTTACACTTAACTAGTCTCATCAGTAGGCCTACTATTACTGGTGACTTTCACTCATTTCCGGACCCTTTTCCCCATGCCTGGGGCTGCAGGATAGATTCCTTTGGTCTGCAGAAGAACCGTAGTCTGTATTGGCAATGTGGGAGGAAAGATGACCCAAGTGACCAAAGTGTCTCTCAGCGTTTAATAACGAAGTCAAACAAGATTGGGGATTGAAATTTATGTGTTCCCCTTGCGACCACAAAGGGCGCATAACCCACGGTGTGGTGGCGTTCGGAGAGAGGGCTGATCTCGCTGACCACTGTTTCACTCATTATGTAGCAAGAAAGATAAACACGATTGGGGATTGGGATTTATTGGGTCCCTGTGCACTTTACGCGGTCGTAACTCTGTTATAACTGTCTCTTATGGGCAGATTGAGTGGCCAATCGATTGTGTGTAGAGCCACTAACCTTTCCCGTGACTGGTTGGCAGGCTGTTTACACTGCAATAGCTCCAGTATTGCTTCTACTTCAACAGCTTTGTGTCACACCACTGTTGCATGTAGTTCAATAGTTATATGAAACACCAATGTTGCTGTTTCTAGTTCAGTAGTATATGTAACACTAATGTTACTTCTGATTCAATAGCTTTATATAAACTAATGTTCCCTCTATTTCGATAACTACAAGTAAAAGCATTACGATGGTCAATGTGTATTTCGATAACTACAAGTAAAAGCATTACGATGGTCAATGTGTATTCCGATAACTACAAGTAAAAGCATTACGATGGTCAATGTGTATTTCGATAACTACAAGTAAAAGCATTACGATGGTCAATGTGTATTTCGATAACTACAAGTAAAAGCATTACGATGGTCAATGTGTATTTCGATAACTACAAGTAAAAGCATTACGATGGTCAATGTGTATTTCGATAACTACAAGTAAAAGCATTACGATGGTCAACGTGTATTTCGATAACTACAAGTAAAAGCATTACGAGTAATTATGGTCAATGTGTATTTCGATAACTACAAGTAAAAGTATTACGAGTAATTATGGTCAATGTGTATTTCGATAACTACAAGTAAAAGCATTACGAGTAATTATGGTCAATGTGTATTTCGATAACTACAAGTAAAAGTATTACGAGTAACAATTAAAAGTAGTTATGGTCAATGTGTATTTCGATAACTACAAGAAAAAGTATTACGAGTAACAAGTAAAAGCATTACGAGTAGTTATGGTCAATGTGTATTTCGATAACTACAAGAAAAAGTATTACGAGTAACAAGTAAAAGCATTACGAGTAGTTATGGTCAATGTGTATAACTCCAGCACGATGTGTAAATCTACGGGTGCAGTTTAGTTTCATCCACTCGTATCAGGCAGTGTAAGGTGCGTACCGTCACTCTGACCTGTAACACCAGGTTACGTATATTCTAATCTATTAATCAAGGTTACGTGCATTCTGTTCTACTCATCCCTGTCTGCTGCAATAATACACAGTCTAATTGCATTCCTATGTGTTACATCAATATTGTGTGCAGTTTTATCCCTCTTTGTCATATTTTGTGCAGTTATATCCCTATATGTTAGATCAAAATTGTGTGCAATTTATCCATCTATTCTACGTCAATATTGTTTGAGATTTATCCCTCTGTGATACATCAATAGTGGTTGCAGTTTTATTCCTCTATGCTACGGCAATAGTGGTTGCAGTTTTATCCCTCTATGCTACGGCAATATTTTGTGCAGTTTTATCCATCTATATTACATCAGTATTATGTGCATTTTATCCCCATATATTACAACACTATTGTGTGCAGTTTTATCCCTCTATTTTATCTGTCAGTATTGTGTGAATTATATCCATCTATATTACGTCAATATTATGTGCATTTTATCCCCGTATATCACAGCAATATTGTGTGCAGTTTTATCCCTCTATGTTGCGTCAATATTGTGTGTTCTATCCCTCTGTATTACGTCAATAGTGTGTGCAGTTTTATCCCTCTATGTTACGCCAATATTTTGTGCAGTTTTATCCCTCTGTGTTACGTCAATAGTGTGCAGTGTTATCCCTCTAAGTTACGTCAACATTGTTCGGTTTATTCCCTGTATATTATGCTAATATTGTTTGCAGTTTTATCCCTGTGTGTTACGACAATACACCTTTAGTTTCAAAAGTTATGAGTAACACATCTTTAATGTCATCAGATTCATGTAACACTAGTTATAGCATCAATATTCCGTGTAGTTTCATCCTTATCTGGAAAACATAATTCGTTTCTACGTGTTAACATTTGTTATATAAAGACTCATAGCCCTTACAGGTAAAGCATAATTCGTTTCTACGTGTTAAAAAGTGTGTTATATAAAGACTCTTAGCCTTTACATGGAAAACATAATTGTTTCTACGTGTTAAAATTTGTTATATAAAGACTCATATCCCTTACATGGAAAATACGATTGTTTGTACCTGTTAAAATTTGTTATATAAAGTCTCATATCTCTTGTTCACTTATTGTTTCGTGACAACTTATATCTGTGATCTCAGCTATTGTGGAAAGATACATATGTGTTCTCAGCTATTGTGTAACGATAAATCTGTGTTCCCAAATGTTGCGTAAAATCTTATATACTTGTGTGCTATGTCAGAAATTATGCTTCTATATAATGGCAATGATGATTTTTAATATAATGGAGTGACCATTAGCAGTCATCGCCCAGTAATTTTAATGATGAAGCGCAGTGACGAGTGTAGTGATGTAGCAGAGTGAAGAATACAATGATATAGCGGAGGGACGAGTATAATGATGAATGAGGTGGCGAGCATCATTATATTCGCCATTCAGCTACATCATTACACTCGTCACTCCGCTACTTTATTATACTCGCCAATCTCAACATTATACTCATCACATCGTTACATCACTATACTCGCCACTTCTCTGCATTATTACGCTAATCACTTTACTACATCATTACGCTTGCCCCTCTGCTACATCATTATACTCGCCAGTTTGCTACATCATTATACACGCCAGTTTGCTACATCATTACAACCGCCAGTTTGCTACATCATTACACTCGCTAATCTCATATCATAGTGGCGCGTGTAATAATATTAATGGGGTGGAAGTGGAATAATGTAGCAAAGTGGCTAGTGTAGTAATGTAGCAAAGTGGCTAGTGTAGTAATGTAGCAAAGTGGCTAGTGTAGTAATGTAGCAAAGTGGCTAGTGTAGTGATGTAGCAAAGTGGCTAGTGTAGTGATGTAGCAAAGTGGCTAGTGTAGTGATGTAGCAAAGTGGCTAGTGTAGTGATGTTGAGTGTGGCGAAATGACGATCGTAATGATATGGCGGGATGACGAGTATAATAATATAGCGGAGTGACGAATATAATCATTTAGCGGAGAGCCGAGTGTAATGATTCATATATATAGCAGTGTGGCGAGTGTAATAATGTAGTGGAGTGGTAGTGCAAAGTGCGTTTCAAAGTGTAGTGATATTCAAGTGACGAAGTGCGGTACAAAGTGTAGTGATATTCAAGTGACAGAGTGCGGTACAAAGTGTAGCGATATTCAAGTGACGAAGTGTGGTACAAAGTGTAGTGATATTCAAGTGACGGAGTGCGGTACAAAGTGTAGTGATATTCAAGTGACGGAGTGCGGTACAAAGTGTAGTGATATTCAAGTGACGGAGTGCGGTACAAAGTGTAGTGATATTCAAGTGACGGAGTGCGGTACAAAGTGTAGTGATATTCAAGTGACGGAGTGCGGTACAAAGTGTAGTGATATTCAAGTGACGGAGTGCGGTACAAACCGAAAAGTGACGGCGTGCTATGTTGAGCTCCAGCCGAGCCGGACGATTGTCATTTGAAATTCTGATTTAAGAGATCAACAAAACCAAGCGCACACTTGACGAATGGCGAAGGCCGGTCGCGCACCTTGCAAGCAGGCAGAGAGTGTGTTAGAGAGTGTGTACTTTGTTGACCGTGTATGATTTAAGTTTTAGCCAGCCCAGTTTATCCTATGTCTTGTCATAATCTTAGAATAGTTTCACTTCAATCCAGATTAAGTCTACATTTAATCACTGTTTTAGTCTGGCCTGGTCTTCTTCTAATCCAGCTTAGATCTAGTTAGGTTTGGTCTTAGTCATGGTCTCAATCTAGTCTTAATTTAGTCTTATTTGAATAGAGTGATACTCTTAGAGTATTTTAAGTCTAGTATAGTCTAATCTATTCTGATTTTAGTCTATATTTAAGCGGGATTAACTTAGTACAGTATTAGTGTGAGACTAGTATAACATTGATCTAGTCTTAATACTAGTATTCCTCTAATTCACTGTTAATCTTAACTAGTTGTGCAGCTAAGTAGAATATCAGTTTGTAATTCGTGTCTAGTCCTCAGATAGAGTAAACTGAGGGTACACTGCAAAGCGTGATTACATGAAAATGACTCCTGTAGGTTGTCATCATCGTGAAATTACATTTCGTATTCAAAACAAGAAGCACTTGTCTTGGTACACAGACTCAGAGGAACACATACACACTGAACTTTCATTGACACGGACACATGCACACACACACACACACACACACACACACACATACATATAGATACATGGATACAGGCATACACATTATATACATAAAAACACACACACACACACACACACACACACACACACACATATACTACACATACACAGATATATGCTCACACGTACACTCGTACAAATCATGCAAATACATAAATGCACATGCATGCACACACACACACACACACACACACACACACACACACACAGACATGCGACTTACACGCTAAGATGCTCACACGTAGGTCAGACACACAACGCTCCATGTGTCCCACACCAGGTCTCGCTCTGCTTGCCGAGTCTCTGCAGGGCGCCGTAAGTGAGAAAATAAAAATAATAATAATAATCTCTCAGTTGCACAATGTGCGCGTCTCCATCCTTTCTCAGTGTTATTATTGCTCCCATCCAAGTTAACCATCTAACATTTCGTTTAACGTGCCAGCGGTTGTGTCTATCCATTAATTATTTCATTCAACCCAATGTTGACGCCTCGGAATGCATACTTACTGTAAAGTTTGAAGAGAGGAAATCAATGGCACTTTAAGGAAACAAGACAGTAATATGGTATCAGTTATTAATTAGCAGAGGTTCTTGTGCTATCCAAATGTACACCGGCTGACGCTGGTTTTAAAGTTTCTGCATTAAACGGGGAAAAAGAGAATGTTACGAGTAGAGCTGTCTAGTCGGTCGCTAGGTCTACAAGTCTGAGGAACTCGTTACTGACAGTGGTCCTAGGTCTACAAGTCTGAGGAACTCGTTACTGACAGTGGTCCTAGGTCTACAAGTCTGAAGAACTCGTTATTGACAGTGGTCCTAGGTCTACAAGTCTCAGAACTCGTTATTGACAGTGGTCCTAGGTCTACAAGTCTGAGGAACTCGTTACTGACAGTGGTCCTAGGTCACACATGAGCTTTAAAATACCCTGCAAGGCAAACAGAAGTTAGATTACTCATAGTAGCATAACTACTCACATATTTTAGACATAGCCCGTGCATCGTAGAAAGTACGTCGTACTAAGCGTGCTCATGACTTTATGACGCAGTCCGAGCACCATAGAAAGAGTCATTCCACGGTACGTCATCAGTCGGAGAATATCTCTGAACCGCGTGCGATTTTCTCTAAAAATGTCAACAAATAGACTGTCCTGAGATCGGGTAAAGGCAATTAACATGTGACATATCACCGCGGCTCGAGCGAGTGGAGGTGGCAGGACCCCCCAGGGACGTGCAGTGCACGCGCGACGGTCGGCATGAAGTCGGCGAGTGAAACAAACAAGTACACCAATACTGGCGACACCAGTGTTGTGAATTGCATTAATAGCTGTTCTATCGTAATGTTACGTTCTAGAATCTAGACTTTCTGGCTACGTGGTACTTACGTACGCCCGTGTCCCGCCGATTGCATTTGTCTTGTCGCTAAAAACGGGAGTGTGACGTTGTGTTTTCATGACGGACAGATGAAGTGTATATTGTCAAGTCGATTAAAAATCGGATGTAAATTTCGCTCGTATAATCTCTGTTGTCATAGCCAAACTGCATTATAATATTTCGTTCCCCACTCATACGTATTCTGACAAGACAATTATGATTCACAGGCGCGGTAACGCGCAAACACACACACACACACACACACACACACACACACACACACACACACACACACACACACACACACACACACACACTTGTTCTTCCACTTTTCGTCCATGTGTATCTGTTAATACAGATTTTTTTAAAATACAGTTCAAATTTAAAGTAATGTGAGTGTGTATATGAGTGTATGTGTATGTGCATGAGTTGGGTGCGTGAGTGAATAGAAAAGCTTCTTAATTAAATGTATGGAGAACTGTTCAAGTTTATATATTTGAAAAGGTCTTTAATTGAAACATTAATGATATATAATAGGTTTCCTTGCAAAGGCTTCAAAATACATTAAATGCATGAACAGCTGAACTCAGTACAACTAAGACGTAATATTTCTTAAAACAAACCTTTAGGATGTTGTATATAAAATCCCGGATTAAAATCTTGTTAAAAACTGTAGAACATTAAACTCATTTTCGTTGCTGAAATATTATTCACGAAGAAAGATGCGTAGGCACATGTCGGCTGGTGTTCGTTATGAAACGTCACATTCATACAACACATGATGTGAACTTAATATCACCATTCATACAACATCCTGATGTAAAATTAATATCACCATTCATACAATACATGATGTGAACTTAATCTCACCATTCATACAACACTCTGATGTAAAATTAATATCACCATTCATACAGCACCTGATGTAAAATTAATATCACAGTTCATACAAATCTGATGTGAACTTAACCATTCATACAACACCTGATGTAAAATTAATATCACAGTTCATACAAATCTGATGTGAACTTAACCATTCATACAACACCTGGTGTAAACTTAATATCACCATTCATACAAATCCTGGTGTAAAATTAATGTCACCATTCATACAACAGCTGTTGTGAAATTAATTCCACCATTCATACAAAACCCGATATGAACTTAATATCACCATCCATACAACACCTGATGTAAAATTAATATCACCATTCAATTAACACCTGATGTAAAATTAATATCACCATTCATACAAAACCTGGTGTAAAATTATGTGAGTCACCTCACATGATTGTAGGACTGACCAAATATATGATATCAGCATTTCGATGTAAAACAGTAACATTTAGGTCACATTAGTCAGCATTTTATTACAACAGTCAACAGCTGGTTGAAACATGATTAGCACTTCAGTCACGTGTCCGAATGACTGTTACAGTTACGCTTCACGCACCTGGCCTGGTGCAGTGGGAATGACGTCTTATTTGGAAAGGCTCGAATTTATCCGTTGATTTTCAACTAACTCTTAATCGTTGATTTTTTCCCTAACAATTTTTTTACCGCCCGAGTGAATTATGACTGACAATATACAAGCATGCACACAAATACACACAGAGATGTACAATCTACATTTCTGGATATTTACTTATCGCCCTGTTACGACATGCATGTGTCTTGAACACGTTCCACAGATAATATAACTTTTACTGCGTACGGAAGTTCAAGGACTCAATACAGTCTTGCGTTCACAAAGTCGGTATGCAGTACATTGTTGATAACCTGACATATAATCTGCTTCAAAACACACACACACACACACACACACACACACACACACACACACACACATGGTATAAACACAGAGACACATACAGACTTACAGGGAATATACACACAGACCACATACATACAAAACATATACACACAGACACATACATTGCATACACACACAGACACATGCATATATACATGGTATATATACATATGCATACGCGCGCACATATTATTTATCACCCTGTTAACGTGGACCCGTGAGATCAAGAAACAAAGCAAAGCAAAACTACAGCATAAGAAGGAAAAGGAAAGTGTGTGTTGTGGTGATTTTGGTGGTGGTGGTCGGTTTTAAAGATTTCAACGTTTGAAATTTAATTATGAAATATTGTTGCTCACAATATTTTAAACAAGCGACAATATCGTGACAACATAGGCTGATATATAAAGAACAATCATAACAAGAAGGGAGACAACATAGGCTGATATATAAAGAACAAACATAACAAGAAGGGAGACAACATAGGCTGATATATAAAGAACAAACATAACAAGAAGGGAGACAACATAGGCTGATATATAAAGAACAATCATAACAAGAAGGGAGACAACAAGAGGCTGATATATAAAGAACAAACATAACAAGAAGGGAGACAACATAGACTGATATATAAAGAACAAACATAACAAGAAGGGAGACAACATAGGCTGATATATAAAGAACAATCATAACAAGAAGGGAGACAACAAGAGGCTGATATTTAAAGAACAAACATAACAAGAAGGGAGACAACATAGGCTGATATATAAAGAACAATCATAACAAGAAGGGAGACAACAAGAGGCTGGTTGGCAAAACAAACAAGGAAGCAATCACACTGACAAGAAAAAAAAAAGAAATTGATATTTTTTTCAACTTGTGAATATGGTTCAGTTATATGACTGAGATTGTCTAATGAAAACAACAATAGCAAAACTTTTGCTTATTAATATACGTATTTATTTATTGCCCTTTATAAGGACACTGCTATCTAGGACCGTGACAGGCCAGTTATGTCTATGACAATGGAGTATGTGACCGGAGCTAGAGACGAAGGGATGAGTATATTACAGGGGCTAGAGAAAAAGGAGTGTATGGCTAGAGAAAAAATGTGTGGCAGGGGCTAGAGAAAAAGGAGTGTGTGGCTAGAGAAAAAGGAGTGTATGGCTAGAGACAAAATGTGTGGCAGGGGCTAGAGAAAAAATGTGTGACAGGTGCTAGGGAAAAAGTGTGTAACAGAGGCGAGGCTTAAGAAGAGATGTGTGACAGGGGCTAGAGACGAAGAGGTGCGTGACAAATCAAGAAATAGTAAACTCCCTTCAAACCGAGGTGAGTTACTAATCGCCGGGTGTCAAATACCCGGGCACCATCATCTGAGAAGCACGAGGCTAAGGAAAGGGAAGGACAGAGTTGCTGAGAGGAGGAATGGGAGGGGGGTCGTCACCTTTGTGGAAACAAGTCCTCTCGAACTGTCTAGTGACTCTAGTCCTAGGATTTGAGCCAAGACACCAAGCCAGCAAATTTCTCTCTACTGTTCGCCCTCGGCGCTCTCGGACAAACTACGTGAAGACCAATAAGTGGGCGGGTAGACAGATAGATAGAAGTGTGCTTATGTGTGTGTGTGTGTGTGTGCGTGTGTGTGTACGTACGTGTGTGTGTGCGTGCGTGCGTGTGTGTGCGTGTGTGCGTGCGTGTGTGTAAAAGAAACCATGAAGTAATGTTCTTCACATCTTTGAAGTAGACCAATGGGGTGTGCTGAATTTGCGTCAGTTTTGTTCAAACAAACAATTATATAGCTCTGAAACATTAAGACGTTCTACCCAGTCTTGGTGACCAAAAGTGGTCCATACTTTAATGACTCTAAAGTGGTCCATACTTTAATGACTCTAAAGTGGTCCATACTTTAATGACTCTAAAGTGATTGTATTTTCATGAGACACACTGTGTTGTAACCATGGACTTATTAAAGTTCCTGTATTGTCATGAACTACACTGTGCTGTAACTAGGGGGATAAAATGTTGTCTTTTCATGAGATGCACTGTGTTGTAACTATGGGCTTAAAATATTGTCTTTTCATGAGATGCACTGTGTTGTAACTATGGGCTTAAAATATTGTCTTTTCATGAGATGCACTGTGTTGTAACTATGGGCTTAAAATATTGTCTTTTCATGAGATGCACTGTGTTGTAACTATGGGCTTAAAATTTGTGTTTTGATCAGATACACTTTGTTGTAACAATGGACCAATAAAATTATTGTATTGTCATGAACTACACAGTGTTGTAATTATAGTGTTAAAAATGTTACTGTGTTTTCATGACATACACTGTGTTGTAACTATGGAGTTAAAAAGTTGTTGTGTTTTCATCAGATACAATGTAACTATGGAGTTAAAAAGTTTTTGTAATTTGTGTTTTCAAGAGATACACTGTGTTGTAACCATGGACCATAATTCACTGTGTTGTAACCATGGACCATGACACACTGTGTTGCAACCATGGACCATGATACACTGTGTTGTAACCATGGACCATGATACTGTGTTGTAACCATGGACCCGCAGTGTTGTAACCATGAAAAGGTCACCAGTCCTACACTGCACAGGAATTAAACCTGAAATGATATTTTCTGTCTTTTGGATAGTTAAATCCAAATTACTAAAATATATTTCATTTTAGATGAATGTTATTATATCATTTTATGAAATAAAATGAAAATATTTTATATTGAATACAGTATAAAAAATTTTATATTGCATGCTGTGTGAAAGTTAAATTGTATGTTGTATGAAAGTTATTGAATTGTATGCTGTACAAAACTATTATATTGTAAAATGTATGAAAGTTATTATATGGTATGTTGTAGAAGTTATATTTTATGTTGTATAAAAGTGATTATATTCTATGAAAATTATTTTATCTATGTTGTATGAAAGTTATTATATATATTATGCAGAATTAACATTAACAATAATGTTAATTCTGCATTATGCCATGACGCTAAACCTTGAGCTCCATTGTGCTTCCTTGAATGAGACCAGACATTGGTGTCCGACTGACCGCCGGATAACAGCGAACGAAACACTGTCAGCTAAAACGCGAGCAGATTACTTACTGCATGGTTTATAAATTAGAGGGAAAGTCAGTGAGTGGGTCGTGAAGCACAAAACTTCTTCAGTTAGCCATGATAAGTACCAAAACTTTACCCCTATTTCAGTTAGCCATGATAAGTACCAAAACTGTACCCCTATTTCAGTTAGCCATGATAAGTACCAAAACTGTACCCCTATTTCAGTTAGCCATGATAAGTACCAAAACTTTACCCTATTTCAGTTAGCCATGATAAGTACCAAAACTATACCCCTATTTCAGTTAGCCATGATAAGTACCAAAACTTTACCCCTATTTCAGTTAGCCATGATAAGTACCAAAACTTCAGCACTACTTAAGTTAGCCATGATAAGTACCAAAACTTCAGCACTATTTCAGGTAGCCATGATAAGTACCAAAATTTTAGCACTATTTCAGTTAGCCATGATAAGTACCAAATCTTCAGCACTATTTCATTTAGCCGTTATAAGTACCAAAACTTCAGCACTATTTCAGTTAGCCCTGATAAGTCCAAAACTTTTACATCTCCAATTAGCCTTGAAAAGCACAAACATTTTATGTTACTTCAGTTAGCCATGAAAAGCACAAGCATTTTAGCGTTACTTCAGTTAGCCATGATAAAGTACAAAAACTTTAGCGTTACTTCAGTGTTTCAGCTGCAGCATAGGCTAAAAGGTGTTCACAATGTTCCATCACGTGATGTGTTCCAACTACAGTCTAGGGACCGTGCATGCCGTAATTTGTACCTTCAGTGCTATAAAATTCACTTTTATGTCTATGAACTGGTGAACAAAGAGGTCTATATTATATATAACCTTCAGTGCTATAAAATTCACTTTTATGTCTATGAACTGGTCGACATTTTGTAATTATGTCTATACCTAACATTCAATGTTATAAAGTTTCCTTTCATGTAGTGTAGTGTTAAGTAATCATAACTGTAGTGTAGTGTTAAGTAATCATAACTGTAGTGTAGTGTTAAGTAATCATAACTGTAGTGTAGTGTTAAGTAATCATAACTGTAGTGTAGTGTTAAGTAATCATAACTGTAGTGTAGTGTTAAGTAATCATAACTGTAGTGTAGTGTTAAGTAATCATAACTGTAGTGTAGTGTTAAGTAATCATAGCTGTAGTGTAGTGTTAAGTAATTGTTACGTTTCCAGTATTTCTTTATAGACCCTGCCTAGGATTTTTAAGGACTTTAAAAATGATAGATTAAATTAATTCCTTCTCTCTATCCTACACAGGTTGCCCAAATTATCATTCGACTAACTTAAAAATGCGTCTTGTAGTGCAGACAACAGATTTACGAACTGACAACTTGCGTACAAAAGCTGGCTTGGAGTCGTTAAATTCCTCTTAATTAATATGCATTCGTTACGTCATTCAGCTCAATCGCCCCCATCCAAACCATGTAATTTTAGGTCTATTATGCATAAAAATGTACTACAAAGAGGTTTAACAATTAAAATAAGATTTAATAAAATTTAACAATTAACAAAATAATCAATACACGAGCGTGAAGTCTAATTCTACTAGGCAATTAAATAATGCTTGTCAATGTTCTTTGAGAAATATGCCAAGAAATGTTCCTTGTGATTTTTGTTCCTTCCTTTAGTACTTAGCTTTTGATTGACACCACGTGAGTTCCAAATCCAGTCCAAACCAGTCCACCTCACTTATCATCGTCGGCAAAATGCACACTAGCATAGGTAGAAACTGTCTCTCAGTCACCAAGCCGGACGAAGAATGTGAGTGAAGACAAGGGTGTGAGACCCGCGCGTCAACACAATGGCAGTAGGACGGTAATCGGAGAAGAACTCGACTCTGGGAGTTCGGAACCAGGCATCGAAATAGGTACTAGGAATCAGGAACCAGGGACCGACCTGAAAACAAGATTGTTCTCGTAATCGTTCTGCGTTTAAGGTTCGCCCAACCTAAGCACGATTCGTATTTAAATGCTTTGAGTTAGAAATTCGACTAACGCGTCGTTTACAATTTAGATCCAAAGATATAAATGATTTCACGTATGTTACATTTAACAGTACATGACATATGAATTACCAAATATTTACAATGTTAAAATTCAGAGTTCATACAAAGGAACAATTCAAATCAAGCAAAGCGCTTCACAATTTAACATTAAAATTACACGCAATAATTTGAATTACAAAGGAAATTCATGTCGTGCACAGACACTCCTGGCACAAGTGAATTTAAAGTTATATAAATTAAAGTTACAATGAAAAGGAGTTACAATAACTTATATACAATAACTTATAGGTTTTGTCATTTACAGGCGAACCGTGCTTAAGCTAAAGTAGCATGAATAGCACAAAATTACATACATGGTTCAAAATGCAAGATACAATTAAATAAATGCAGTACCTTTGCGAGAAGTCGAAGTGTTATCTTCAGAGCAAAATAGCGTCAGTGTTCCTCCATTGACTCGACGAATATGCGGCTGTACAGGTACACGAGACGACTGTTGCCGGATTGGATTTCGGAGTGACAAATTAGGCGCGTCTACTGTATTTATTAAAATGCATAAAGCGCGTCACGTGACGGGTCACGTGGTATGTGGTTGGTTCGAGAATCTAGACAATGGCCTAAAGTTACATAACGTCCTGACCTCTTTGCCAGAAGCTTCTCGATACTGATGTATCATGGGAGAACTTTAACAAAGGAAGTTTCAAAATTTAATTTTTGAAAACAGCAAGTGGGTCAAGAAGTCATGACACGGATTTTATCAGACTCATAACAGTAATCATTACATGTAGTGTAGTGTTAAGTAATCATAACTGTAGTGTAGTGTTAAGTAATCATAACTGTAGTGTAGTGTTAAGTAATCATAACTGTAGTGTAGTGATTAGGTAATACATTTAGTGCAGGTTTCATGCAATATTATTTTCTCCTTAATTGCCAGTGGTTAATTTCACCTGGGGGCTCAGAACGTGCCAAATTTTCTAATCTGGACAGAAAATAATGTGGAGGATTGACAATGGTTCTGCGAGAAAGTAGTTAGCAGCAGTTTTATGATTTTAGTATGCGGAATTTATTTAATAAGATAATCACACAAGAGATATTTCAGTAATATAACTAATTATTTTATTGTTTCTTTTCTTTAAAACTGTATATATATATTATTTTTGTGTTTTTTGGGGGGATAAAAACATCATTCTTTACGATGGTGGAGGATTATCAAAGAGAAACTCAACATTGCTCAAGGAAACAATAATAACTTCGCCTATTGCTCTTTATCATTTGATAACAAGGAAACAATAATAACATCGCCTATTGCCCTTTATCATTTGATAACAAGGAAACAATAATAACTTCGCCTATTGCTCTTTATCATTTGATAACAAGGAAACTATAATAACTTCGCCTATTTGCTCTTTATCATTTGATAACACGGAAGAAATAATAACTTCGCCTAATGCTCTTTATCATTTGCTAACAAGGCATGTACGATTTTTCTCTGCTTATTTTCGGCATTCAGTCACGACGTTTTACTATTATTTTGACTACGACCAACTTATTAACTGTTTACTGATTGATAACGACCAATTTATTAACTGTTTACTGATTGATAACGACCAATTTATTAACTGTTTACTGATTGTTAACGACCAACTTATTAACTGTTTACTGATTGATAACGACCAACTTATTAACTGTTTACTGATTGATAACGACCAATTTATTAACTGTTTACTGATTGATAACGACCAACTTATTAACTGTTTACTGATTGATAACGACCAACTTATTAACTGTTTACTGATTGTTAACGACCAACTTATTAACTGTTTACTGATTGATAACGACCAACTTATTAACAGTTTACTGATTGATAACGACCAACTTATTAACTGTTTACTGATTGATAACGACCAACTTATTAACAGTTTACTGATTGATAACGACCAACTTATTAACTGTTTACTGATTGATAACGACCAACTTATTAACTGTTTACTGATTGTTAACGACCAACTTATTAACTGTTTACTGATTGTTAACGACCAACTTATTAACTGTTTACTGATTGATAACGACCAACTTATTAACTGTTTACTGATTGATAACGACCAACTTATTAACTGTTTACTGATTGCTAACGACCAACTCATTAAAAACTGTTTACTGCTTGCTAAATATCAACTCATAAACAACTCTTTACTGCTTGCCAAGTATCAATTATTTAACAATTCTTTACTGTTTGCTAACTATCAATTAATTAACAACTCTTTACTGCTTGCTTACGATCAACTTATTAACTATTTACTATTTACTTATGACCAACTCATTAACTGTGTCCTGCTTGCCTACGACAAACTCATTAATGACTATTTGCTGATTTTTTATAACCTTGTCATTACGACTTTTGTTGCATTTTGACTGTATGTTATCAGACAACTCGTTAACAATTTTAGAGCAAAGTTTCGAACTTTGCACCTACCCCCCCACACACACACACACAAACACACACACAACCACCACTACATGCAGAAATGAAATATTGAATATACATTGTTGGGTCTGGATGTTTGATTTGGGGATTTAAATCTGTTTTCAAATTTCGAAAATTTCGCAGTCGCGCTCGAGTTCCTGTTAGCACCATTTGTTCTGGATTATGTGGGTGTCTGAATTCCATTTCATGATGTCAGTAGACTAGTGGCCACCCTTTCCGACTTTTGAATGCCACATTTTTAGCGCGTCAGTGAGTGACGAAACTCTGATTTTAAATACATTTGGTCAGCCGATTGTCAGACGAAAGATAATATAAGTGACATATTTTCTTCACGCCTTGCCTACAAGTTGTTAGTGAGTGATGAACTCCAATTGCATATTCTCGTCAGCTAGAAATGCCATTCAAACACTGTCCATTGCAAAATGGTGAAAGATGCGTATTATTATCATCATCGTCGTCGTCACCTTCTTCTTCTCTCGCGATTTCTGTTATCTTTCGAGTAATTGGTTGTAAACTTTGGTTTCGGAATCCTACCATGATTCTGGGAAGTCCAGAGTTATATGAGGATGTGCGCACCACCAAGGGCTACTACTTTTAGCAGTGGGGCAAGTCTGGAAGTTTATTTAGGTCACTTTGAAGGTCAGGGGATATGTTTCTCAGTGCTCCCATTACGACTGTTATTGCCTCTCTGCTATTTCACGACATTGTCTCGGATTTCTAATCCGATCCCGATGTTTTTCATACTTACCAATTTTTTTTTCTTTTTCATATTTCTATCATTTGGAACAACAGCAACGATGATTTTTGCTGTCTTGTTGGAAGTACTGACGGCTAAAATCTTCGAAATTTGTGCAGATATTGAGGGGTCTTTCCTGACTTCAAAGTGCCACAGTATTATCATTGTCGTCATCGTCATCATCACTTTCTTCACGAACCCTGTCACTTGTCGCTTAATTGCTTTGGGATCTTGGTCTCAAAATCCTACAGGATTCTACAAAGTTCAAGGTCATAGGGAGGACACAATCACTTCGGGAAAATGCGGCATATAGCTAATGAGCAGATCTGTGGTCACCTGACTGCTTATCAGTGCAACTTTCCTCTTCTGGCATCAAGTTTGCAAGTGCATACACACACACACACACACACACACACACACACACACACACACACACACACACACACACATCACCCTTCCGGTCGCAACTTCTGGTGTCATCTTTTCAAGTTAACCACCACTACCACCCTCCCCGTTAGAACTGTTGCTACTTCCGCTTTCACTTTTCACGGATTTTGCATTTCTGATCAAATATCTGACATTCCTGTCCTTGCCTTTGTCTTGATGTCTTTTAGTGCCGGAGTGTTTTAAGACAATATTGTCTTGTCGGTCACACTAGCGACTATAGACTTTTATTATCATGACTATTATTATTACAACAACCTATATCATTTAAAGTGCTGGTTTCAAGGCTAGTATTTTTATGACGTATGCTTGTTTCATTTTGATTTCATATTTCACGCTGTTGCAGTGTGTGACGCACCAATTTTACGTTGCAAATAAATGAATTATCTGCCCACTTGTTGTGAAGCACATTGTTACAGCGTCACTATAGTTGCTATACTATTAGTTACACACATTTATGTAATGTTACTACGGTTGTTATAGCACAGGGTTGCACAAACCGCGGCCCGAGACAGGGCTCTGTGCCCACCCACCGCCACCACCACCACCCCCCGGAGGACTTTAGGATATTAACATTATTACGAATGTAGAAACATTATTTGTGTTGTTTTTTCTGACTTGCGGCCCTCCACGCACTATCAATTGGAAATTTGGCCCTCCTGCCTAAAATGTTTGTGCACCCCTGCTATAGCATATACTATTAAAATAATAATAGAGGTATAAAGTCTCTATATTGAACAGAGTACATATTAATTACGCACGCCACTGTACCATTATACATAACTGCACTAATATTTTTTTTAATGGCTTCATGTTGTAGTGAGCGCCAAGATCAATAAAGGCCTTTCATCTGATAACATTAAAAATATATCAATTAAGCGTTAAACATATTTTACTAATAAATTCTATCATAAATTATTAAACACTTTTCAGCCTGCGGATATATCTTGTTTGTTGAACATTTTTATTGTTTGAATACATTTTAACAAAATTATTATTTGTCAGGTAAAAGAGGGATCGATTGATTACATCCTCATGTCAGTGTAATATGTGTGAGTACAGGTTTGTTCTACAACTTCCTGTCTAGAGCTTACGATGTTCTCGGCCCTGGCTAGCTCTGGACAGGAAGTTTCACCCTCACTATATTCTCAGTTCCTGACCACACCAAGTGAACCGCTCCCTTCACCCACACCACCTCCATGTCTCCATGTGTTCACTAGTTGGATGGTGTGTTTTGACTTTGCGACAAGAAATTTTACGAGTGAGAGTAACGGTCATTTAAGTAACCACATAATAATGATATATTTTTTAATTAATCAAGAGCGAGGAATGACGTCACCTAATTAATTAAAAAGAAATATTGTTCAATGAATCAAACTGTTAATAAATTAGTTTGGGCCTAATATAATACTGTTAATAAATAATTTTTGGCCTAATGTCTTACTGTTAATAGATAATTTTTAGCCTAATGTCTTACTGTTAATAGATAATTTTTGGCCTAATGTCTTACTTATAATAATTACTAATTCAAAGATGTCTTTAAATCTGCTCTGAGTGAATTTTAATTAAATTAATTATTAGAAGTATTAGTTTTATCAGAAAATTTTGTTAACAGAAAACGTATTTTCTTGTGTCATTATATAATGGATATAGTGTATTTAGCATCCGTTCAAACGTCAATGTCAAGGGGAAAATCAGTCAAACGTTGACGATATCAGTGGAATATCAGATCAAACGTAATGATGTCAAATGAAAAATTCAACTAAAGTCAATAATATCAATAGGAAAATCAAACAATATGATAATAATATCCTGGTAAATCCGACAAAAGTCAATAATGTCAATAGGAAAATCAAATGAGATGACAATAATATCCTAGTAAGCCAGACAAAAGTCAACAATGTCAAAGGAAAATTAAACAAGATAATAATAATATCCCAGTAAATAAGGCAAAAGTGTCAATAGAAAAAATCTGTTTGGACGTCATTAATGTCAGTAGGAAAAACAGACAAGCTTTATTAATACGAAAATTAGTCTTAAGTCATTAATGTCAGTTAACAAATCCGTCAATGTCAGTGTCAGTATGAAGAGCGTACTTTAACGTCATCAGTAATAATAGTAAGACAATAGACTAGCTATCAATAAAAACAATCAAAGAAAAAGTCATAGGACAATAGACCAAACTTCATTAATGTCGGTAATCTAACAAAACTGATATCGATTGGAATAGCAAGGAAAAGTCAATGTTTCTATTATTAGTAGGAAAATTAATCGCAGTGTTATTAATAGCAGTAGGATATTCGTTAAAAAGCATTACTATTAGTTGAAAAATAAACCAAATGTCATGAAAATAATCAAATAAAACATCAGTAAGAAAATAGACTAATGTTAGTAAAATGTTAGTAAATGTTAGTAAAAATAATCAAACTGGAAAATCGGTAGGAAAATGAGACAAAAGGTCAGTAGCATTATTAGGAAAATTAGAACAAATGTCATTAATGTCTTTTTAAAATATCAAACAAATCGTCAATACCTTCAGTAGAAAAACAGACAAACGTCATTGCTGTCAGTAGATAAATAGACAAACGTCATTGCTGTCAGTAGAAAAACAGACAAACGTCATTGCTGTCAGTAGAAAAATAGACAAACGTCATCGTTGTCAGTAGAAAAATAGACAAACGTCATTGCTGTCAGTAGATAAATAGACAAACGTCTTTGCTGTCAGTAGATAAATAGACAAACGTCATTGCTGTCAGTAGATAAATAGACAAACGTCTTTGCTGTCAGTAGATAAATAGACAAACGTCATTGCTGTCAGTAGAAAAACAGACAAACGTCTTTGCTGTCAGTAGAAGTAATCGAACAGTATTATCGGGAAAATCAGACAATACGAATTCACTATTTAATAACGATAATTAATTAATCACCTCGCGCCAGTAAATTATTTGTTAAAGTGCAAAATAATTTAAACAATCTGACTAATTAGAACTTAGAAAGAAAATGACAATTAGCAATTTGCAGGATTTACAATTAACATTATTTGGGATTTACTATCTACAATTTGCAGGATTAACAATATCATTTAGAAAAATCAAATACATATTTATTACTGAACACATCTATCTGTGTATCTATCTATATATCTAAAAGCAAAATGTCGATTTATAAAAATAATTTAATAAATAAATTATCATTGAAATCTACTGCTAGCAAATTTTCATACTCAAAGTTAGACATCCTATCTTTATATTCTTTGAAAGCAGTTTGCAGACAATCCATGTAGTTAGTTACGAACCTTTTCACAGAAATAGTAACATACGGGTATCTGGCGAATGCACAACATGAGGGCTGTTAATTTGGACAAATAGGAATATCAAGTTTTGAAATGTGTAAAGCTGAACAGGTCATTTAGATTGGCATACTAGGATATCAAGTTGACAAATGAAGTAAGGATGGACTTGTCAGTTAGAAAGACGTTAGATTTTAAAATTCGCAGTAGTCTTGAAGTTCGGTTGTTCTTTTATTGTTTTATTTTATTTTGCGAATCGAATCACACGGGAATATTACGCCTGTACCAAAGTTGTTCATTCTTTCATTCATGTGTGATCTAAAGTTTGTGATCCATGTGTGATCAGTTTGTGATCCATGTGTGATCTAAAGTTTGTGATCCATGTATGGTCTAAAGTTTGTGATCCATGTGCGATCTAAAGTTTGATATCCATGTATGATCTAAAGCTTGTGATCCACCATTGAGCAAGATGCATTATTTTGACAATAAATTGACACAGATAATCTTGGACAACAAGTTACAGTCTGAGACAGACACGCCCGGGCTTACATAGACAATAAACACACCCGGGCTTACATAGACAATAAACACGCCCGGGCTTACATAGACAATAAACACACAGAAGGCTTATAACGTGAACTCTATTCCAGACATTAATGTGTTCCTTGCGAACAACTGTCAAAGTTTCTTTCTCGCTTCATTGAAAGATACAGCATTCACAGAACGATGGTCACGGTGTGACGAACGCTACATACACTATTATATATAATTATATCCAACACTGGAAGCAGTTCTTGACCACACGGCAATCCGCCCAGATAGCACATACATGCATGTGTGGGTTATGAGGGATAGGGGTCAGCACTCTTCAAATGCTGCTTCTTTTCCTTCCTTTCTCTCTTCCCCATCCACCCCCATCTTTACGTACCCTTCACCGTCAGGAAGTCTGGGTAATTTGTCAGTATTGAGCAATGCAAATGTAACGCACGGCACAGTGCCTCTATGAACTCCAAGAGCCATAGATCCGATAGGGGATAAGCGGGAGTGTGAGGGGGGGGGGGGGGAGTTGACTGAATGGATGCCCAGGCATGCAATGCGTCAGCGTTTTGTCGCGAGGAGACCACTGGAGCATGCAGCTTTCCAGCAACAGTGGGGTGGAGAGGCGATTGCAACTACAACCGGCCACAGCCTCTTCTGGCGCTGGGTGTTGGGTCTGAAGGGCAGGGGAGAGACAGTCAGCATTGCTGAGCAAAAGGGTGAGCGGGGTGGGGGGGAGAGGGAGACTCTGCGTGTGTGTAGGCACTTTATTCAACTTTGGGGTGGGTGGGTGGGAGTAGGCTATCATCACTGAAGCATGATTACATTGAAGAGCTATTTTTGTACCTGTTAGAGAAGAAAAAGAGAGCGACACACAGTCGGAATGAGATAATCTTCGTGTCTGAAAAATGTTGTGTCGTCAGCAGCATCGCGTACGTCAGCTGTTTCAAACCAATGACGTCATATCGTAAATGTGAGTCTGATGATGATGGTTATAGAGAGTGCTTCCGGCCGGAGTCAATTTCACTCAAGGCGTGACAACATGAACCGAGTTTCAGCCGTGGGAGTTTTGTATTCAATTTCTCTCTTCGGGTGATTATAACATTATCTGCAATTATGCATATGCTCTAATCATATTAAGTACTTTCTTTAAAAAAATTAAAATTAAATTAAACAAGCAAGGGAGGCACTGCGCTGTTGGTCTGAGAGTGGGCTGGGAATCAGTCTTAGACACTGCGAAGAGGCATTCCACTGTATTCGGGACAGGAGTGGGTTTAGTTTCCGGACAGGGTGGGTTTAGTGTCGGAAGAGGACGTGGGTTTAGTATCGGGAGAGGAGTGGGTTTAGTTTCGAGACAGGAGTGGGTTTAGTTTCCGGACTGGGGTGGGTTTAGCTTCTGGACAGGAGTGGGTTTATTTTCGGGACAGGGTGGGTTTAGTGCCGGAAGAGGAGTGGGTTTAGTATCGGGATAGGAGTGGGTTTAGTTTCGAGAGAGGAGTGGGTTTAGTGCCGGAAGAGGAGTGGGTTTAGTTTCGGGACAGGAGTGAGGCTCGTGCTCAGATGCTCAATCAGATAGACAAAAATATTTTACCTAAAATCTTTTAAGCGTGATCAATCCCACAAATCCATATCCTAGTGTCGTGATCTGTCGTCAGTATGCAACATTCAAGTGTCGTGATCTGTCGTCAGTACGCAACATTCAAGTGTCGTGATCTGTTGTCAGTACGCAACTTTCAAGTGTTGTGATCTGTCGTCAGTACGCAACATTCAAGTGTTGTGATCTGTCGTCAGTACGCAACACTTTAGTGACGTGATTTTTACTCAATACACAACACTCTAGTGTCTTGATCTGTCATTAGTACACACCGCTCTAGTGTTGTGATTTGTTCTCAGTGTGCAACATTCTAGTGTCGGGATTTATTCTCTAAATACCCTCATTTCAGTAAGGAGCAGTCAGCCTGCAGTACCATCATTTCAGTAAGGCACGTGGCACTTTAGGAGTGTGGCAGCTGTACGTTATAAAAATGTAAGTCAAAACCATGTTGTCAACACATAGTACCTTTGTTGTTTACTTTATAAAATAAACATTTTAACTTGTATGGAGGTTAAAAAAAAAATTACTACTTCTTATAAATACTTAAAATTAACTACCTGCTAGGTGTTTTCATAGACTTTACAAACCGAATGTGAAGACCCAACACAAACTAGACAAGTTAGCTGCAGAGAAGAGTGGACTCATCTAGACAAGTTAACTTTTAGAGAAGAGTGTAGACACATCTAGACAGGTTAACTTTTAGAGAAGAGTGTAGACACATCTAGACAAGTTAACTTTTAGAGAAGAGTGTAGACACATCTAGACAAGTTAACTTTAGAGAAGAGTGTAGACACATCTAGACAAGTTAACTTTAGAGAAGAATGTGGACACATTTAGACAAAACTTTAGAATATGGACTCTTCTAGACAAGTTAACTTTAGAGAAGAGTGTAGACATATCTAGACAAGTTAACTTTAGAGAACATTGTGGACTCATCTAGACAAGTTAACTTTAGACAAGAGTGTGGACACATCTAGACAAGTTAACTTTCATACGCAATCCAAGTCGTAACTAGGGTATAGTTTTCCTAATATGCAAGTCAAATCCCATTAAGTTCGAACATGAAACAGTGGCATATCTGTGTCCTACGTTGTATAGAACGGCCAGGTAACACCAAAAGAACCGGAGAACTATATCGCATTCAAAAACTTGCGCGTACATAAAATCGTACATAATAACAAATAAAAGGGACTGAATTTGAACGCCCTACGCCTCAAACTGTACAATTCGATCCTTGACGATAACCGTGTGTACTCAAGCCACGAGAACTGTTTGTCGTAACACCTCGGAACTGGTCGATTTCCAGTTCAGCGCAACAACCGTACGTATCAGGGGTTGTGCAAGGCCTGGGTCTGCAAGGCAGCTAACTCGTTTATCTTACAAGCCTTTAAATACATTCGGGCTTTACAACCTGGCTTGGAAACCGTCCTCCCAGAAACCTACCGAAGGAAAAGACCGCAGGAGCAACCATAAATTAATCGAGAGTCAGCGCTTGTTGAGGTTCGGGTAGCCAAGAGGCGGTGCATACTACGACAGTGTAGCTCTTTCGGTTGCTTGCCACTGATTCTGTCAGCTCCATTGCCGATCCTAGCGAGCTGTCAAGCCCGACTTGATAAATTTCCCCCTTTTAACCTCTGGAGAGGAACACCACCCAACCCCTGCCAAGCGCACCCTTGGCAGGCACGTAGCGTAACACTGAGCCGAGGAAATTCGACGAAACTAAGGGAGACAACAAAAAAAAAAATATGCAAAGGAAACAACTTTTAGGCAGTCAGAGAAATAAATATTATGCCAGAGTAGATCTAGAAGCCAACAGCAGAAATATGTAAAACATTTAGGCAGTACAGGGAAATTACAAAATACAAACTTTTGTCAAAGAAGATCTGGATGCTAGTATCGGACAAATCACAGAAATGTTCTAACAGCTTTCAGGCCAGTCATGAAAACAAAACGTGAGCAAACAAATAAAATAAAATCTAAAAACAGCTTTCGCGCTAGTGGATCTCATGACTGCTTTCTACATGACGACAAAAATACCAAAACTTAATATTTTAATAGAAAATATGAAATATTTCAGTCTTGATAACGTCCAACAGAAAACTACATTCTCAGCCTGCCGTTGATAGGCTACTAAAAATTTCCGCAGAAACTTGCGAATAACAGATCAGTGAAACGAAACAACAAAGATATTATTTTTTTTAAAAGGGGTGGGCTGGGGGGATAAGAGGGAGGGAAGAGACGCGCTATTAAGGGTCACTGAACGACTGACATATCAAGCAGTGCCCGAGCAAGACACAGCTGACATCTTTAGCGTTACACTAGTCATGTTAGACAATGCAAATGACTTACGAGTTCAACTGCTCGCGTAAACCTAAATCTGAACCAAACGAGTTCAACTGCTCGCATAAACCTAAATCTAAACCACACAAGTTCCCAACGCCCTCGACGCTCAGCGCCAAAAGGACAAAGAATTGATTCTGGCGCGCTTTCTTAACTGCAAAGTTTTTGTGTGCGAATAAATTCCTCTGCGCGAACCATCACTTTTTCATTTCGACACCTTTACAAATCGTCCATTTCCTTCTTGCTTCCTTCTCGGAGTGGGTGGAGGTGTGGGTATGTCAGAGATCTGGGGTGGGGTGCACTTTATGACCACATATTAGCGTGCTCTGTGGAATGTTTACCCAGCCTTCTGTATGAATTAATCTTTGTAACGCCAAGCAAAAGGGCGGGCGACTCGGATCGGTGTACAACGCACGAACACTTGGTAGTAGAAAGTCCGTTTATCTGCCCCCGTTTGTTTGTTCTAGTATCTGGGCCCTAAGTGTCATGGAGACATTAGGCCTGTGCACCGTACAACTGTCAGCACAAGAACTGGGGTGGGGGTGGAGAGATGTATTTTTAAATACAGAACTCAGTTTTTCAAAACTTACTTCGAGACAAAACCAACGCTTGGAAGTCACAACGACTAAAATGTCTCTCCTAAGAGCGGTGGGGATTGAGGCTGAAAATTAATTAAACTGTTATGAAACATACAAATGCGTAGCCAGACTTAATTGTTTGGAGGTGTTTTTTTTTTTTTTTTAATCGACGAAGCTTTGTTAGCAAGCCTCGCAACAGATTTTCATTTAAGGAATAAAAACGTTATTTTTAAAATGTATCTTGTCTCCTAATTGTGTTAATATTGTGGGCGAGTCCGCAGTGCAGCGGTAATATTCATCGCTCGTCGTGTCACTTGTTATTTAACAGACCTGCTTTGAAACCGTGAGTTCCACACACACTGCCCCCATTGTGACCCAGTGACGCCAAGCACAGGCTGTTTAACAATAGCTACAAGTAGACTTTATCAGGTTTTCAGCACTAAGAGTGAACAATTTGTAACCAGAAGGGAACACTGCGTAGGCTATTACCAGCAGTGGACGTTGCATGAACTATTTGTTACCAGCAGTAAACATTGCATGGACTGTTACCAGCAGTGAACATTGCATGGGAAATATTTTACAGAAGCAAACATTATATGGATTGCTTGTTACTCAGTAAATATTGCATGAACTCTTTTCTCTTTTTTTTACTAGCAATAAGCATTGCATTGGCTGATTGCTATCAGTGAAATATTCCATGGATTATTTGTTACTAGCAATACGCATTGCACTGACTATTTGTTGTTTTAAGTGAAACATTCCATGGATTATTTGTTATTAGCAATACGCATTGCACTGACTATTTGTTGCTAGTTAAAGAGTTGCAGCGACTGATTGTTATTAGCAGTCAGCTAAACATTACTTATGTTAAAGACTGATTGTTATTAGCAGTCAGCTAAACATTACTTATGTTAAAGACTGATTGTTATTAGCAGTCAGCTAAACATTACTTATGTTAAAGACTGATTGTTATTAGCAGTCAGCTAAACATTACTTATGTTAAAGACTGATTGTTATTAGCAGTCAGCTAAACATTACTTATGTTAAAGACTGATTGTTATTAGCAGTCAGCTAAACATTACTTACATTTTCTCGTTACTAGCAACCAATGTTACCTATGTAGACTGTACAATATTAACTATACACAAAGCATGAACCATTTCTACCTAGCAATCAAGAGCGCGTGGAATTGTTTAGTATAACAGCAAACAATAAGTTATAATGTTATAACTGCTTACAATAAGTTATAATGTTATAACTGCTTAAAATAAGTTATAATGTTATAACAGCTTACAATAAGTTATAATGTTATAACTGCTTACAATAAGTTATAATGTTATAACTGCTTAAAATAAGTTATAATGTTATAACAGCTTACAATAAGTTATAATGTTATAACTGCTTACAATAAGTTATAATGTTATAACTGCTTAAAATAAGTTATAATGTTATAACAGCTTACAATAGGTTATAATGTTATAACTGCTTACAATAAGTTATAATGTTATAACAGCATACAATAAGTTATAATGTTATAACTGCTTACAATAAGTTATAATGTTATAACAGCTTACAATAAGTTATAATGTTATAACTGCTTACAATAAGTTATAATGTTATAACAGCATACAATAAGTTATAATGTTATAACTGCTTACAATAAGTTATAATGTTTTAACAGCTTACAATAAGTTATAATGTTATAACTGCTTACAATAAGTTATAATGTTATAACAGCATACAATAAGTTATAATGTTTTATTTGAAGCAATATTCATTATATGAAGTATTTGTTACTAGAAGTAAATATTACCAACGCACTGAACTGTTTGTTACAAGATACGTTACAAAGACTATTACGAAAACTGTTTGTTACAAGAAACGTTACAAAGACTATTACGAAAACTGTTTGTTACAAGAAACGTTACAAAGACTATTACGAAGACCGCTTGATACTAGCAACGGTAAGCGGTTAGACCTATACATGGACTGTTTACTGGCACTACTACCAAGACTACTAACAATATACTATGAATGAAAGATTTATTTCTATGGACTGTTTACTGGCACTAGTACCAAGACTACTAACAATATACTATGAATGAAAGATTTATTTCTATGGACTGTTTACTGGCACTACTACCAAGACTACTAACAATATACTATGAATGAAAGATTTATTTCTATGGACTGTTTACTGGCACTAGTACCAAGACTACTAACAATATACTATGAATGAAAGATTTATTTCTATGGACTGTTTACTGGCACTACTACCAAGACTACTAACAATATACTATGAATGAAAGATTTATTTCTATGGACTGTTTACTGGCACTACTACCAAGACTACTAACAATATACTATGAATGAAAGATTTATTTCTATGGACTGTTTTCACCAAGTAAATCACTACATTTACTTTTGCACTGAGATGCATGACTTAAAAAGCGCACAGCAATACATTACCCATTTCAACAGAAAAGACACTAACAAGACACTACGTTACATTGACCTTTCAATAGGAAAGACACTAACAGGACACTACGTTACATTGTCCTTTCAATAGGAAAGACACTAACAGGACACTACGTTACACTGTCCTTTCAATAGGAAAGACACTAACAGGACACTACGTTACACTGTCCTTTCAATAGGAAAGACACTAACAAGACACTACCTTACATTGTTCTTGCAACAGGTTTCACACGCATCCATAGTAAGAGAACTAATTGTTTGTTCATACACTATCATACTAAGTGAACTAAGATTGCCTTTTCAACAGGGGTGACACACTACCATACTAAATGTAGTGAAGGTCTTTTCACACACTATCATACTAAATAAAGTGATTGGTTTTGCAACAGTTTTCGCACACAATTATGCTATGATCGTTCGTTATCACACTCAGTGAGGCGTGGGGTGGGTGGGGGTGGAAAGATATTTTGATACTACATTTTAAACGTTATAGATCGGAACAATCGCTAATATTATGTACCCAGCTCATTACACTACCCTACTCAGTAATGTACCCGAATCATGTTAGAGAACTCATCTTGCCGATTTATGTATACAGTAACCTGGCAACCGTGCTAAGTGATCGAGACAGCATGGCGAATGAAGATGCGTCAGTTAATTTCATGGGCCCTGTGCGCTCTTCCAAAAAATGTTGCATTGACATGTCTGTGGATTGTGTGTTCGCTTTGATTCTGCTGCATTTAATCCAATAAAATTGAATGTAGCGCAAAAAAAAAAAATCATAACAACTAGATTTCATACATTTGAACATTATAAATCAATCTTTCCTAAATGATTCCTAGAGTTGTTCTTTTTTAGTCTGAGACGGACGAATAGAAGAGAAAAATGAGCACGTCACATCTCAGTTAAAGTCACGGTTGGAACTGGCATGGTTATGAATGTACAACATTATTAACAAGATGACTAACACTACTGTTATTAATAGGAAGGCGACTGACAGCTATTATTAACGGTTATATGACTGACAGCTATTATTAACAAGATGACTGACAGCTATTATTAACAAGATGACTGACAGATATTATTAATAAGATGACTGACAGCTATTATTAACATTTAAATGACTGAAAGCTATTATTAACAGTTACATGACTGACACTAAATGACAGCTATTATTAACAAGATGACTGACAGCTATTATTAACAGTTAGATGACCGACAGCTATTATTAACAAGAAGATGACTGACAACTGTTATTAACAAGAAGATGACTGACAACTGTTATTAACAAGAAGATGGCTGACACCTAGTATTAACAGGAAAATGACTGACACAGCGAAGGGAGGTATGGTTGATTCCAAGAGTGCAATACTTTTCAAACAAATTCTGTTAGTACCAGACTTTCCCAGAGATTTAATCCTCGAACCGCTTGCGCAAGACATGTTACGCGATTTTCAGACCCGCAACACCACCGCGATATTTATACACTTTTGTAAAAATTCTTCAGGAGTTTTAAGGGTGGCAGCACCAATTCAAGGAAGTGGGTTTCACTGAAATCAGTTTTACTTCTCATTAGCTCACAACTCCCACTGTAGTGCCCACCTAGGTGAAATGCGAGATATCACTTCACATTAATCTCCTTAATGACTAGGTGAAACTTGGGGACTAGATTGTCTGAGTCGGCTATTTTGTCTGTGATTTGACCCCCCCACACACTTCTGTTTGTTTGACAACTACAATTACTGCCAAGACCGCGCCATGAGGAAGCATAAATTAGTCGCCATAGATTAAAGTTACAAAAGTTCAATTGCAGAGGACTGTATTGATACGAAAACAAAACAAATTAATGGTTGAACTAATTGTGTCTGAGAGCACAGCACGCACAGACCAGACAAATCGCCCAACAGTTGAACCTGACTAATCGGCATCGACTGGTGTTAAGACTGCTTTAGAGCACAGTACTATCGTTTACAGAGAGACAAAAATAGATCTACTGCAGATGACTGTGCAGACTGCAAAACCTGAATAAATCTTTAAATCTTACTAATCGCCATTTTCAAACATCATTTGTTTACACAAGCGTTTGTGTTTGGGTTCATTTATATCCACGATGGGCGTGAGCAGCTAGGGAGGAAGCGTGGGTAGCAGTTAGAAAGAAAGGAGGGGGGGGGGGGAAGGGAAGAACAGTTTTAGTAAACTGTAGAGTAGACCATCTGTGCGTGGAACTGAGAGTTTCTCGTTCTTGACTTCCACACAACAGCCTACCGTGTTCCCTATTTCTTTCCAGGGCGAACTCTCTGCTGCCATAAATCATTCCACTTGCTGCACACGGCAAGATACAAAACTTACAGGGCTGACAGCCGCGTCCGGCCAGTTTCTGTCAGACGGCAGTCGCGAATAACTGTATACGTAAAAACTGGGGTATGATTACAGGTAATAATCGGGGGGCACGGGATGGGGAGTGGGGAGAAGAGTTGGCACGTCACGTCAGCTTCGCGAATCATTCGACAGAGTACACATCTGTACTGGAACACGTGTGTGTACACATCTGTACTGAAACACGTGTGTGTACACAAAACAGTCTCACGCAATGGGACCGAGGTAATGTTCCCTACCCCCCACCCCCCCAATAAAGTCAGCTATGCTGTAGTGAAATATACATCTTATTAATCTTACATGGACTAGTGGCTCACAAATAAAGCAAACATAAACTTATGTTGACATGGTAGGAAGAAGGCTAGATATAAATACATGTCTACAATAATAAATTCACGTAATAACCAACTTAATAAACAAGTTCAAATGCTACCTCCCGGTTAGAATCACACACACAAAATCACGCCCGCGAAAACAAACATTTATCATGCGAACATATTTATCATTATATACCCGTATAGATGCATCTGATACACATTTATCTCAGAAATAAAAACAACAAATAACACAATGCACACCTGTCAACACACACACAATGCACGCGTAAATTAAATCAAAACAGAGTGGTATTGCACGAAGACAATAACAATTTAAATAATTACACAAAAAAACTTTGTCAACTTTTCAAGTCAGTGGTTTCTCTTTTTTTTTTTTTTTTCCATTTCAACAATTTCTTTCAAAATGCATTCAAGAGCGAAGTGCGCACGTGGCCACTTGTAGAAGTTAAAGCGGGACTTTTCTCGTTTATCATAACAATCACACACTCAACAACTTTCAGTCTGACACAACAGCTTAGCTGTCTGTTATAAAGTACCTTGCACTGAGGTCATAAAAATACGGGAGATTTCTTATGCGCATCAACGAAGAGTAAACCTTTACGTCACTGGAAAAAATATGAAGAATAATTTCAAGGTAACATTAACGATGAGAAGGTAAAAGATGATGACAATACTGATTTCTTTGGGTTCGACAGTAACATGACACTACACGTACACACTTTAAAATACAACAACGACCACTTCCAAAAAACCCACAACAAACCGCCTGGACATTTTTTTAAAAAAGATAAAACACCCAATGGCACCACGAACGGGCAAACTGACAACAGTACATAAAATTACAGTAAAGATTGTGCAAGCGACCAATGTAGATACTAAAAACAGTGATAAATGCGTTGCCTTGCTTATCGCCTAGTACTGGCCATAAACACATTCAGCGCTGCACTAGCGAAATATTACTTAATTCTTAGGAAACAATAGCCTACAAACAGAACTACTCCATTGTTATGTAACAATGATCTACAAATAGGATTATTCAAATCAGCCTATCAACAGGCCTAGCCAATTGCTATATGAAATAGCCTACATATACAGAACTATCCAGTTGCTATGTAATAGCAACCTAGAGACAGATCAACTCAGTTCTTACGTAACAATAGCCTAATAAGGCTACTCATTTTCTATGTAACAATAGCCTACAAACTGCACTACTTAATTGTTAAATAAAATATTCCACAAATTGCACTACTCAAATGTTATATAAAATAGCCAAGAGACAGGACTACATAATTATTATATAACAGCATCCTACACAAAGGACTACTCAATTACTCTGTAACAGCATCCTACGGATACTTCTCGGTGATACACTTGTATACTGCCTGCTAACAGACCTCCATACTTGTTCCACTCAAAAACACCACTAACTGCTAGTGGAGCGCTACGTAACATTGAGTGCTACATAACAGCTATAGTGTTTGCAAGATTACGTGTGCAACGTTTTACAGTTGTTGACTATTTGTGCTTTATTAACAAACACACACACACAGATATACACACAAACTGGATTCTGCCCTATATAGGTCGACAAATTGGGGTCGTTGCACACACACACACACACACAAACACGCACGCATGTACACACATCTATGAAGTACTGACACTTTAAAGCTGTACATATAAACAAGCGTACACACGCTCGAACACTCATACACAAAATAATCACATATTAATACATGCGTATACTGAGGTTTCGCTGTGTTTTTTTTTAAAACACACCAAAAGAAAATCTTTCGCATTACCCGTAAAACACCATGTATGTACCGCATCCAGTTAGAAATCTGCCTTTGGTCCTAAATGGTTCAAAACGCAGGAAAAAAACACGAAAACGAGTATTTTGTTTTAAATTTAAATTGGTGTCGATAAGAACATGTACAGGTAGATAAGTCATTAGCCAAGCAAGGGTCACGCGGGACTGAATTCTGCAAACTGGCACGTGTGTTTCTGCCGTGTAGCGTTTCCACGGATCACTGCGGAGAGACATTTTTAAATCGATCACCAAACACAAGACCAACAGGTCCAAGAAGGGAATCAGCCGTACATTCCAAGACACTGATGTAAATATTGTGACGTCAGATAGCATATTCCATATTCTCTTTTGACTGTCTCATCCTCTACCCCTCCCATCCCAACCCTAATCCCCCTTCGCTCCACCATCGACTTCTCCAATTAAGTAGTGACACGCCCACATAATTATTTACACCAAGCACTGGGATGACAGGGCACTGATTTCACAAGTTAAGAAAGGAGGTCGGTAGTTATTCATCACAGAGCTAGAGCTCGCGTCTGTAACACAAATTTCATAGGTACAGTGCCTACCACACGTATAATAATTAATAATAAGCGACACACTTTTCTCTTCCACAGTTCACAGCTCGCCGCCAGGTTGGCACTTCATCAACATGTCAACACAGTATTTCGGTGGGCTCGTGTGCAGACTGACTGATACTTCACCACCACGGTCTCCATCACATTTTAGTACAAACTAACTTGTCTCCAATCTTCTCTGTGCAGGTAGACATTTCTCTAATAAAATTCAGACTGACATCTTTACTTTTTAAAAATGCAGATTTATATTTCTCCTTCACTTTTTCTTAAAATGCAGACTGACATTTCTCCATCACTTTTAGTGCATGCTGACATTTCTCCATCACTTTTTAGTGCAACTGACATTTCTCCATCACTTTTTTTAATGCAGACTGACATTTCTCCATCACGGTTAGTGCATACTGACATTTCTCCATCACTTTTTAGTGCAACTGACATTTCTCCATTACGTTTTAGTGCATACTGATAATTTCTCCATCACTTTTTAGTGCATACTGACATTTCTCCATTACGTTTTAGTGCATATTGACATTTCTCCATCACTTTTTAGTGCATACTGACATTTCTCCATCACTTTTTAGTGCAGACTGACATTTCTCCATTACGTTTTAGTGCATACTGACATTTCTCCATCACTTTTTAGTGCAGACTGACATTTCTATATCACTTTTCTGTGCATTATGTGATTCAGTAGCAACTTTAAAATAATTCAACAAGGGTTGGTGGGTGGTGAGGAAGGTACAATACAAACACACAAAGTCATTTCACACGATAGTTTCAGAATCAGATTTGCCGCGCTTGGAGGTGGACTTCTCCATGCGGATTGTTCTCCCCGAGTGAGGGGGGTGGTGGTGATGCGGCTTTAAGGGGACCTGTTGGTACTGGTGGATCGGGACGTTACACTCGATGCCACTCTTTCGACCCTCTGCGCGGAGGGAGCGGCGGTTGCACACCTTCGCAGCGAACGCTTTCCAGGAGTGGACGGTCTTGGCCGACCAGACCCACATCCCGCTGGTGATACCGACAACGAGAGACATGAAGAGCTTGAGCATGAAGATTTCGATGTTGGGCGAGCTGTGTCCGTGCTTGGCGTACCACGCGTTGCGGTTGACGTACTCGTACAGCAGGCAGCCGATGACGCACGTGGCCGGCACGGTGTACAGCACGGAGAAGATGCCGATGCGGACCATCAGTACTTCCAGCTTGTCCGTCTTCACGCCGTCGCTCCGCACTTGCTTACGAATCCGGAAGAGTGCCAGAAAGCCAGCAGTCAGGAAGGACACGCCCAGAATGAGGTAGACGATGTGGGGCGCCACCGCGAAGCCCATCAGTGTGGCCGTGTTCTGGTTGCCGACGAAGCACACGCCGGTCAGCTCGTCCGCGTCCACGTCACGCATGACCAGTATGACGATGGTTTTGACTGCCGGCACTGCCCAGGCAGCGAGGTGAAAATAGGAGCTATGCAACTGAATGGCCTCGTGTCCCCACTTCAGCCCAGCGGCCAGAAACCAGGTGAAGGTGAGCACCACCCACCACAAGGAGCTGGCGGTGCCGAAGAAGTAGAGAAGGAGGAACACGATAGCGCAGTCAGTGTTCTCAAGACCTTCCTGAATGAGAATGTTTTTGCTACTCTGGGATTCCATGTCGCAAGCGATGTCTTCGCGGCCGGCGATGAGGCGTACGATGTAGGCGATGCTGTAGATGTTGTAGCACATGGAGAGGAAGATTATCGGCCGCTCTGGGTACCGGAATCTCTGCGAGTCTATCAGAAAGGTCAGTACGGTAAATAACGTGGACACAAAGCACACAGTGGCCCATATGGCCATCCACACGTCCGCAAACCGTTTGTCGTCTTTAGAAAACGCATCATCTTGCCCGCACAGCAGGGCGCAGCGTGCTGTACGGTTAATGTACACATACTTCTCTGCGTTTTCATAGTCGCTGCACTTGCGCAAATGGTACAGAGCATGAGGTCCACGTGTGCCGCCTTCTTCAGGGTACGTTGTGGTACGGCCAGGGAGGGGACGAGGTTTGATCGGGCGACGTGTGAACGGGCCCTCAATCTCGTCCCCTGGCCCGTCCATGCACATGTGGTGTTGATCGTTGTTGGGAGGGAATTTGGAACAGTTCAGCGCCGCTGGCCACGGGTAGCCGAACTCGTTCAGCACTGGCTGACACCGACGCCGGACACTCTCGCACATGGGGCGACAGGGCCCAATGGGGTCCATCACTTTCTCTGTACACATTGGTACGTACACGGAGCACAGAAAGAACTTGAGCTGGTTGGAACAGCCATACTGGATGAGTGGAGTAAAAGTCTGGAGTTGTAAAGATGCGTCCTGTTGGTCTTTGTGCCCCACTAGATTCGGCATGCCCGTGACGTTGTAGCCGAGACCTTTACACATCTCGAATCGAATCGGTTCGCACGTGCGCACAGCCTCTGTGCTCCCTGTCCCGGGCACGTGGATGAGGAGAAACGTCACAACAACGATATCAACAGCCACGATGTTGTAGTGCCGCCACAGATGGCGTTGGTAAACTTTACAATTCCGTCTGCTGTTGTTACCCATGTTGGGCAACCGTGTTCGACTGTGCACTAGTCGGTGTGACAATTGTCCGGGGTCGCTGGGCGCAGTCGTTAAAATAACTGCTGCAATTCTACCCCCCGTCCATGCACAGAAGAAAGAACGGAGGCAACGCACGAATGAAACAAACGCCAAGATGCGAGAGTAAGGCACAACTGTACACAAGCCCGCCCCGTCAGAAGCGGGGTGCTTCGCCTGGGTCGTGAGCCATGAGGGCTGTTGTTTTCTGGTCGTTCGACAGTGCTAGCCCGCGGTCACAGTCCAAGTTTTTCCCCCTCGTGCCTTCGTGTGTTCGAATACTAGCGAACAAAGAGACAAACACAAGCTCACAAATAGCAGGAGTACAGTCCAGTTGTGTTATTTCAGAGTCCTGCCGCGTTGTCGCTCGTTACTGCTTCGTCTCAACTCTGAGGCGAACTGGCTCATGGCAGCGTCGAAAAACACTGCTGGCAGGTTTGCAGCCCGCGGCAGTAACAAGCCCCGTACCGTCGTTCACGCGCAGCCCAGCCAATCAGCGTCAAGGTTATTTTCCGTCTGTTACGCCTACTCCTGTACTAACTCTGGAAGCGTACTCCATCAATCACACTCGTTCGGCTGTCAATCAAGGCCACAGTTGGCAGCCACCTTAGAGTTTTAGTGGCAGTGAAGGCTTACCGTTTACTAAAAGTGGAGTGTCCCCGAAGCAGATTTGTTCAGAGCTTGGGAACTGCAATCACAAATCTTCAAGGCAAAATAATTTTCGAGTACAACTTGACTTTGTATATTGTAGTCTCCGCCCTCGGAATTTGTGCTCCGGCTGAAGGACTGCCGTGACGGCAATTTAAATATGTGTTTACTTCGTTGTCCACTCGGAAAATGTTGATTACTTTGTTTGAAATTACCATGGAATTTTATATTCACGTTTTCATAGTGTGGGTTGCGCGTGTGTGACAAAAAAATTCACCACCTTTATTTTCAATTTTTGTTTCTGCTCCTTGGTAAAATATACTCTGACACCGAAATGACGTGTTGACAGACAGTGCGAACCGATTTTATTTTTTCCAGAAAAGACCTAGAAACTTGATTATCAGTAAAATAAAATAATTAGTCAGACAGAAATTATGCGATGCTTGCAGATTATAGTACAGCTAATAGCGTGTCTAAAATTGTGCATTTTTTTTAATACTTTTATTTTTGATCAAGATTATTCTTAAGTCGGCGCAGTTTTGTGATTGAAGTTTCTTTCTTAACCATCTCTTCCTAAAGGTTTCTTGAATTACCGTAATGTTTAATAAACAAATATAGTCCCGACCTTTAACCTCCGTCTACGATCTTGGAGACCGCATGCTTGAATGGAAAAGTTTCACGTCATTTGTCATAAGCGCTCCGTCACCTCATCAAGCGAACGGTGTCTCGTGCTCAACTCTCCTACCGCGCGCGCTTCTCTTATCTTCATTACGATCAGACGTCAAAATGATAGCGACAAATTATTGTGACAAGTTTATAATTCAACAACAATTCAGCCTAGGGCTGAATCTACTTACTTCCACACCCACCCACCCCATTTGTAGACAGACCATTGTATGGTGACAGTGTGGTTATTCTACAATTCAACGGCCGAAAAGAAAACAAATTGGAGTCGATTATTATTAAAAACATTTATCATACCTGACAACATTGCTTCAGCCCCGGGTCCTTGTAGTGAATTAAAATGTAAAAGAAGGTAAATGTTGGGAACGAGATCTAAGAACTGGAGATAAAGAGAGTGTGTGCGTGTAGCGTCTCAGAATTGCGGGTGAACCAAAAGTGACTCTCCTCGGGTAATCTTCGTTCGTTCATATCATTTATTCACAAAACATTCCAAAGTTCACTGTCCACTCGCACTTATTATTATTTTTTTTTAATGACAGTTATGAAGACGTCAACACAAGACGTTGTTATTTTTGTCCTGCATATGCTCAGCGATTATAAAGTTAAAAGTATCATTGCTTTGTCTAGTATTTCGTGCTCAGTAGATTATTTTCTTTTCATTAGGTTACAGTGTGATATTAAGGATTATTTCTACCCTGCCACCCGTTGATACAGTGTGATGAGATTATCTAGTCTTATCGCCTGTTGTTAGGGTTATATTGTGAAGATAATATCCTAATGTTATCGCCAGTTGATAATGTACTCCAGTTCTTTATGGCTCTAGTGTTCTGAGACCGTCGGAGTCCAGTAATTGTAATTATACATTATACACA
Organism: Sinotaia quadrata; assembly: GCA_028829895.1. Taxonomy (NCBI): domain Eukaryota; kingdom Metazoa; phylum Mollusca; class Gastropoda; order Architaenioglossa; family Viviparidae; genus Sinotaia; species Sinotaia quadrata. The sequence continues at coordinate 8,161,979 of CM054181.1, read as the reverse complement.
TTATACAAATAGTTACAGTTTGCAGTAAATACCCGGTTCTATGACTTGGGTACAGTGTGCAGTGATTATCCAGTTCTATGACTTGGTGATATTTTTAAGTTTGCAGTGATAACCCTGTTCTCTGTGTTTATAGTGTGCAGTGATAACTCAGTTCTATGATATTTTATAGTGTACAGTGATTACTCAGTTCCATGATATGATTATTGTGTGTAGTGATAACGAAGTTCTATGATGTTATAGCATGTAGTAATTATCCAATTCTATGACTTAATTATAGTGTGCAGTGATTACACAGTTCTATGATATGGTTATAGTGTGCAGTGATTATCCACTTCTATGACTCGGTTATAGTGTGTAGTGATAACCTACTTCTATAATATTGTTAGAGTGTGCAGTGATTATCCAATTCTATGACTCGGTTATAGTGTGTAGTGATAACCCAGTTCTATGATATTGTTATAGTGTGCAGGGAGTATCCCACTTCTATGGTATAATTATAGTGTGCAATTCTATTATATGGTTATAGTTTATAGGGATTAATTCTTTACTATGATATAGTCTATTGGATTACCCCAGTTCTTTGATACAGTTAACGAGTAGTGATGATCTCAGTTCTGTGATGTGGTTATAGTGTGCATTAATTATATCGGTTACATGGTTAGAGTTGGCTGCGATTGTTCGAGTTCTGTTCTATGGCTATAGTTTATTCGGAATATGCCAGGTCTGTAACCAAGTAAAGCGTTCTGGGATGACGTCATTTTTGTAGTATGAGTACAGCATGGTTATATTATTCTAATACAGTTATCTACTGACATCTCCATTTTCTGGTGTGATTTACTTCATCTTTTATTTTCTTCATCTTATAAAAACGTAACTGAATTATCGTAACCAAATATTTTAAAGTGCGAAAGGATTATCCCATTTCTATGATACAGTTATTTTCCAAAACAGCCATCTTGGAGACCAGACAGTGGAGCGGCAATTGTAGTGTCAAGTAATGACGTTGAAATAAACTGATTCCGTTGCACAATAAATTATGTCCAAAATGAAACAAGCTGATTTCTTCTCAATAGGAATTATGTCCAAAGTGAAACAACTGATTTCTTCAGAATAGGAATTATGTCCAAAGTGAAACAACTGATTTCTTCTCAATAGGAATTATGTCCAAAGTGAAACAACTGATTTCTTCAGAATAGGAATTATGTGAAATAGCTCACTTCATCAAGTCGGGTACGAACGCACTCCTGAAAGATTCTGGTGATTTTTAGGGTTGGCAACAATTGTAAACTTGTAACGGTTGAAAATTACGCGTCGTACTCAGGCTAAGCAGTAAAGAAGTACATGTAAGTCCTTGTTAAAAAGTAAAAAGAAGTATGCTGAAAAAAAGACGCAGTTTTAAGACGTCGAGGGTACAGATAAGTGTATTTTTAAGAAATCAAGGATGCATATGTAGTTTAAGAAGTCAAGGTTACAAATAAGTGTATTTTTTAGAAGTCCATGCTACAAATAAGTGTATTTTTAAGACGTCAAGGCTACAAATAAGTGGTAGTCTTAAGAAGTGAAGGTTACAAATAAGTGTAGTTTTAAGAAGTCAATGCTACAAATAAGTAGTTTAAAGAAGTTAAGGCTACCAGTAAGTAGTATTAAGAAGTTAAGGTTACAAATAAGTGTCGTTTTAAGACTGCAGCTTAACAAACATCTAAATGAAAATAAGTTGAAATCTATGAAAAGCACGGGACATACATTCACTCAAGTAACGTAGGCTCGAAGAAATGTCTGATTTTCATAAGCCATTGTTTAAGACTATTTATCTTAAATGTTTAAGTTCTAAAATACAAAATAACTTTATGAAGTTTTTTTCTTAAACTCATCATAAACTGACAAATTACCTTGTGCAACTCTAAATTTAAAAACAAAAAAGCAAAGTCAAAAGTTTTTATAAAAATCCGAAGATAACAAGCTAAAAGACCAAACCTAAAATGTAAAAGACCAAAGCTAAGATAACAAGCTAAAAGACCAAACCTAAAATGTAAAAGACCAAAGCTAAGATAACAAGCTAAAAGACCAAACCTAAAATGTAAAAGACCAAAGCTAAGATAACAAGCTAAAAGACCAAAGCTAAGATAACAAGCTAAAAGACCAGAGCTAAAACGCTGAAGGAACAAAGCTAAAAAGCTAAAAGATCAAAGCTAAAGAACATGCAACCTTTTAAATTAATCCACTAAAGAGAAGTGTCATTTTAGGTCTCAATAGCAGTGGGAAGATAAAACGACGGGTATCATCAGCGCTGGTAACGTTAGAAGTCATAGGCTTAACTGTTCTCTGTGAGGAAAAATATATTTACTCTTTTATACAGGGATATGTTTTATCCGACTACGTTTAAAAAAAAACTGCGCATAATTATAAACTAACTGATTAAATGTTTCATAATTACATATTTCTACAAATGGTTAAATTGGCAAACGTTTCTTGTGATTCCGATGGATAGAGTCGGAGCCAAACAGTCTTAACAGCGCTGGCCTTGGCGTTGAAGACTGCCGCAAGAAAACGAAACTCTGAAATCAAAAAAGTCTGTGAGTGGCTGATTCGTAAGTTCTTTGCACTAGGAATTTGCGAGAAAAGTAAACTGTTATCTGCTGGGGAATTTGTGAGTAAATTTTTATCAGCTGGAGAATTTGTGAGTTAAACTGTTATCTGCTGGGGAATTTGTGAGTAAAGTTCATTTATTATGCTGGGAATTTGTGAGTAAAGTACATTTCTTATGCTGGGGAATTGATAAGTAAAATGCATTGTCATCTGGGAGAGTTATGACAAAAATGAATGTCGTCAAAAGGTGGGGGATTTATGGAAAAAATTAATTGTTGCATACTGGGGAAGGGGGAGGGTATTTATGACAAAAATTAATGTTGTCTACGGATGGGGGGGGGGGTTATGGCAAAAATAAATGTCGTCTACGGATGGGGGGTGGGGATTTATGGCAAAAATATGAATGTCGTCTACGGATGGGGGGTGGGGATTTATGGCAAAAATATGAATGTCGTCTACGGATGGGGGGGGGGGGATTTATGGCAAAAATAGCTGTCGTCTGCTGATGAATTCTGAGTAAAATGCATTAAAATTTACGGGAGAGGTGTGTTTGGAAGAACTTGTCACGCCAACGTCACGTAGTTAATGGTTATGATTATGGTTATGGTTATGGTTATTATTATTTAATTAATCATATATTAATCATTAATTACAAGTGATGAGAATCTTACTTTATGTTATTAATAATTGTCCAGCAGCAGATACCACACTCTCTCTCATAGCGCGGAAGCCGGAAACCAGAAGCACCCCCTACACTACTACTCTCTCTCACTTGGCGGATATGCGGGTGCTGTAAACATTTTCTCATTAAAACATTTACCGTCACACACTATTTCCGCAAGTGGAAAACTTCTTATTAAAGGAGAAAATAAATCCATCTTTTAATCTATATTTATCAAGCCCCCATCCACCCACTTTCTTCTTCAACATAAGGTTATCAATATGTGTAAGAAGGTCAATAAATTTAACATGAAATTTATTAAATGAACAATCAAATATACATATAACAAATACAATGAAAAAGATTACATGACATCAATATTTCCAGGAAACCACACTTGAATAATTTTAATATATATATATATACTGTCTTATTTCCTAACACCCAATTCAATAGATTAGTGTTAATACATACCACAGGATAGTTCTTATCAGAGAACAGAAATGAAGTTATTAGAGATAAGCGATAATAGTTTCTACATAACATTGTCTAGACAAAGCTGCAATAGTCATTTCACATGCCTTTCATAACAAAGTCACAAGTTTATTGTTTACAATTTTACTGTCAATTCCACGTGTTTCTCCTCTCATGTTGTAGAGCACTGATTGGCTGCTATTCTCTCAAGCTAACCTGGGCACTCCTTTGCAGTATTAGCTCTCTCAAGCAGAACAACAATTGTAGCAATTTCCAGTAACTTCCATGTACCAGAAATTGATCACTGTAGTCAGCATACTTTGCCACCATACATCAATGGAGTGCAGTGTATTCCTTATACTTAACCACTGCGGTAGATACTTCTCACAACTACTATGGACATAGCAGTTTATAATCAGTAAACCAGAAGATTCAGATAAAACAAGGAAAGGCTGATTTTTCCCTGTAAAATATAATCAGGGAACAAACACTAAGTTTTCAGTTAGTTCCCTTTTTAACTCCATTCTTTCTTACATTCAAATAGTTTGTGAACAGGTTCACTAGAAACAATATTAAGTGTTTAGCATACTACATATGAGCATCTTAGTTCACAATTTGTAAAAATAATTGTCTACTCACATAATACATAAAACAGAAGTATAACATATCAATAACAAAATATAAAGTCCATTCTTCTCTCTCAGTCAGTTAACTCACCATTAAGCTAATGGCTGCCTTACATGACTGGACTACTTGCCACTCCAAATTCACATGATTAGAAAATAGAATTCTCTCCAGCAGTTAAATTTTGATCTCAGTCCATTGGCTGGTCTCATTCTCGTAATCTTAACCATTGGATAATAAAAACTACTCGTCCAGTTGGAGCTGGTTTGGATTGCATCAGCAATTTTTAGCCTGTTCTCAATTCGAGTTATTTCACTTAACTCTGACACTTACAAAAGTACCATCATAATGAGTGCCAAAGGCCAGGTTGCTCTGACAATTTAACAATTTTTATAACACTTAAGTCTAGAAATAGGGAGGGGCAAATTTACTCCGCCACACTATTACAATGCATTGCGTCTAATGGAGGCTGGGGGGGGGGCGGAGATTTGTTAGTAAAGTAAACAAACGTCGTTTACAGAATCTGTGAGTGAAGTGCACAGCCATCTATTGAAGAATTTATAAATAAAGTGAATTTGTGAGTAAAGGACATTATCGTCATACCAGGGAATTTGTGAGTAAAGTACATTATCGTCATACCAGGGAATTTGTGAGTAAAGTACATTATCGTCATACCAGGGAATTTGTGAGTAAAGTACATTATCGTCACACCAGGGAATTTGTGAGTAAAGGACATTATCGTCATACCAGGGAATTTGTGAGTAAAGTACATTATCGTCATACCAGGGAATTTGTTGGGAATGTATGTGATTAAAGAATGTCATCATTATTTCAGGAAAGTTATTAGGAAAGTGCATGACCATAAATGCAAAATGTTTGTGAATAAATTAATTTATGATTCTAATTTCAGTGAATTATGGTTAAATACATTATCTAAAAACTAATCACGTTGTAATCTTACAAGGAAGCATTCGTGTTTCCCTTTTTAAAGATATAAACCATCAACAGCAGTATGGTGTGCAATGCATGTATGTAGTACATACGACTGGAGAAAATTAAAAGAGGCATTAAATCAATCTTGTTTTGAAAATTTTCCAATCAAACGTTTGTCAATGTCATGCTCCGTTTGCTTTGTATCGTCTGTCGTCTTAGCTAGAGCCCAGGAACGAGTATTTGCAAAGTTCTGATGATGAAAAATCCTTCGCAGAGTGTTTGTGTACGCTCCTTTCATTTCACTAATAAAATGGCGACTGTTGACAACATTATACCAGAGTTATATCTTGGTTGTGACAGAAACGCAGTTAAAAATCGTCTGGTACTGGTGAGTGCTTCTCTATTGTCCTTCCACAATGTCGTCTGCTGCAGATTGTAGAAGCATACCTTTCAAACTAGATAGTCACACAGATAGTCTGCCGACGGATGCGGGTATTACATCTGATCGTCTGAGAAAAGTACTGATGGAAGTGAGAACAAGTGAATAAAATTCATCATCAATTCATCAGGGAATTCTTTAGTAAAAGTGCCTTATCGCTGTGCCAGGAAGTATGCCAATAAAGTACATAATCACCATTTCCGGGGATTGAGAGTGACACTGTCGCTATTCCAAGACACCTTTAAACATCCAAGACAATTGGTGAGTAAACTAGATTATCACTCTATCAGAGAATTGGTGAGTAAACTAGATTATCACTCTATCAGAGAATTAATGCTACGGAGATTTGTGTTGGAGAGTTAACTCGGAGTTAATACTAAGGAGAGATTTGTATTGGAGACTTAACTCGGAATAAATGTAATGGAGAAGATTATTTTGTGTTGGCCGAATTAACTCGGAATTAATCCTATAGAGATTTGTGTAGGGGAATTAAATCTGAATTAATCCTATTAAAAAGATTTGTGTAGGAGAGTTAAATCTGAATTAATCCTATTAAAAAGATTTGTGTAGGAGAATTAAATCTGAATTAATCCTATTAAAAGATTTGTGTAGGAGAATTAAATCTGAATTAATCCTATTAAAAAGATTTGTATAGGAGAATTAAATCTGAATTAATCCTATTCAAAAAGATTTGTGTTGGCCGAGTTGACTCGGAGCTAGTGGCATGAAGAAGAATTGTGTTGGGCGAGTTTACTTGGCAATTATGCTACAGGACTTAAAAAATAAAATTAAAAATTTAATTATAAATTATTTCTTTTAGCAAATGTTATTGGATACTGGTTATATAAATCAATCAGTTACATACAGTTTAAATAAACATTAAATCACAACAAAATCTTTTAAGTTGAAAGCTAAATTCCTACTTACAATGGCATATACACTATGCTTATAAAATCCATTAATAGAACATGAATATGTCTGCATTCTGTAAGAGTGTAAATTTCTTTGTTCTTTCATAAGAATAACTTCGTCCTTGTAAAACTAAATCCTATTTTAGTTTTGTAACGTAGATTCCAGTGTCGGCTTTTGTCAGTTTCAAATTTTCTAAAATACCTCCTCACAATTTAAATCAGTTTTTTAAAAATACAAGTTCACACTTTCATTCATCTTTCTATTCACTGCATAAATTCATTTTATGCATGTCAATAATGCTAATAAAATTAGTGTCGTAATTCACTCTCTTTTAAACAAAGATATATTCAGCAATTTTATGTATAAAATAATCATAATTCACGACTCCATCATCTCCTTCCAGGAATCCTGTTTCTTCTTCCAACAAAGAGTTCTATGTTTCTTTCTTTACTATTTCACCGTTAGTAGAAAACGGACTTTGCTTTACCAAACATTAGCATTGCTTTACCAAACATTTAGCATTACATTACCAAACATTAACATTGCTTTACCAAACATTTAGCATTGCTTTACCAAACATTAGCATTGCTTTACCAAACATTAACATTGCTTTACCAAACATCAGCATTGCTTTTAACAAACCTCAGCATTGCTTTATCAAACATGGCATTACCCAACATTGGCATTGCTTTACCAAACATTAGCATTGCTTTACCAAACATTAGCATTGCTTTACCAAACATTTAGCATTGCTTTACCAAACATTTAGCATTGCTTTACCAAACATTAACATTGCTTTACCAAACATCAGCATTGCTTTTAACAAACCTCAGCATTGCTTTATCAAACATGGCATTACCAAACATTAGCATTCTATATCTGCGCACGAACTCCTAATTGTGATGACTTTTAAAAGACTCATTTTAATTCTTTAGACATTACTCCACCATTTTTCTATTTTCTTTTCTTTAAATTCTTTTAAATGTATATTCTTGACTCTCTGTATATCGTCCCATTATGACACGTGATTATTATTTATACAGACTCTCCGTCGCGTTACACCCACTCTCCATCTCCACTCCATTGTTTTATTCACTGTCTGACTGTGATAAGTGGGTTAACGAATTAATCCTCCAGCTAATTAACCCACCTGACTTCACCTGAAAAGGATCTTATAGCTCTAGGATTTGTTTGTACCTGCACTGTAACCGGATTGCAAACGACGTATGTTACTTATGCGCTACTAGCTGTCCGATTTTACAGTTACACAGTTATCGTTAGCTCTCACTTATTCAGGGTGTATTCATTGTCCGATTTTACAGTTACACAGTTATCGTTAGTTTCACTTTTTCAAGGTGTATTCATTGTCCGATTTTACAGTTACACAATAATCGCTAGCCCGACCTACTAATTTTCATACCATCTTTCTTTATGAATTTAGTAAAGTATCCGCAACAAAAATTATTAAAACCAAAACAATTTACTTTAATGTAAATAAAAATAACAGAAGTAGATAGAAGGGCAATTCATGAATAATTATATACAAAATACTCTACCACAAACAGAATCAGTCAGATTAATTCAATTATTCACAAGCTAATAATTAATAAAAGCTTTAATAAATAACCGAGTCAGTCCCGTACACACTCGGAAAGCACTAATCGTGTTGTAATGAATTACAATACGCAGTTTGTATTTTTCAAGGTCATTTATACAAATCTCTGAAATTTTAAATTTTGCAGTCTTGATTCAAAGAATGGGGATTACTCATTTCAACGAATTTATTCTTATCTGTGGCTGACCTAGATTCCATTTCACTTGGTCTTTAATGTTTGGGGTTACTGCTAGCTCCTCACCTCGAGAAACGTTTTAAAGACAAGGCTCTTTTCGTACCCGATTTATTCTCCTAAGTTATTACACGAAATCAGTAATTCGATTACATAATTAATTAATAAAATAATTCTTTTGTTAATGTTTATATTTTCTCTTTGACCTCTACTTTCCACAGGTCTACAGTGTATAACACTGCACTCCCATCCCGTTGCTTTGCAGTATATGATCTCAATTTTCACTTCGTTACGGTACAGCGTGTAAGTCTGCACTCTCACCCGATTCGTCTTACAGTGTATATATCTCCACTCCTACCCCTCTCATTTTACGGTTAGCCTCTATGATTCTCCACTTTCTCTTCATTATTTTATATTGTGTAATTGCCGTCGCTCTACAATGTCACTGTCTCTGCATCGTTTTACAGTGGACGGCTCTCCATTTTAACCCCACCCCCCTCGATCTCTTTGCTGTGTATGTCTCTCTACTTCAAGCCCATGACTATATACACTGTATGACTCGACCAGCACTCCAAGCCCATGACTATATCCACTGTATGACTCGACCAGCACTCCAAGCCCATGACTATATCCACTGTATGACTCGACCAGCACTCCAAGCCCATGACTATATCCACTGTATGACTCGACCAGCACTCCAAGCCCATGACTATATCCACTGTATGGCTCCACCAACACTCCAAGCACATGACTATATCCACTGTATGACTCGACCAGTACTCCAAGCCCATGACTATATCCACTGTATGACTCGACCAGCACTCCAAGCTCATGACTATATCCACTGTATGACTCGACCAGCACTCCAACGCCTTATAACGATGTTGTGTCATCAGCGCCCAAACGGTAGAACATCCCTACAATGTATGTAGTCACAGTGTATTAAAGTCAACGGCGAGTCCCTCCTTTATAAAATAAAATTCCAAACCAAATCCTAATGACTTCACTTATCGAAAACGGTCCAACACAAAAGACTCTGATACGCATGCAGCATTTAAAAAAAAAAAAATCACAAAAATCCCCGACTGTATATGTAACCGTCTCGATCACCTACCCCGACAGACACCAGAACATAATCGGCTGCGCGGCTTTAGCTACCCGAAATGGCTCCACCAGCAAAGGACAGAAGCGGTTGTGATTATAAGCTTTGATAGCAGCAGCTTAGACATGCATGGCTGGCTGCTTTGGCCGTAACTAGTCAACTTTGCCCCGCTACCTGCCGCGAAGCGACCCAAATGCTAAGCATTTTCACGCAATATGGCCGCCCGACAACGCAGCCCAACGAGGGAGAAGAGATTTGAAAACACTGACTTCCATTCCGAAACACGCTGTTCGGCGTGCGGTACTGTTTCGCTGATGACCTCGTTAGTACTAAGGATTTTTTTAAAATGTTGTTGCTGCATTGTCGGCGTGTTGGTAATAATAACAACTCAGATTTCAATAAACTTTAAATTTTCTCCGTGTCCTTGGTGATGAGAAGCAGGTCATGATGTTTTTCCAGAAGGGAAAAACAATGAACAGGCTTTGAGCTCCCTTATAGCGGTCAGTCGCAACAGGGTGAGAATATAATGGGCAGTGAACATGGATTGATCAGCAAACTAGACAAGCGGTCAGTCGCAACAGGGTGAGAATATAATGGGCAGTGAACATGGATTGATCAGCAAACTAGACAAGCGGTCAGTCGCAACAGGGTGAGAATATAATGGGCAGGGAACGCGGATTGATCAGCAAACTAGACAAGCGATTATTACAATCAGAATGGTTGACAATCTTACCACCACCACCTCCCTTACCCCGCAACAACAAGAAAAATAATCCATCAAAACTTTTACTCTGTATATTTTACTTGGTCTAAGAGGTTCATTGATCGACCTCTGAGCCACACTAGTTAATGGTTATGATTATTATTGCTAATTAATCACCCAAAACTAATTACAAATGATGAGAATCTTAATTGAATGGAAATTCACAGGAATCAACTTACAGCAACACTGTTTTATGATAATCTGATGACAATGCACAAGTCACACACCACTGTAATCTAGTAGAGCACATTAGCCACCGTAGCATAACGTGACAAAATTTTTTTTTAATGGGCCTGCTCTTCTGCAAAAGTCAAATTAAGGCAGCATTAAATTTCAGGCCTATTTCATTTCTAAACTCCTTTCTCTCTTACAAACATTCTCAGCTTACAAATCCTGCAACAATTATGTTATCCCAATACCCACTCAGCATAAGAAATATAGCATGGATCAAAGTGTAATGTACAACTTAGTTAAATTAATGAACATAGAAATAATGGTTCAATTATATAAGCATCCTCTAATTCAAATCATAGATTAATAGCAAACATGTACATTAATATTGTAAGTCCATTCTTCCTTTTATCAGTCAGTTAACTTGCCACATTCTAATGATCTCCCTTAAACTGGACTTAAGTCAACTTAAAATGATAAAAATAGAGTACTTCTTCAACAAAGAAACTTCCGGTCCATCCCCATTGGATGAAATTGATATGAATAAATGTGAGACTATTAGTAAGAAAAAACTGTTCTTCCAGTTGGAACTGGTTTGGATTGCATCAGCAATTTTCTAGTATATTCTCAAATTGTTTACTCCAACAAATATACCATCAAAAGGAGTGCCCAAGGCTGGGTCACTTTGACAATTTAACAATTTATATAACAATTAAGTCTAGAAATAGGGATAGACAGATTTATTCCGCCTGACACGCAATCAAAACATTCATTTAATAATTAAAGGTACAAAGTGTCGACAGCCGGCGAGCAAAACAATTATAAAAGGACATACAATATTACTTTTAACATTTAGGACTATAATAAAATAATTCTGGTTAGTGTGCTTATACAATTGTAGATTAAGTAAAACATTCATAGTTTGTCTAAGGTGTGAAAGATTAAGACTCTTGCTGACAAACTAAACAATCATCGTCTGTTTATTTAGTGAGATATTAGGATTAAAAACCGGCAAGTAAGACAATAATAGTTTGCCTACCGAGTACAGTCACGTGATGATGGTAAATAGGAAGGATGGAAGGAAAGATAATGAGGATGGTAAATAGGAAGGATGGAAGGAAAGATAATGAGGATGGTAAATAGGAAGGATGGAAGGAAAGATAATGAGGATGGTAAATAGGAAGGATGGAAGGAAAGATAATGAGGATGGTAAATAGGAAGGATGGAAGGAAAGATAATGAGGATGGTAAATAGGAAGGATGGAAGGAAAGATAATGAGGATGGTAAATAGGAAGGATGGAAGGAAAGATAATGAGGATGGTAAATAGAAAGGATGGAAGGAAAGATAATGAGGATGGTAAATAGGAAGGATGGAAGGACACTAAAAGAAAAAATAAAGAATGATGGTGAGTCTGAAAGAGGTGAAGGAGGAAATTGGAAGACGAAAGGGGTGGTGAAATCGAGAGGTGATGGAGAGAACTGAGACACATGGGGAGGGATGGTGAGTAGGAGGAGAATAGAGGAAAACTGAAAAAGACGAAGCGGGAGGTAAATAAGAAGACAGGGTGGAGGGATTGTGAGTAGATGAGGTTGGAGAGAGTTGCAGATGACGAGAGACGGTAAAAGGAAGCTGAAAAATTGGAGAGGGATAGTGAGTGTGTGTGAGAGAGAGAGGACAGAGGAAGAGAACGACGAAGAGAGAAGGTATGAGAGATGGTGGTTGAATGCGGTGGAATGAAAGATGGAAAAGGGCGATAAGTATGAGAGGAGATTGAATGGGGCGGAGGGAGAGAAAGATGGGGAGAGGTGCGAGTATGTGAGAGAGGGGTGGAATGGATGGAGAGAATGATGGAGAGGGGTGGTGAGTGTGGGGAGGATGTTGAATGGGATGGAGGGAGAGAAAGACCGACTTCCTTGTGTACTTAGAGTACGTTCGAAATACAAACAAAGGAACAGGAGATGCCAGATCTGAATGAATTTATTTAATGACTAAAATTTACTGACTAAAATACAACCTCCATTTGAATCGTCTGTAACTAGATAAACTTGTTTACCGCACAGACTTTTCGGCCTCCATTGCATTACGTAAATGATACGTGCAAAGTGCTATCACTTCCTCTTTATTGTAGCTGTCTGAGGGCAGTAATAAATATTAATACCTGTGACACAGTGCACCCTTAACGTACCACCTTCTCAGTTCCCCATCTCTACCTCACTACGACCAATCAACTTAATTTATACCGTTGCCAGAAACTCCTTCAGTTTACTTTTCAAATAAGGATGGGATACATCCTCCCGTCCCCACCCGTTAGAAGCACCCAGAATCCGGTAATAGCGATGTGGTTGATGCAATTGCCAAGGAATAAAAGAAAAGAAAAGAAAATTAAGGAAAACATACTTCGCAATCGTTGATACTTCAAGCTATTTTGATTTTAAAATAGAGGTTTCTTCTGCTCCGGGTTATCTGCCCGCACGTGTTACGATTGAAAGCGTAAAAAAAAAAAAATTAAAAAAATGTAGGTTGCTTGCTATCTACACATTAGAGTCAAGACAGATGCTTCTTAACGGTCAATTTGATTTCGCACTGTAAACAGGCGCGCAGTCTCATTGACACAGTGTGACAAAATAACCCACATCTCAAACACAAGGACAGTCATTACCTAAATACACAACAATAACATACTGTAAAACATGATCAATTTTGGGTAAACAATTACTAACTGAAAAAGAGAGAAACTTGGTGTTGGGTGGAGGTGGGGGGAAGAGAGAGCGGGTAGAAAGAGAGAGAGAACAAGAAATGCTGATGCCAAGACTTTTGCCGGCAAGAGTGCTGGTAGAGACAGAAGGGAGATGAGACTACGGGCGCTGGTATCTTAGAGCACGACCCCCGAAACCCAAGAACGACAACTCTTTGATAGGGAGAGCACAAACGGAACGGCTTATCTTTGCATGTGCCGTATACACTATGCCGAATCTTGGAGATAAAAAACAGTCCCTAGAAAGCGTCCATTTTCTCTCTATCACTCATTTATCTCATCATGTTGCACGGTTTTATGTTTTCATGGGCCATTCCTTCCTACACTTCAACCGAAAAATAATCCGCCGACCTTTCCAAAATTAAGATAAAAGCAGGGAAGAGATTGTCTACCAAACTGAAATGTTTCTAAAACTCTAAACGATGTCTGTTTTTACAATAGAACTTCTAACAAAGCCAATTTAGTCCAAGACTGGCGTAACCATAATGACACTGATTTACTCAGATACGTCACTGACGATTAACTAGCCACCCAGAAAGCTTCCTTCCCTTAAACTGCTTAGAGTCATTTTGTTAAAGTCCAATGAATCATCATAATAAATAAAGTCACTTTAAATTTAGATTAAATAAATATTTATATAATTTATGGTTTAAGCTTTATGACAAGAAAACAATAATATAGACTTTTTAGCCAGTTTTACAATTCAACTGAATCCTATGAGTCATTGTGATAAATAAAGCAGTTTTACTCGTCAACTTAATCCGGAGTTACTGCGATATGTGAAAACAGTGTTAGTCATCAAATAAATTCTGAGTTACTGCGATATGTGAAGACAGTATTACTCATCAACTGAATCCTATGAGTTACTGCGATTGGTGTTAGTCGTCAACTAAATCCTATGAGTTATTGAGATAGATGAAGACAGTGTTAGTAGTCAACTAAATCCTATGAATTATTGAGATAGGTGAAGACAGTCGTCAACTAAATCCTAGAGGTTATTGAGATAGGTGAAGACAGTGTTAGTAGTCAACTAAATCCTATAAGTTATTGAGATAGGTGAAGACAGTGTTAGTCGTCAACTAAATCTGGAATCACTGCTATATATAAAGGCAGTATAATTGAATCCTTCAGCGAAATCGACCTAGGTCAAAAGCTGCTATCACTCCAAATATCGAATAATAAATCCTGCGTCACTGCGAGATATAAAATCAGTTTAACTATTATGACAAAATCACTTAAATACAGACTCAAATGAGTTACGGCCCTTGAAATCGAACGAGAACTCTCACGATAAAGACATTTAACACTACTCGCTCTTGTACTCACTTGAACCATATGAACATTCATGATAAACACACAAACACACACACATATACACACATACAAACACACACAAACACACACACATATACACACATACAAACACACACAAACACACACACAGCCATCATGGTAAAGATAACACAGATCCACTAGACCAGGAGTTCTTAACCACGAACGAGCTTCAGGGGGTCAGTGAAAGTCAAATAATATTTATTATATTTTTATATTCTGCCCATAGCTTTCACCAGATTTTCAAAGAGGTCTATGACTAAAAAAAAAAATTTCAAAGGTGTTCTATGATTCAAAAATGGTTTAAAACCAATGCACTAGAACAGTGGTTTTAAACCGCCGGCCCGCAGAAATTTCCTGCTGGTCCGTGTAAAAGTTATTGCCGCTTAACATATATAAAACTAGACTACTAGAGGCTATACCGCTTTCGGACAACTCCATTTAGAGAAGAATTGTTGACATGGCCACCGATATTGAACAGACACTTGAAAAAGATTCACTAAGCAGTCATACAGTATATTTAATTCATGTTAGCATTATGATATACATACTGAAAAATATTCACTAAGCGCTTTTACAGTCAGTTTATTTAATGTGAATCTTAGATGGCGGTTTAGTCCAATACTTACATAGCTTAATTACACGGTGGTTTAGTCCAATACTTACATAGCTTAATTACACGGTGGTTTAGTCCAATACTTACATAGCTTAATTACACGGTGGTTTAGTCCAATACTTACATAGCTTAATTACACGGTGGTTTAGTCCAATACTTACATAGCTTAATTACACGGTGGTTTAGTCCAATACATAGCTTAATTACACGGTGGTTTAGTCCAATAGGCTACATACATAGCTTAATTACACGGCGGTTTAGTCCAATACTTACATAGCTTAATATCAAGAATGGACCAGTAGTGTCTCACTAGGTAGAGATGTTTACTAGAGTGGCTTAATATCAAAAGTGGTTAATATCAAGAATGTTTTACTAGTTGGACTTGGAGTGGTTAATACCAAAAGTAAGTCATTAGTGAATGTTTCACTAGCTAGAGTGGTTAATACCAAAAGTAAGTCATTAGTTAATGTTTCACTAGCTAGAGTGGTTAATACCAAAAGGAACTCATTAGTCAATGTTTCACTAGCTAGAGTGGTTAATACCAAAAGGAACTCATTAGTTAATGTTTCACTAGCTAGAGTGGTTTATTACAAATGTCTTTCACTAGGAAGACTGGTGTGGATGTTTGCACATTTTTAAACTTCACGTACCAGTGCCCCCCCCCCCTCCCCCCAGTCGAAGGCGACAAGACAATGAAAACGACGATTTATCAAGCACAACTTTTAGCAGTTATAAGCTCGTCAGTACTGCGGGGATTCCTGGTGTGCTGAGTAATCCAATCGAGTCTAGCCATCTTTGTGACGGAGAGACTGGTTCACAAAACTGGTAATATAATCACACAAGTTGCACTCAGCCTACCCGTCGTTTGTGAAAATGGTAACTTCACTCTGGCCAAGAAAGCTTACCCAGGCCTGTTGCGTCGCTAACCCAGTGGCTGACACGTTTGGCATGCTGTCATGCATGACTTGGATTTCAAGTATGAAGACTTGTCTTGACGGCAATAAAACTACTGCTGTGTTTCGAAAGAGGACGTACAGTAGGAACTCCACTGTTGCATAGGAATTAATGTGCTCTTGATGATCTAAGTTGTTGAAAATCAGTCGCGCAAACATTATTAGGTAATTTTATTTATTTATTTTATCAGGACCTGGGTATAAATTAGCTTGAAGTAATTACCTAGCATTGGTGTCTGGTGTACAGTGCATTGAGAACGTGCATCAACAGCAGTATGTGATAATAGCGTCAGAATTTTATAAAAAGAAAGTCCACAGCATTGGGTATGAAGAAATCAAACTTATAGTTTGATTAAGTTTACTGCATATTAAAAGAAAAATACCTTGAAAATAAGCATTAGAAGGCAGCATGTTACATTCTTTTAAAAAACGAAACATTTTATTTTTAATTGAAGAAAACAAGAAAAGACAACTAATCCGCTTCAAACAAATTATTATTTCCAAAATAGCAAATTAAATATTGTCATAAATCTTATATTTAAAAGGAAAAATATGTATGTGTATGTTTGAAACACTACTTACAAATATCATTGCAGTAATATTATTAAAACGATGTTTTTAATCAAAATATACTAAAATAATTTTTGGTTCTTGCAAAATTTGTAGTGACTTAGTATCTGACTATGTATACTATCAAATTCATTATTGCACCTGTTTTCCACAAAAGTAAGACTAGTCGAGCAATAATCAGATTCATGTAAATACCTGTTTTCCACAAAAGTAAGACTAGTTTAGCAATAATCATATTCATGTATGCATCCATTTAGTTCAAGACTAACAAATTCATAATTTCGCATGAACATTCCTTGTTTTTTAAACAATCAAACCATGTCTGGAAATATGCTTCATCAGTCTTCATCAGTTTCTTCAAAACTACATTTGGTCTATTAGCAACAGATTCATCAATCAGCACCATAAAAATGAGGAAAAAAATCAGTATTGTGCACCAGTGTTTTCTAAATGTTATCAGCTCCATTATACTGCATCATCATTTTTCTCAGAATATCTGATCAAGTGACAATGATAACTTATTAATCAATTTGCATCAGTTTCCCAAAAACTAAGTCTGGTGAAGTGATAACTAATTCATGAATCTGCATCAATGTTTCTCCCAAATTTTTCGTCAATCTGTATCAGTTTCCCAAAAACTAAGTCTGGTGAAGTGATGAAAAATTCATGAATCTGCATCAGAGTTTGCCCCAAATGCTTCATCAATCTAGTTAAGTGATAACCGATTCATCAATATACATCAGTTTCCCTCAAACTAAGTCTGGCCAAGTGGTAGCTTATTCATTAGTTTCCATCAGTGTTTCCCCCAAACTAAGTCTGGTTAAGTGATAACTAATTCGTCAGTATACATCAGTTTCCTCCCCAAACTGCTTCATCAGTATGTACCAGTACTTCTATAATGTGGTCAAGTGGTATCTGACCATCAACATGCATTAAGTGTTTCCTCAGAAATAAGTCTGAAAAATATTTTATCAGTTTGAGAAGTTTGAACTTTTTTTCAACAATAACTAATAAGTAACGATAATAAGTAATGATAAGTGTGATATCTGTTATCAGATTCAGTGCACCACATCAGTGGCCATTGTTTTCACAAAATAAATAAGTACATTATCTGTTTTTAAAATTCACTGCACCATACCAGTGACCAGTGTTTTTCAAAAATAAATAATCCTAGGTGTTATCTGCTTTAAGATTCTCTGAACCATTCCACTGACCAATGTCCTCCCTATAAAAATCAGCACCAATGTTTGCATTCTCACATTGTCATGTATCCTTGGAAAGAATGCACTGTATTTAATTTCGGCCTTAGCTGAAAAAATGGTTAGAGGACGTGGTCATATGAAAAGCAAGTCTTGTGCAATAGGTACTGGTCACTTGGAGGCATAGTCATGGGAAAACCCTCTATAGAATCATAAACATTTTTGCACTGACGGACTGCTACCAGCCCATGATGAATGATAAGACTTCATGGCAGAGAACCAGGGCAAAACCCACCTTTAGATATAAGAGAATTTAATTACATCCATAAGGAATAAATACACACAAATAGCCTAAAATCACTACTTCCAGTTTGGCCATTTCTTGAGCAAGAGAACATCCGTTAACTATGTCACAGTTAAAAGAAATAGACAGTCAAAACACTTTGGCTAAGAAAACAAAGATAGGAACAATTTGAGTTCTTCTTCAGTGTATAAAGAATAATTTAAATAAAAGATTGTTTAACAGAAAATTATAAAAATAATTTAAACGAAATAACTGAATTCATTGTTTGAAAAAGTCACATTTTTATAAACTTAAATCTACACCCCAAAAAGAACTTCAATCCAGAAAAGGAATGTTGCAATTTATTTCAGTTTGAAAATACAACATGCTTATTTCAGTTTGAAAATAAAACATGAATTTTCTACATAATAAACAAGTACATCTCTCATACTTGCCAGATGAGCATGTTAGGAACCCTAGTGGAGTAATGTAGACATGCTCAGTATTGTAATTTACCCCAAAACAGACTTCACAACACATAATGGCTTATCTTAATTTTCTTAGAGGGGTGGGTGGGTGAAGGATTACAACGCTCCATCTAATTCTCCTGAATGATATTGTAACGCCGAAAAACGCAAACTCATCCGACAAATAAAATTAATTTATTATTGTTCAGTAAATAAATAAGTTCACCGAAAGTGAACCATGAAGCTAAGCAGCTTAGAGAAATAATTCTGTGGCTACACACGAACGCACGCACTGTCTGTTTTGAACTTCTACGTAAGAGACTGCGGATAGTCTCGGTTGGCCACTATTTTGTAATCATGGCGTTAATGAACTAACCCGACGTGTTCTGGCTTGTGCCACCGGGAGGCGGGGGACCCCTTGCTCACTAAATCAGCGAGTCAATCAAAGGGACCCAACCATGTAAAAACATACCTTAAAGAGTTACCAACGTGAAATGCATGATAGAAACTAAAGACAAGGAATTTTGATGAACAAAAGGATTTGCTACAAGTGCCCCAAAATAACTTAAATTGTCTACAGGCCTGACGCCAAGTCATCACGGCTAATGACCTTTTGTTCTTGCCATCGAGGAACGCAAACATGATAAATATATAAACTATATATAATCAGCCTGAACTTTAATCCGTCACTTGCAAAGAAATAAGTCCCACATGTTTTGCTGGTTTTTTTTTTTTGGTCAAGAGCAGAAAGGTATGTCTGGAAAAGTTAGAAATATACTTCTACAAACTAAACTCTTATTGTGAAAAGGATGCTTAAACATCTTACATGTAAATCTAATTGTAATACTGTAAACTTCATTTTTGTATTTTCTTCTTCTTAAAGAGGAACACGTTAAAATGTAAATATATTTTTCTCATATGTAAACCTCTTGATTGAGGCAAATACATCATCAAACTGTTGGAGTCAGAAAATGTATTAACTGAAAAATAAGACGCATAATTAAAATTACGAGAAGGATAGAAGTAAGAAAGAATTAAAGCATATTGTTAGTAGAGAGCTGACACATGTACTGTTATTCTTTCAGTGCTACAAACCAGCCTCAGAGTTCTGAGCGCAGAATTTTCCTCAGAGCCAGAGTTGCAGAACTTTTTCTGTCAGTCCCAGTGCCAAGACTAGATTTCCAGCCACAATTAGAGAGTTGAATCTGTCTGGAGTATGACGGTGGAGTTTGCAATCTGACGGTTGATGCCTGCAATTCTTGAGTCCTAACGATAAGCAGAAGACCATGTTGTCTTGCGTACTACTCTTCCCTTGTGTGGAACATTTCGTGACTCTAGTGTGACACTCTTTTGAACAGTGAGAGCCATGTTTTGGACTTACACCTATGTGGTGAACTGAATTATTTTGAATTATTCATTCAGTGTGTGAAGTGTCTTTCTTTGATTATAACCCTTTGATTTCTAACATTTTGTCTAGTTATTTTCATGGTATGAACTTCATCAGAGACTATTTGAATTATGAACAATAATTAGCAAGGACCTATGAACTGTTGGTATTGAATGATATTAGCTAATTTTAAAACTAAACTTGTATTTTATGCCTTGGGATATCTTATGAAAATTTCATGTATATAATTTTATTCATTGTTTTCTTTCTGTTACATTAATAAAATTTATTAATTTTCACTTTTCCACTTTGACTAATTAATTAAAAGGAAGTATGCAGGCTTCAGGAAGTTGGGGGGGGGGGGGCAGATTATAACTTACAAGATTAAAGTCAGTCACGCATACTTTGGGAAAGATCCTCGCTGGATATGGAGAATGTGTGTGAGGCGAGAGTGAATTCCAAGAACCTGGTATTATTATTAATTTTAGGAGGATAATTTGCTTTGGATGAGTAACATTTACAAACGGAGAATAATTAGTGAATTATTGGTTTCTAGGGCTTGGCCTAGTCTCTCCGACTGCAAAGGACGAAGACCCGGACAACAAGCGGATTAAATAGGTCATAAAATAAGAGCTATCATTAATCCATCCAGTGGTAAGGCAGTTATGACTTTCACAGATATATACAAGAATAAATAAGAAAAAAGACAAGACTTCATTAAACATAATGGCTTATGTTATTTTATTTTGGTGAAATCATCTCTGTCATTCTCCTAACCACAGATCAATAAATCCATAAATAGGAATAAGAAAAAGACAAGAATTCATAAAGAATTTAAATCTTTGTTTATTTTAAATAATTTTATAATAATGAAAATGATTTACATCTACTAATATTACTTACTGCAAACAAACACACAGGTAACATTTAAAATGAAAATATATTATTTTATTACTATTAAACTCACTCATTCATTCTTCCAAAAGCACACAAAAGACATAAATCGTACTCAATGTAGGAATAAATTAAACTATAAAATCAACTTTAACATGGTTCTGTATTCCATTAGTAATATTTACATGGACCTACAATTAATACATTGGTTTCAATTTGACTTCTAGTCACTTAATGAAATATTTTCTGTTAATTTGTTGTAATGTATGTAACAACATAGTAATGAATTTAGTGACATGGATTTATACAGGACTCATTAATTTATTACATACACTGATTGCTACCTTTTATATATAAAACTTTTATTTTTAAATGTGGAAGAAAGAGAAACTGAAGCACAACAAACAATAAATATATACAATGAACAACAATTTATTTTTAAAATTACAAATAAAATCACTTTTAGAACACTGGCAACAAACGAGATGGAAAATGAGGTTTACTGTTCGAATTCACAAAACAATATTTCTTTTCTCCTTTATTTCATAACAAATTTTACCCCTAGAGGCATGATTCATCGTGGTTTCAAAAATTGTAGAATACTTATCTCTACTAAAAATAATCACAATTATCAAATTCATTAATAACTAAATAATCATCACAATTGTCTTACATTAAAAAAATATATATATCAAATGCATATCCCTACTAAAACTAATGCAACTGCCAATACAAATGACAAATCTCATTAAAAGTGATCATACTTGAAAAACTGCCAATACAAACGACTTAAAACTACTGCAATTGAATTAGCTTTCAGTAATGCCAATACAAACAACTTAAAACTACTGTAACTGAATTAGCTTTAAGTAATGCCAATACAAACGACTTAAAACTACTGTAATTGAATTAGCTTTAAGTAATGCCAATACAAACAACTTAAAACTACTGTAACTGAATTAGCTTTAAGTAATGCCAATACAAATGTCTAAAACTCATATTAAGTGAATTAGGTTAAAGAACTGTGAATACTAATAACTAAAAAACTGACTGTAACTGAACTGGCTTGAATAAATGCCAATATAAATGACTAACTCATTGTATGTGAACTGGCTTAAATAAATATCAAAATAAAAATGACAAAATATTTCCAGCTTCACTCCTCGATACCCCGTGCAGCCTTTTCTTTCTCTATTCCATCCAAAATGTCTGTGTACACAGACATCATCTGCAAAATAAAATAATTGAGTAAAGATCTTTTTTAATGATAAGTGTGCAGCTTTATAACAATAAATAATCTGGAACCATATTATAAAAAGAAGAGAATTATGAAAAAAATAAGATAAAAATAAATAGAAAAAATAATTATCAAGATAAGTAAAGGCCAGCAACCATGTAAGAGAGTTGTTCAAAAGAGAAGACATGAGTGATCAGCCTTTTTAAAAATTCTTGCTTTCTCTCTGTGATCACTATTTAATTAAAATATCTTGATAGCCACCCTCTCCTTCCTCTTTCTCTCCTCCCTCTCAACACAATTATAAAATAAACTAATAAAAATAATGATAAAAAACACACACACCCCCAATGTTTTGTTCTTCTGTTTTCATTCCCAAAAGCAAGCACACATATTCAAGCTATTTTATTGAATTAAAAAACAAATTATATGTGCAGCAACAGAAACACACACATACATGCATACACATAAATAATCAAAATGCATCATAAAATATTTAAATAAGAAATATTTACTTTTGAAGATTAAAAAATTAATACACACTAAAACATAAATAAAAATAAAGCTGTCAATTTTACAGTAATATTAAATTACAAAAAGAGACAGACAAGTAACAAATAAAATTAAAAACATGAGAAAAATTAACTAAGCTCTAAAGTGCTTATACATACAACAACAACAATAATAATAATAATAATAGGTGTCTTGAAACGGGTCCAAAAAATTTGAGTGCATTGTACATGAGGCTGCTTGTACATGAGGCTGCTTTATAAAAAGGAATCATTTCTGTCACTATGAACAACCCATGTCAAAACAATAGTGATCATTGTTAAACTGTGTTTACGAAGTGGTAAGTACATGTACAATGTACTGAACACTTATACTGCATAAAGTTTAAGCATGGTCAGTAAAACATTTGCAAATTGAACCAGTTGATTTGATACAGTGCTGTTAACTATGTACTTGTAATTTGAAAAGGCTGGACGATTAAAAAAGAAAGGGGTCCGCAGGTTGTTTCATTGTATGTAGGTCTGCCATTTATCCAGGTGCATAATATCGAGGCAACAGTGTATTTTACAGTACTAAACAAAGTATAACAAGTAAAAATAAAAATATAATATATACAATAACACACACAATAAACACATAATAAATAATTGCAGCAAAATATAACACACAAGAGTACATATTAATAGAAATAATACTGAACACAAAAGTCAACCACATGAAATAAAGAACAAGAAACAAAGTATTTTGTAAAAATTATGACTGATATAGTAAGTGAAAAAGATGTTGTAACACTGAAAATGCAAATCACAGGAGTAAAAATTAATTATTATATTTTTTCTTGAATTATTAAATTTCTTGGATTTTTATTAAATGTCCGCTAATTGTGCATGGTACCTTTTTCTTGCAAGTTTGGAAATAAGCTCTAAGCTTGATCAAAGAGCATACCATCGAACCACAGCTTCTAGGCGGTTATGTAAACACACCTTGTAGCAAGTTTCAGATAATCATAGACACGTAGGGGTGCACGCATAAACAGCCAGTGGTCATATCGCCGTTTCATAAATAGAAATTAAAAGATGTATAGCTAACCTACATTCAGACCAGAGGCAGGTGCCGACTGACCTAGTTCTAAAGATCCCCTAAGGCACATGAAAGAGCTTTACTCTTTTCAAAACAAGGGAAGCTACATGACATGACGCACATTTCTAAGACTCGATAGATCAAAAAGAGTTATTTCTAAAAGACAAAAGGATCACCTTCATATCTAATTAAATATAACTAAAAGACAAAAGGGTCACCTTCATGTCTAACTAAAAATAACTAAACATATCTCTTTGTGCAGGCCAGTCTAGTTGGGCTTTGTGTTGGCCAATCTAGTTGGGTTTTGTGCAGGCCAGTCTAGTTGGGCTTTGTGCAGGCCAGTCTAGTTGATCAACCTTTTGTTCTAGGTTTAACAATAGGAATTAAACCACAGGTGTATATATACCAGTTCCAACACTAATTGTCATGTGCATGATCTAGTCCCAAACTTTGCTGGCTTTGATTCGGTGAACAGCAACAATTCAGGTATGTTTGGAAAAGTTCTATTCTGTGAACTAAAAAACTGTAAAATGCTGTAATGATTTTTATTGAAATATTGTTAAGTCAAATGATTGTATTTTCATTTTCAGGAAATTTTCCCTGACAAAATTATGCATCTAGTTAAATAATCATTTTCCATTTCGGCTATGCAAAAGATCTAATTGCATCTTCTTGTATTTTTGAATGATGTGTTTGTGCTTGTTGTTGTGGCCGAAGAATGCATTGGTTATAAATATTACGATTTTCACATTTTTTATAATGACATAACTGGGTATATTTTTGCCTGTTTGTTGTGACTGAGAAATGTATCAGTTTATGTATATTATGATTTCTCTGTCACCTTAAGTGTAGTAATATATATATATATATATATTTCTGTCTACTTGTGGTGGCCAGGAATTACTGACTTATGAATAAGATGTGTGTGGATGTTTTTTGTGGAGAGCCTAGTTAATCACTTAGGCAAGAGCTGATGACCTATAAATTACTTTGCAGTTGCTTCAAAGTCAGTAGGGTGAACATGGTAACTAAGTGTAACTATGTGCAACTATGTAAACAGTGGACAAATGGCAAACTCCATCCAGGTTGGTCCCTCTGCTCTACCTTGGCCTGCAAATCAGACACCTGGGACTTTATTCATTGATACTCTGGAAGTCTTCAGGCTCAACTTCAAGAGCTGTTACCGTTGGGTTTCATAAACTGTGACATTGATATCACTGCATGTATGTATTGAACCGTATAGTGACCAGTTGACCAGCCGTTTCATGATCTGGCAACACAAGGGAGATAACTACATGTAAACCCAGGTGATTTGTTTTCTAGCTCTTTATCTATTCCTGTATCTTTCTATGATTTATGACTCCTTTTCCACTTCTCTTAATTTGATAAAATTCAGTTAGTCAGAGAACTGTATGACTCTGGAGTCTAGTTGTATATCTCTATGAACAATGTATGAAGTGATTGATCAGGACAGCCTTTATTAGCAGGAGGCTTATGAACTCTAACACACTGATAAATCGTTTTCTTTCAAATGCCTTGTGATTGTTATTCTTTCTTAATTGTATAAATAACCTGTTATTATTTGTTCTCTTTGATTTATTACATTTCATAAATTGTTATTAATTTTTCACTTTCACTTCAGAGTTATTAAATTTAAGGAAGGGGGGTATGTAGGCTTAAGGGGTGGTGGCTATCATTTTTTCTAAACTAAAAGTCAGTCAACAGCATACCTTGGAAAGTGACCCTCTTAAGCTAAGTGGAATATGTGAAGAGCAAGAGACACTAAACAGAGTCCTAAGAAGCAGTAGTACTCATAGGAGTGTAGGCCTTTCTGGGGACAAGTAACACCCAGGGACATGAAAATAAAATTTTGTTTTGTGTTGTTCCTGGGGATTGACTTAGTTTTTTCCGACTGCAAATGACGAAGACCCTTTCGGTGAGTGGGATTAAATAGATCAATAATTATGGGATAGTGTTAATCCCACCCATTTTTCACAGATGTATTTGAAGATGGGTTTATTTTGGTGACTTATGGCAGTTCATCCCATATGACAGGACCATGATATGAGTAAAAACATATATATTTAATAAATGCCTCTTGTAGTATAATAAACTTTTGCTCTGTGGGTATTATTCTTATGATTTTCACTTAATTAGTAGAATGACCACTTAACAGAATAATAATATATAACATATCACAATAAACATTGCCTACTGTATCTATGGTTGTAAAATTTAATTTAAGAAATTTTCAATATGAAAACAATAAATATCTTTTGAAAGAAAAACTCTGTTAGGTGCTTGTTGCAAAAGTGCCATGTGGAAAATGTGGAATGAAACATGCTGAGATTGCTTCATCAAATTATGTAAAGCAGGCTAAATGTCAGTTACCTGCCCTTCATATGTGTCACGCAAAGAGCCCATGTGTGGCAAGAAGCGCATGCCAAGAGCGCACCATCGTTCTGCCTCTTTATGGTTACTGGAACTACAAATATCAAACACAGAACATATAAATGTCAGGATAGTCAAAAGCAAGAAAGGTCAAATGTGACAAGAGAAAAATAAGAAATCTCTAAATGGATTTACCAGGATTGTAATATAAGAGCTACAAATGTATTGACAACAGCAAAAAGTTGATGCCTACTAATTCCAAAATAACTATAAATGGCCAAGCATTAATAAGACTATAGATACACAGTAATTCCTTCAGAGTTCTAAAATGAATATAATGACAAAAACTTTAATGATATGGAATGTTAATAGCTAATCAATACAATGAAGATGCATGCAAAGTGACATTAATGATATGAACCGTTTGTTAATAGCTAATCAATACAATGAAGATGTATGCAAAGTGACATTAATGATATGAACCGTTTGTTAATAGCTAATCACTACAATGAAGATGCATGCCAATGACATTAATGATATGAACCTGAGTGATAACTATGACCTCATAATAATGGGTGGGTAATTATATAAAATAACTGTGTTATAAGCACAATTGTCAAATGTAATATCTATCAACTGACTTTGGCAGATGATGGCTTATAATGAAAATACATCTATAAAATTATAAAATATTTCTTAAAACAAAATATTAAATAAATGCTACATGGAATTCCTTCTATAATGGTATAAAGGCTTGAAAATTGTAATAATAATGCTGACAGTGACTTATTTGAGTGTATTCTGATAAAAGTTCTTATAACAAAATGTACACATAAAACAAAATTTTGTTAGAAAAATTGCTCAAGACACATAGTAAACAGTTTACAAGATTTACACACAAAATACAAAATAAAATTTTTTATACAAGCTGCTCAAGAGAAGCAAAAACTAAATATAATAACAAAATAAAGTGATGACTCCACATACACAGGACACAAATATCAAACATTTATTCGCAGTAAAAGAAAGCTGCCTTAAAGTGTTTTGGCCCTAAAATTATTTTGTAATGTATTTTGCATCTGAAAATAAACTGATATATTATATATGCATAAATAAAACAGGTATTTAAAAAATAAATAGACAAAATTAACTATTAAAAAAGCAAAGCAACCAGTAATATCACAAAAATATGCATAAACATATAATAACTATTAAACAAGAGCTATTATGATAATAAAGTTGAATACATGAAATGATGAATATATAGTTAGAGAGAGAAAAAGAAACATAAAGGGTTAAAGAGATGGGGAAAACCATAAATGTGTATAAAGAGAAAAAAGGACACTACAGAGATTAACTAAAAATCTTGCAGTGACAATAGAACAACTCACCAAAAGTATTGAATTCTTGTGTTCCATGTTTTTATAACAAATAAAATATAAATACATACAAGAAAAAGATAGTGATTAACTAAAAGATTTTTCAATGGCAATAACAACTTACCAATAGTGTCGAACTCCTGTGTTCCATGCTTTAGTCATCAACCACAAAATCTCCATTTGAGGATACTTGCCCTGTTTCCCCAAACAAGCACAGAGGAAACAATACATTAAAAGAATGAAGATGAATATATCCAGATTACTATCTATGTACAGTGGTACCTTGCATAATGAACACCCTGCAGAACAAATGATCTGCATAATGAACACTTCTGCGAACGCCCGCGTGGCTCGCAGAACAAACTTGTTTCACATAATGAACCATACTTACACCGGGAAAACATTGCATTTCCCGTGAAAAAATGGCCGAATCTGGCCAGTCGTGTCTTGCATGGCTCAGATGAAGGCAGGGCATGTTTGTCCCCATTTGATTGTCCTTTTTTCCCTTGCTTTGATGTGTTTTTGCCATCTGTCTGTTTACTGGAAAAGATACCTAAAAACTGGACTGGAAAAGAGACCTGTGTGTTTGTGAACTGTACATAAGTGTGTGTGTTCTCCTCATCCCACCTCCATTTCACTTCATCAACGTCTAACATCTTACCTCATCAACACCTAACATCATACCCTGCTTTGGTGAGTGTCTTTACTAGTGTTTTTCCCCTCTGAACAGTGCCCTGTCTTAATTTTCCCCTAATTTCTTTGATTTTTTTGCGGCGATGTGGAATGGATTGCACGATTTCCTGTAGAAGTGTATGGGATATCGTGTTTCACATAAGAACACCTCGAATAACAAACATACTGCTGGAACGAATTGTGTTTGTTATGCGAGGTATCACTGTAATGGTTTTACAAAACATTAAAAACATATGACTGTGAACAAGTATAAATTCAAGAGGCCTTATTCCAAGATTCTGAAAAGCAGTGCAGTGAGATTCTAAAATGAAGTGGAAACACATATCTACATGGCTGAGATCAAACGGAGAATGTCTCACCTGAATTTTCTTGTTTAGGATATCAGAAGCCTCTTGGATGTACGTATATGCTTCCTCCTGACTGTAAGACAGGCTCAGCTGAACAAGACTGTGAATGTCTTTACTAAAAGCAAACACAACAAAATGGATATTAAATATGCATTGACAATGCCATCTAAATGCAGGATTATCTTCTACGAGTACCAAATATTGCATTTAATTATACCTGTTTATATTCTCTATCACTGACAACCCAACGGAAGCAACAATGTGACTGAAATTCCTTTCTTTTTACAAATAACAATAATTACTTCATCATGAACATCAGTTCATTTATTATTTCCTTTTAAGTTTAATCCCTTCAGTGCCATATATGTAGGGAAAATAAGATATTCAAAGGAAGAACAATTCTACCAAACTGTATTTTAATTTCATTGTGTTCAGATATTTTTTCTTATAGCATTCGGAGTTTTAAAAATAGCATGTTAATCTTAAAATTCTATACTTTTGTAAGGCTGCACTTTTTTAAATCACAGCAATAAAGATGTTAAGAGACCTGAATAATAAAAAAATCGTAAACCATTATGTATCGGGCATATTCTTAGTGAAACAACAAAACTAGAGTAGCTACATGCCAGGTATAATACAAATGCTAAGTGAAAAAGAAGGTTGAAGAGTGAACAAAAGCAGAGAAACATGCATACACACATGCATGCAAATCATTATAAGAGGTTCTAACATTTAAAATTACAACTTTTCAAGATGATCTATATACATCTGGTTTCACCTGTGAATTTTACCACAGATATTGATAAGGTCACAGGAGTACATTTAGTTTGATTAGACTTGATAAATGTGAATGCTTTAAGTGGGATAAAAACACCACATTTACATGTTTAGATATCTCCAATTAATGGAAAACAAAAGTAAAAAAGAAACAAAATGTACTTTTTAATGAAGCAGATAGAAATATATAGCTCACTGATATAGCCAACAGTAAAAAAAATACTCTGGCCTATGGCTTGACATGCATTTTGTCTGCCAATCACGAACAATACATCACATGATGTGTCATTCAAAATAATATGCCTATAACATTTTGAAATACCAAAAAGATGACTTACCTACATTTAGATAAATCAGGATCTGCCGCCTGTAGATGAGTGTGAATAGCTACTTTCAGTGCACGCGCACTCAGCTGAGATTGTTGTGCTGGGTGTTCCATGGCCAAAGCTTTAAACATAACATTTTGTAGATTGTAGCAATGTAGATATACGTATCAGATTTAAAGGCACAAGTCAATATATACCTTTCAGACTTAAAGGCATAATTCTCTGACCAATATTTCTGAATTATGAGCTTACCTCTCTAGGCAATATATATGTGTCTCTCTCAGAGTTTAAAGGTGTAACTTTCTCTGCCATTATATCTACCTTTCAGACTTAAAAGCATAACACTAGCCAATATGATAGCAATGGTGGACGTGGTGCAGGGCAGTTTTAAGGTAAAAGAAAAAGAAATCTTTCTTAGTGAAATGTGTTCTTCCTGATTATCCACCAGAAAAGAAGTACATGAGAAGCTATATATATTCCCAAAGCTATCTATCTATCTATCTATCTGTGTATATATCTGTAATGGGCCCACTTACTTTCCAGGGAGAGAAATAGAATAAAGAATCTACTCAGTAGTGTGTTGTCCCTTAGTGCAAGTGGTCTCCCTTAGTACAAGTGTTGTGCCTCCGTGTGAGTGGTATCCCTCAGTGCAAGTTTGTACCTTCATGTGAATGGTGCCCCTTAGTACAAGTGTTGTACTAAGAATTATGTACCTTAGTGTGAGTGGTGTAGTGGTGTCCCTTAGTGAAAGTGTTTGCCTAAGTGCAAGTGGTGTCCCTTAGTGCAAGAGTTCTGCCTTAGTGCAACTGGTGTCTGTGTTGTGTACCTTAGTGTGAGTGGTGTCCCTTAGTGCTCCACAAGCGACGTATGAGCTGAAAACTCACTGAGTCATGCACTTCTCATCTAGTAAATATTCAGAAAAAAATTTACTTAGAAAAAAATCTTTTCTCTATCATACAACAAGAAAAATCTATCTCATACAACAAGAGGAACACAAATGAGGAGAACAATGACAATACTGGATTGCAAATATCTGTAGTTCAATGGGAGATAAGATGACAAGTCTGAATTTGTTACTGAAACACTGTTATTTTAGTGGGTTTGGGGTGAACAGGGGTGGGGAAACAGATGGAAACCATGGATTAACCATATGCAGACAAGATTCAACTACAGCTGCAACTATTATCTCCTTAGGTATGAACTCGTCTGGCTTATTTTTTTCCTTACAAAATCTACTTCCCTTGAGTCACCCATATATATTCTGGCGTACCATTAGGCAGTATGGAAATGGAGTAAATGGAGGTGATATTCACTTGTCCATGAATCATATACACTGCAGGGGAGCATTTTTGCCTGTAGCTTGAGCTTTTTTGTACATATTAGTGTTTAAACCCACTCACCTGGTATCAGTTGTGCTACAACAACCCTCACTTAATAAATCAATCCCTCTGCCATAAGAGGTTGCTTTCTCCCTCTCACACCCCTTCCTCAATGATAGTGAGATGAATATGATAAACTCTTACAGGCCTCAGTGTATCCTCTTGTCTACACTTTGGGGGTCTGCTAAATTCAATAGCTGTTTCTATTTGCACAGATGCACTGGCAGATGTCTAAATGTGAAAGAAGCAGCTACCAAGTTCAAAGCCACAGGTACTGGTGCTAGACATAGGGTTTATTAAACATCCATGTGCTACTTTCTACTAGCAGTCACAAGACACATGTCCTAACACTCTTGCAATTGGAACATGCTAAGCAAATGGGATAAATATGTCAAAATGTTCTTGTAGGTGTCCACAAACCTAAACACACATTAATCCATGATGCTATTGTAGTATAAATAACAGAAGATAAATAGCGTGTCAACTATACAAAAAGTAGGTGGCCACAAACCTAAACACACATTAATCCATGATGCTATTGTAGTATAAATAACAGAAGATAAATAGCGTGTCAACTATACAAAAAGTAGGTGGCCACAAACCTAAACACACATTAATCCATGATGCTATTGTAGTATAAATAAAAGAAGATAAATAGCGTGTCAACTATACAAAAAGTAGGTGGCCACAAACCTAAACACACATTAATCCATGATGCTATTGTAGTATAAATAAAAGAAGATAAATAGCGTGTCAACTATACAAAAAGTAGGTGGCCACAAACCTAAACACACATTAATCCATGATGCTATTGTAGTATAAATAAAAGAAGATAAATAGCGTGTCAACTATACAAAAAGTAGGTGGCCACAAATCTAAACACACATTAATCCATGATGCTATTGTAGTATAAATAACAGATAAATAGCATGTCAACTATACAAAAAGTAGGTGGCCACAAACCTAAACACACACTAATCCATGATGCTATTGTAGTATAAATAAAAGAAGATAAATAGCTAAGGTGTCAACTATACAAAAAGTATACCTTAAGCTTACATTAAGACAGATAAAATGGATGACAGGACTGAAAAGAACCAACCAGAAAAAACCAAAACATAAGAGAAAGTTGGTGCCATCAAGAAATTCACAAAAAACAAGTCCTGGTAAGTCTTGCATGTATTGAGCTAAGGAATAGCACTTGCACTAAGGGTTATTTTTACTCCAAATGGAGTGTACATAAACCAATTATGAGCTCAGACTTGCATTCATGAAGAACTGTTTTTATTTCTCATGTATGCTCATCTGGCTTAATGAAAAAATTTTACTAATGACATCTTATTACCTATTCTATTCTCTTGCATTTCTTCTGTTTTCAACCATTACAAAATTTTGGTATTCTCAAGCTGTGCTGGAATACACAGCTGGATATCTAAAACATACGTATTAATGAATTATGGAATTACACAGCTGGTGTATCTGAAACATATATATTAATGAATTATGGAATACACACCTGGTGTATCTGAAACATATATATTAATGAATTATGGAATACACAGCTGGTTTATCTAAAACATATATATTAATGAATTATGATACAGAAAATAGACAAAAATAGCACCAAAACCTTTGGCAACATAAAAGCTATCTTTTTATAATTTAAGCATTTTACCACCTGCAAATGATTCAAATATCTGGGGATCTGGATCAGGAATGACAAGAGCTCGTTCAAGTACAGAGTCTGCATGGGGTTTTCCAAGTTTAACCAGAACTTCAAATTCATACAGCATCATTAGGATTTGGGCTTGGTCTTTCCCCTCTGTTGACAGTCACATTATAACATGGTTTATCTATTAGGCTTATTTACCTTTATGAAGTTAGATACTGGCATCACCTTGCCTAATTAGCAAATAATGGCCTTCATAACTTATTTATTAACATGCAATGGTTTATTCTGCCTTATCTATTGAACATATCTTATCTAATATGCACTGATTTAAATATCTACTGAACACACCTTATCTAATGTGGTCTGATTTAAATATCTATTTAACACACCTTATCTAACATGCACTGATTTAAATATGTATTGAATACATCTAATATGCACTGATTTAAATATCTACTGAACACACCTTATCTAATATGCTCTGATTTAAATATCTATTTAACACATCTTATCTAACATGCACTGATTTAAATATTTTATCCATTGAACTCATCATGGTTTAACTATCTTATCTGTTTAATATACTTCAACTTATACATTATCTATTTATGTACACCTACAGAAAAGGTTGTCACAAAAATCATGCTGCATATTTAGCAGAACTATTTTTTAAAATTTGTTTTGGTCGTATGGTTTTTTCACAGTTTGAATTAAAGATTCAGTTAGGGACCTTAAGCAGAAATCTAATCTGTTTTAGCATACAATAACTTACCTTGTTTAACATCATGGTTAACCTACCTTATCTATTCAACACTGTTTTTGCTTACCTAAGTGTCTATCAATAATGTGCTTACCAGATATGCAAGTGTGTGTGTATGTTTATGTGTGTCGGAAGTGTGCATATGTTTATGTGTGCAAGTGTGAATGCCTGTGTGTAACATTCCTATATTTTTCAAAAAAGATTGTGCTAGCTCTCTAATATCATGACAACCAAAGCATTCATACCAATATTATACTTTCAACACCAGCAACTGTAATAAAATAAATCTTATCAATGCTGTCCTCCATTAACACTCTCTAAAATTCTTTCCCATTCACAAAATGTTGTGCTATCTCATAAAATGTACATGAACTGATGCTGTCATGCTGCTTTTCAAAAGTGATATCAAACATCACTAAGTTTTCATTTTATGTGATTACAAATAAAGAAGTAAAAATAAAAAATAGAGTTATGGAATAGTAATAGGTGATAGTAAAATTTAAAATGGTGACTTTTATTGCTATGTAATAAATGATTTTGTTCCAAGTACAGGTTCAAAGATAAATGTATGGTTTACCAAGACAATTTAAGATTTTAAAAAAATGTATTCCTCAAGACTGAATATCATACTTTCAATATTCTTTTTGTTGAAAATATTTAATACACTGTTGCATTTTTATTATTTCACACTTGATACAGAACTATTACTAGTTCATGAACTAATAATATTTGTTCTTGTCCATTTTTTTAATTTTTTTTTTTTTTACATTTTAAAAAAAACTTGATTTCAAACTCAAAAAGTGCCCATGTATTAAGGTAATACAAGATACTGAAATACTTATACACAACACTTTTAAAGACAGAAGCATTCATTAATCACAAAATAATCTAAACCTATCATAGAATACTTAGATATAATCAAAATATATAATAAATATTATCAATCACACTGTGCTTTAAGACTTTTATGTGTCTACAAATAGTCTTAAGAAATTACTTTGGCTCCATGCTCTGTTTTCAGAATTAATATATAATCACTGATATGCATACACTAATTACTCAAAATATTTCTCACCATCTGTCAAACTGCTTTGAATAAGTCTCTCATCCAGAGATTTATTTTCCAATATATAATGAAGAGCCTCTTCAAGAAGAGTTTTCTAAAATCAGAGAAATAAAATCTACATGTTCCTCTAAATTCATCCAAAATATATTATGCAATATTGTATTAAAAGAATAAATAAAACACAGCAATGTTTTGTCACATGTGGAGTTATCGACCTTGTCTCAGCATTAATGAACATATATATTAATTATGAAATTTTAATGACTTTAATGCTGACAATAGCCCCCAGCCTAATCTCTCTTCAGTTTCTATATGGGTCAATAAAAATATCTAATAAAGCAACATACCCTGGAATTGGCCATGTTATCTTTCCATTTAATTAATTACAATATTCACATATCCTGTGGCTCATCCCCAACCTAGAGTCAATAGTTACTGAGAAGTCAATATATATATATTCTTACCACTCTCTAAACTATGCAAAGTCCTATTATCCCATATGGTTCAACCGTTCTCTGTAATTCAGCATGGTGCTGTGCATAAAAATCCACAGTATCTAACGGTACATACATATATATATATACAATGTATATATATATATATATATATATATATATATATATATATATATATATATATATATATACCTGGGTCAGACCACCGTTTTGTGTGCATCAAGGCCCGAACTCAAGTATCCATATTTGGTTGTAACATATCACCCACACCTATTAATACCTCCCCCGTTATGATTCTACTCCCACATGTGGACAACAGGTCCTGATCTAAAACCTCTGCTCACATTCAGTTTAGGCATCCTTGCCTTATTATACAGTAGGCCACTTGAAGGTCAACAACTCTTAGTACCCTAAATAATATGATATTATATGATATGATGTTATATGATTTATTTTCAAAACTACTTTATTTTAAGTTACTTGAAAAACATGACAGGTGTAACAGTGAAATGCTGAAATCTTTGGCTTGAAAACATATATTAGTGAAGTAAGAAGGTGGTTTACAAGCAAAACTCTTAATGCATTAGACACTAATGAAGTAAGCAAGTGGTCTACAGTGAGCCAGAACTCTTAATGCATTAGACATTAATGAAGTAAGCAAGTGGTCTAGAGTAAGCCAGAACACTTAAATCATTATCACTAATGAAGTAAGTGGTCTACAGTAAGTTAAAAGTCTTAATGCCATGCATGATGCTAGAGTTAGTCCTGCAAGAATCATTGGAGGCATTTATAAAGTGATAAACACTTTAGAAATTCTGGCCTAAGAAAA
The DNA here is from genome assembly GCA_028829895.1 of Sinotaia quadrata. NCBI lineage: Eukaryota > Metazoa > Mollusca > Gastropoda > Architaenioglossa > Viviparidae > Sinotaia > Sinotaia quadrata. The sequence goes on along the minus strand of CM054181.1, from coordinate 8,126,172 downwards.
AACATTATCTATGATTGTTGTAGCTGAGTGAAATTATGCTAATGGTAAGTCTTAGCAGGTGAAGCTAATTGAACATATGTTAGGGTGCCCTCCTCAATGTGGTCTGACGTACCAAAGTTGACCTTAGAGGACCCTAATCAGATATCATTCGACTGCAATTTATTAAAGACTTTATAGGGAATTTATATTAACTAGACCAACTGCACTATTATGCTCTCAGTACATTCTGAGCTAATTTAGTGTATTAAATGAGTTCATGTTGCTTTTAGGGAAGATGCCTATAATTTCTGAAATACTCTAATATAATAGTTTTGGTTAACTATTAGTTATAGTATTGAATATATCTTTCAAGAATCTATAAACCCATTTCTATGAACCCTCTTTTATAAACTCAATGTTATAAACTTGATTTTATAAACTGCTTTCATAAAGTGATACCATATTATACCACAAGAGAAAGCCTATCTTAAGAAGTTAGTTAAGAAAGTTACTTAAGAAAACAAATGTGTATCAACAGACCCCAAAAGCATACTCACAAATAATCAAAACCATACAGGAAGAAACAAAATGATTTGCAGGAATTACACACAACAGGTAATTCTAGAGAGTAGCCAAATAAAAAGATGTATTACCATATCTTGCTCTGTCAGTGCTGATCGTGACATCTGAATGCAGGCAGCGCATATCATTAATGTGCAAACCTTTTGCTGTCTCACTGTTTCACTGTCTTGCACACAAACTGACAATAACTGAACAAATCAGATCAAGCAACAAGATGAAACATTTAATCACATATAAATTAAATCAAACATTTACTAGACCAAATAAATTAGGACAAATATTTGTAAATTTTACATACATTCATGCACGCCCACATGCACGCACGCACACACACACACACACACACACACACACACACAAATACACTCTCTCTCTCTCTCTCTGAGACAGAGAAATACATAAAGAAGACTTTCACATAATATTGGGTTCCTATAATGATATTCTGCAATATGTTAAGCCTTGGATGATTTCATTCTCACACAGCTTGATTCCATGCATAATGTTACCACTTGGATTTTTTATCTCTGCATATCAGAGCACTCATAAACAGATTTTAAAAAAATACAAAGTAATAATTAAATCCATATTTATTAACTGACAAAATTTGTTTTACTATTTAGAATGTGTTAATATACTATAATTGCCTTCACTTTTTTGGGGTTAAATTAATAATGTAATGTGAAGGTCTATATGTATACACACACACACACACATACAACATATAATACAGTCACTAGTTGTGTTTATGACTTATGTTTAACCTAAATTAATATAATTTTACATAAAATGCATTATAAATTTTACATATACATAGATTAAATATTTCTATAATGCTTAAATAAAAAAAGATACTAGATATGTTTATTACATGTACTTAAGTTTAACATAAGTTCATATAATGTTGCACAATAAATTGCATTATAAATTTTACATAAATGCTCAAATAAAAAAAAATTCTTTAAAAATAAAAGTGAAAACAAAATAAAATCTTACATTATGGCAAAGTTCAAAAAACTCCTTCATGTCAGCCAACTCATCCTTACTGTTCAATGCAAGATTCCATGCTGTGTTAATAAATAATAAAACATAGAGTTTTAAATAAACCTTATGGCAAAGTGCAAAATTTCATACTTTATTAATAAAATAATATAAAATGATGAGTTTTAAGTAAACCTTACTGCTTAGTGCAAGATTGTATGCCGTATTAATAAATTATAAAATATGTCTAGTTTTAAATAAACCTTACTGCCAAGTGCAGGGTTTCACACTTTATTAATAAAATAATACAAAATGAGAAGTCTTAAAACAAACATTAATGTAATAAAATAATTCAAAATGACAAGTTTTAAATAAACCTTCAATATATTGTTCAGTGGAAGATTCCATGCTTTATTAATAAAATAATATTCAAAATCTAGTTTAAATGATCTCTTTTTCAGTTTTATTTAAGCCTCACTTTTCAGTGCAAGATCCAAACTTTATTAATAAAATAATATTCAAAATCTAGTTTTAAATAATAGTTTTATTTTCCAATGAAAGATTTCATGCTTTGATGAAATATTAAATAAAATAACCTCTCTACATTTTACATCAACAAAAGTAGTTTAGCAAACTTTTTTAGAAACTGCTGATTCCAAGCTTTGTTAATATGATATTAATGTATATAATGTTTTTACATTTATCTTTAATTTAACCTGTTCGCTGTCAGTATGTTTTCGCTAGTGACAATGGAATGGGTCAGTGTACTAAAATATTAAAAAAAAAACTTATTTATAAAGTGATTTTAAAAAATCCAAGATACGCTGTAGTTTAGAAATGTGTTAAGGAATTAAAAAAGTAACTGATTGGTTGTTTTATATAAATAGGTCAACTAAAAAAAAGTAACCCGATTTTGTGGTAAAGCATCTATACCAAAGACAGTGAACTGGTTAAAAAAATATAGTTTTATTTAAAATAATATGATATAGGTAACATTTATTTGATGAGTTGATTTGTAAAGCCAAGATGTGTGTGTGTGTGTGTATATATATATGTAATCTCTAACTTTCACTTTTGTAAGTCTGAAGTCACAACGCATAAAATTTCTTAAGTTAAATAATGAATTTTAACAGAGTATCACTGCAGTAGGAGGTTAATAAACACTGGTCTTCAATAATCAATTTGTCTGATCATTTCAATAACTCCAGGTGAAAAAAAAACCTTTGTACTTATTCAAACAACATCAAACAACCACAATGAAAACTGCCTTAGTGGAAGTGCAAACTCAACAGGATTAAGATAATTAGGATGTGGAATCATACTATTAGAACTTTCAAAAAGATAATGACAGAACCAATTAACTAACAATATTTTTGTTCACCAAGGAATGACATTAACTTTTTTATAAAAGGCACATTGCATACTTAATAAGGCCACACTTGAATATGCTATGAAAGCTGCAAAGCATACTGAATAACAATTACTGAATTTGTATAAACTGCATTTCAACATTCTTGTATTAATCTAACAATTTGGAGGTATATTAATTAATTGATTCAGTTCAGAAAGTCTTCAAGTAATATTGCCATTTACTGAAGATGTATTCTAGACAGTCCACGAGTAGCTTAGGATTCTTGAATAATACATCCGCACCTGAAGTATTGAAGCCCAAATGTCATAATGAATGGAAGTTAATCAAAATGCAATAAATGTTTCAGCACTTTGAAAGAAAACAAGGGAAAACAGTCACTGTACATTTAAAATTCATTAATGAAGAAATTCAATCAGAAAATGCATTCCATATTGTGAAGCATAACAAATTTAAAATACAAAATAATTCTTTCTCAGTGAAAAAAGCTTTATATGATAAAGGCATGGACTCAGAATGAGATGAATATTGCCAGTGTAGAATTTATAAAAAAAATCAGCTATTGACTTTCTGTGTGTAAATAGCATGCAATGAATAAGCATGAATTACTACAACTAGTATAATTCATAAAACATTAGTGAAGATACTGCTTAGTTTACGTCACACAGAGCCATTTTCATGAACTAAGCAATGTCAGTTAATTCATCTAAGGCAAACATGAACATTCTTTCATGAATCAGTCTGGGTTCATTCACTTTATGAAAAAGATCTACTTTCATGAACCAAGTGAAGTAAATTAATTGACATAAAACATTCATGCTTTCATAAACATACTGATTTATATACTTCAAGTAAAAGCATGTCCACTATGATGAACATGTGGTGTAAATTAATTTAATCCAATATAAACATACCTACTTTCATGAACCAGACAATCTCATTCTGCAATGTATCCATATCTTTATGTTCAGAGTCAGACAGTAACACAAGCTTGTTGTATGCTATTGATAAATAGGAGAAACTATACATTAGCATATAATCATGAACACTGCATGAATTATTTAAGTAAAAAACATACACACATAAGAATAATCCAAGATTTTGTCTTTAAGTCTGCTCATGACAGTTCAGATTGTTTATTGCATAACAATTTATTTCTTTATCATAGAACAAAATAAATTACAAACATTCAACATAAATCATACTGAATTTAATTAACAGAACAAGTAGAAATAAGGTATGAATGTAAAATAAGAAATAGGAAAGAAAGAAAAATGGCAAATACCCAATAACAGAGTTATGGATCAATTCATCCAACGTGTACAAATTTTGAATTTGAAATTTTGTAAGAAGGTACATGTTTTTAATTTCAATGTATGACCAACTTAGGTTCTTTGATAAAATCTGGTGCAAACTTTAATCCCTTAGAAATTGGTAGGCTCATATAACCTGAAGACAACAATAATCACCTGAATTAAACAATAAATTAAATAGTGTTTATTAAAGAAAACTTAAATCATTCCTCATTCAGACTAAACAGCTATTTAATTTGTGAGCCTTTTTGACTGTCAGGTTATATTATGAATAAAAGAATTAAAGACTTAACAATTTCTTTTAAAATCAACGAAACGAAATAAACAAACCAGAAACAACATGTACTAACCATATTTATTGTCATTATTCAAATATGATATTTTACTGTTAACAAGAGTGTACAATGATGCTATCTCAAACATTTCTATTTCTATAAGAACAGTTAAAATGTATAAATAGTATCTAAATAGTCAAAGTAGGCTGAAAAAATAAAAAATTAGCAAATAATACTATTATTTCTGCAGCGATGGTTGTTGTTGCTTCTACTGTTTGTAAATAATCCAAATGAAATGCACAACTATAAGACAGAAATATGCAAAACAGTTCATATATACCTAATGTAATTAATGAAAGGAATACTACATTAAATCAGAATCAGAAATTTTAAAGCAACAAATAAATTAAGATGGAATGTAGATACGCATGTCACAGTCAAAAATAAGTTACTGTTCACAAAAGCACGCATGCACGCACAAACACACACGTGAATTTAATAAAGTGTAATACCACTGTCTGATCATAAACCAGTTAAAAGTATTATATTGCTGATATTAATGTTTTAAAAAAATTAAAATTAAATATCTAAGGCAACCACTCACCTGTTCTAATTTGTGAAATCAGGTTCTGTACAGTATGCCTGTGACATAAATCAAAGGGTTAAGTCATTTTGTTAAACGTGACAAATTAATTTAACTCATTTAATCTGTCTAAGTGATGTTAAGGAAGGAATATGTGTATTTTCAAGTACTGAACAGGGAGAATCAAATACTAATGATGATGTGAACAGACCTGTGCTGATCTCTAGAAAGCTGCAGTTCCAGTTGCTTCATGGTAAGCTTCACAAGGCAGCATGATGCTCTCAGAGCTTGCTGTATGTCTGTCAAGTGGATAATCAGACTGTCTAAGGCCATAGCAGCTATTGACTCATGTTTCTGCTGTAAGAAATGGTCAATAACAACTTGCTTATAATAATTATATTGGTGAATAAATTACATACCTACTTACAAGTAAGAACATACACAATAATAATAATAATAAAAGACAACACACAAGTACTCACAAAATATTTAAAAGTGATAGACTTCACAGAGGAAAGAACAAAGATCATAGATTGACTGAGGAAATACAAATTGCCTTTGATTGTACCTTATTATGAATAGTGACCAAAAGAAAATCACAAAATCAGCATCACATAAGCATTAACACCATCTTGTGATAAATACCAACAATAAGAAAATTTAAACAGTATCAAATAAACATTAATACCCTCTTATGATAAATACCAACAATAAGAAAATCTAAACATTAATATACCTGTATGACAAATGCTGAATTAATCTAAAACAATACAGTAACATTTTGATTAATTCTGCTTTATGATGAATACACTCATTATACTATCTAAATCAATATTTATCAACATTAGTAGTTCCTTATCATGAACACTGACTATAAAATTCTAATCAATATCAAAACAACAATGAATAACTACAAATAAAATCTAAATCCAGATGAATATAATCAATATTAGCCATTAATACCTCTATGGCCAGTTGGGCAGCAAGACAAATAAGATTATTTCCCTCTTCAATGTTCTGGTTATCCTGATGACTGTTTTGGCTGGACATCATTGCTTGCAGACTGGACGTAGCTGGAATGAATTAAATCAATAAATGTCAGTACTGTATACAACATTCACAAATAAGACATTGAATAAAACAGTGGACACTAAGGTTCACTGCACAAACAGGGGTATATTATTACTTTCATTTCTTAAATGTAATCAGTGTACTTGTTTATTAGTTTACTTCGTTAACCTGATGCCTGTTTGGGTCTTGTGTGATGGTTCATTAAAATTGGATGTGTAGCCTGGCATAGTGATGTATACCATTTCATTGCCACACAAGCATTTTCTTAGTTATTCAAATGAGCCAATCGGTGTGAAGAAAATATGTGTTTCCCTGACAATGCAATCAGTATCACTTCTACCATTGGATAGTTTTATTTAGACTGTTCGTATAATAGAAATAAGTAGGGTTTGGGGGTCACCCATTGTTTTACACAACATGGAAGTCTTGCAAGTCATGTCTTTGAATGCAATCTACTTCATTGACAGCATACAACTGATTTGGACTTATGAAGATGATTCTTTCTGAACTTATCTGTCAATGACATTGCCAGCTCACAGGCAATCAAAAGCATGTGCAGGCAAGCGTGTGTATGGGGATTTTGTGTGAGCGTACTGGAGCGTGTATGTAGGATTTTGTGTATATGAGTGTGTGTGTATGTGTGTGGGTTTATATGTATGTGAGTGTGTGTATGAAAGAAAAAGTGAATGAGTGTATATATTTATGTGTATGAGAGTGTGTTTATGTAATGTAAGTGTATATGTGTGTGTGTGTATGTGTGTGTGTGTGTGTGTGTGTGTGTGTGTGTGTGTGTGTGTATGATTGTGATTTATGTGCGTGCGTGCGTGCGTGCGTGTGTGTGTGTGCGTGCATTCTTTGAATAATTCTGTAACGTGGCAATTTTTGTGGTCTGGTACTTTTCCTTCTAAGAATTCCTATATAAATATATGTCTAACACCTAGGTCATAGAATCATTCAAAGCTCTTTAACCAATGATCTTTATCATTTTTTCTAGCATAGATAATGATTTATGCTTATTAGTACTAGCACCACTTTTCACAAGTCTTGGCCTCTTTGAAGACATAATAAGGCCTATCTACAGGCAGAATGTAAGCCAAAACAGGAATTATAATCAAAACACTCAGCTGTGGATTTAAACAATCCTTGCGCATTGCCACTGCTAACACCACTCTGGTGGTTGATCCCCAAAAACTAATTGTGACAAATTCAAAACATCCCAGACCCTAAGAGTTGCTGGACCACATAAAATTGGATCAAAGAGTTTCAACCTTTACTACGATTATTTTGCAAGGTTTTTTTTTTATATACCCTGAAATTATTTGTGTGAAATAAAAAACAACACATTTAACCCTTTAAATACAAAATAATACAGAGTAGATAAGTCATTATGGTATCAACATCAGTTGTGAAGAGATTAATGTACCTCCAGCAGTGTCAGATTCCATGAGGGCCACTTTGTACAACAGGAAGTGAGTGTGAACAGACAGAGGATCAATGCTCTTCGCTTCATTCAGAGCTTCTTTTGCCTGTGATGATTAAAAGTTTTAACCCCCAAAAGACCATCAAAACATAAGAGTTCTGTGCTATCAAACAAATCCTCTTTAACTGTAATAATAATTAAGCACATTTATACATAGCATTTCATACCATTAAGTTAATCTCTAAGTTCCCAAAGTACTTTCTAAATCATGATATACCTCTACAATCCTGAGGTACAGAGAGATAGATTAGGTTGCAAAAGGACAAGATAACTATGTTACAAGTTGGATGGCAATACCATACATAAAATCAACATTCTAACCTAATGACACTGAACTTATCCTTCTCAAATGTCATAATCTTTAATCATTAATGACACCATTTATAATTTAAAGATTCTTTGAAATTTTCTAAGCCACGAATTTTTATGTGTTCCTCATTGTCAGAATGTGTCTCTTAATGAAAGGCTTTCTTTTTAAAGAAAGATTAACTGCTCAAAACAATACCTTTAATATGTTCCTCATTGTATTGTCAGAATGTGTCTCTTAATGAAAGGCTTTCTTTTTAAAGAAAGATTAACTACTCAAAACAATACCTTCATTAGTTCCTGCAATGCTATGTAACAGTTGGCCCTGTTTCTGTGAAGTTTAACCACATTCACATCTCGAACACAACTGCTACCACCAGCATAAAACAGGCTGAGTGAATAGTTGTACCAATCCAAAGAATCAGAAAATCTCTGTTCCTGAGTAAAGTATATTTGTACAAATTAGTGACTTCAAACAAAATTATGACACTTGATATTTACAAATGCCTCTCTCTTCTGCTATCTGATCATAACAGATAAATCCATAAACAAATATAGACACCCCCCCTTTCCCCCCCCCCCCCCCATTGAATTTCACCTTAATGATTAAGAGAAAAAGAAAGTTTTATAAAAAAAACAAAAAAACTTTATATTTACAGTATTCATTCAAAGTTCATTTTGAATAATTAGTTATTCAATCAACATAATATTTTTAAAGTGTTTATTGATAAACAGAGCCTCCTCTGGCTTCAGTTTTAAAGATGCTACTTCACTCATTCATTTCAAAGAGTAATCTCAAGCTCTATGTTTTATTCTTACAGGATAAGTGCCACCTTAGTGTTTAGAGTTGTCATGCCAAGCTCCCCTGTAGTGTGTGTGTGTGTGTGAATGTGTTTGTGTATGAATGAGTGTGTGTGTGTGTGTGTGTGTGTGTGTGTGTGTGTGTGTGTGTGTGTGTGTGTGTGTGTGTGTGTGTGTGTGTGTGTGTGTGTGTGTGTGTTCAAATACTCTTTCTTAAAGTGAAATTTACCAATTTTACAAATTTACCTTCTACAAATATATACAGAAAAATTAAAATTGTAATACATCCATTTCAAATTTAACAAATAATTTATAACGTCTTAAATTTACAGCTTAATGGAAGTGTTGCTAACAAACAAACAAAAAATTTCTACAGGCTTTCATATTTTGTTGCATGGTTGAAATGAAACCAATTTAATATGGAATTGAATTTTAACCAATTTGTGACATGCTAAAAAATATAGAAATTATGAGTATAATCATGTATACTATTGTAATATTAGCTTTAAGAAAGTTTATCTGCATAATGAAATAGCTAGAACATTAAGCAGTATTATTAAAAACTAAATAAATACATGCACATTGTATGATATTTAGAAGTTAAATAAATATAAAGTTAAGTTTAAAGACCAAGTGAAATGGAATCTAGGTCACCAGAGATAAGAATAAATCCATGAAATGAATAATTCCCATTCTTAGAATCAGGACTGCAAAATTTAAACTTTCAGAGATTTGTATAAATGCATTTATTTTGGTACTGAAAGCAAATATTTTTGAAAGAAATCATTCAGCTCTCATTCATTTGCGAGACCGACTTCTGACCATAGCAACATAACATGTGACATCACAATATGGATCTACAATCAGCATGCACTGTCCTACATATTGTCTTTCGGCAAACATGTAGTTTAAAAAATAAAACATGGCAGTGCATATGGCTGCAACAGTGGACACTGATACAGTGAGAAAAGAAAGTCATTTAAGAGACAAACATGATGAGATGCAAAACACGTAAAGATATACACCACACCATTACCAGTAGCAACCACACAATCCTACTGATGCCAAGAGACTTCTTCAAACATTACAGAATATTCTAGACTCACTCAAATGACAAAGTAGCATCAGTGGAAGCTAGAGAGGCAGCCCATGAAATGTCGCAATACTACTACTTTTACCATCCAGCCCAAGGCTAAAGCACCACCTGAAGTACAAATAACTCAACAACCCATGAACAGGACAGTACAATCAACTACTACAATGACATCACTTTTGATGCATCCACAAACACAGAGGAACAAAACATTCAAACTTCCAAAGACTACACTAAGACGATGGAATATTCAAGCTCAACACATTTTGCCATTGGCAAAATGACCAAGCTACATCTACTGCATAGACAGACAGGAAAGGTACAAACACCAGAGACACTCAAACAACTATAGTTAAAATGGGACACAAATTCACAATTACACCAAACACCATCAAGATGAGACTGAAACACAAACTTCAAAAATCAAGACAAAGAACAAATCACCACAAACACAAACACCAACAACAGCAGATCAGATGACCAAAGCTGCCACTATAGAAACCACAACTGAAACTCAAACATATCTAGAACGTCCCTGCCACATGACCGACCAACATACATTTATTTATTATTCAGTGGTCATCTCCCTAAAACTTGCTGCCGTATGAACGGAGATACAAAGAGACTATATTATTTTTCAACAAGGCTCTCAAGACATTTTTTCATCGCCAAAGAATAACATTTTTCATTTGTGTTACTGTTTGGACACAAAATGTTATGACTTAATAAAACTGCAGAGTAAACACACCATCACCAGCCAATAACTCATTGCTTGGAGTTCAGCATAGCTGAATTTGCGATGAGTGTTGACTGGTATATAAATCCTCCACTAGGGTTCGGGAGCATTTGAGTCATTTCTCAAACTACGACTTGACTATCAACCTTGGTAGGGGTAACACCTCTAGTACAATGCTGCCATCTACTGTACGGGTAGGCTGTAATAGCTCACATGGTGAAACAATGTGCCGCAAGCTAACAATGTTTGAGAAACACTATTTGAAACATACAATAGCCACAAGTGCAGCTAGTAATATTAAAAGCCAGCAAATCACTTGCAACATTAGAAAAATGTGACTTGCAACATTAGAAATCTCTATTGCAACATTATTGGAAACAAACCTGGAATGCTTGTGCTGCCTGCTCCCAAAACATAATGTGAAATTGTTTTCTGCTTGAAGCATCAATACACCCCTTACTGCTGTATGCTGTGCACAAATAGAACATTAAATGCACAACAAAACTAAGTTCTAACAACATTAGGTGTGACAGTAATTTTTTTTTAAATGTAGATATTTGTTTCTTAAGGCATCCAATGAACAAACAAATCTGAAGCAGACAAGCACTGAGAAAGAATAAAGAATACAGTAATAAAATAAAACAATAATAATTTTAAAAATTCTTCTTAGGTATGAATATATAACACAATGAATTCCTAATGATAAAAAGAACTGCAATCTTTAAAATTTTATATCATAGAAAATCCAATAACAAAGCCAACCTCAGCATTCCATGGTAAATACAAAGTTTTAAAAAAAAGTCCGATACCAGTGGTGGAGTAAATTTGCCTACTCCCATTTCTAAGCTTAATTGTTATATAAATTGTTAAATTGTCTAAGTAACCTGACTTTGGGCACTCCTTATGATGGTATTTTTGTAAGTGTTACAGTTGGAGTAGACAACTTGAGTTGAGAATATACTAGAAATTGATGATGCTATCCAAACCAGTTCCAACCAGATGAGTAGTTTTTATTATCCAATGGCTAAGATTTACGAGAATGAGACCAGCCAATGGGCTGAGATCAAAAGTTTACATGTTGTAGAAAATTTTATTGTCTAATCACTTGAAATTGGTTTGGCAAGAAGTCCGGTCATGAAAGGTGGCCATTAGCTTAATGGTGAGTTAACTGACTGAGATATTTCATGCATTTTGCTATTGATATGTTATATTTGTGTTTTACATATTGTATTAGGTAAGTAGACTATTATTTTTACAAATTGTGAACCAAGGTGCTCAGTGTAGTACGCTAAACACTTAACATTGTTTCTAGTGAACCTGTTCATAAACTATTATACTGTATTTATCATGCTGTGTGGGTGTGTATCGGGCTAATAAATACTGTTGCAGGAAACTGTAAGTTGAGACTTGAATGTAAGAAAGAATGGAGTGAAAAATTAATAAACTGGAAACCTGATTATATTTTACATGGAAAAACAGTCTTTCCTTGTTTTATCTTGATCTCCAGGTTTACTGATTATAAACCGCTACAACTGTGGTAGACATGAGAAGTATCTATCGCAGTGTGTAAGTGTAAGGAATACATTGCACTCCCTTATGTATGGCAAGGTATGCTGACTACATCAAGCAATTTCTGTTACAAGGAAGTTACTAGAAATTGTAACAATTGTTGCTCTGCTTGAGGGAGCTAATATGGTGAATAAGCACCCAGGTTAGCCTCAAGAGAATAGCAGCTAGTCACTGCTCTACAACGTGAGAAGGGAAACACAAGGAATTGACAGTAATAATGTAAACAATAAACTTTTGGCTTTGTTATGAAAAAAACATTTGGAGAAGAAAGTGGGTGGATGGAGGCTCACTAAATACAGATTAAAAGATGGATTATCTTCTCCTTTAGTAAGATGTTTTCCACCTATGGAAATATTGTGTGATGGTAAATGTTTGTCTTTAATGTTGTGGAAGAGAGAAAACATTTGCTCGCATATCTGCCAAGTGAGAGAGATGAGTGGTGTCTGCTGGAGAATTATTAATAACATAAATTAAGATTCTCATCACCTGTAATTAGTTATGGATGATTAATTAATTAATAATAATAATAACCATTAACTAGGTGCATTGATGTCACAATACCATCTATACCTAAGAAAAATTATGTAAATAAAATCAAAAGTAGAAAGAGATAGTTTCAAACCTATGATGCAGTCTTTTGCAAAAGCTTTTGCATTGGAACTATGGTACTGTAATAAGAGATCAAGATAGGCTGCCTCTAGCCTTACATACTCTGGCATGTTTTGGTATCGTTGTAAAGAAATGTTTTCTAGAGGACAACTGCCAAGATCCCTGCAACAGAATAAAAATAAAATCACCATTTTATTCTAATCCAAAACTTAAAATAAATATAATATGCACATTAAAGATAATCCTGGAGAAATTATTTTGAGACTAGACTGACACTGATAGTTATTAGAAAATGAAGATAGTAAAAAGGAGAACTTGTGTCTGGAAAAAAGTGTATGTACATCAAATTTTTAGAAAAAAAATTCTAAAATAAACAACAAATATAATAAATGCATACTGTCAAAGTAAATAAATTTGTGATAAATATAATAAATTCTAGTTTAAAGACTGATGATGCTAGTGAACATAAATGGGAAGTTATAAAATATACAGGTGATCAAACAAGAATTTTCCCCCTTATTTTGGTCAACTTTATTTTAATGCTGCAGTAATTTACTTGAAATCTTTTTTATAATTAAAAATAAAACAACACTGCCTACTAGATGCAATTAAATATTCAAATCCAATAAGTGACTTGACTAAAAAAAAAGAAAAGAACATTAAAATTTGCCAACTCACAAACCAGACTGTCGCAAAAGCAGAATAACACTGTGGCAAATATCTAAGCTAGTATCTGGATGTTGTATGAGGTCTTCTGTCACTGTAACAACACAAACATACCCATAACAAATAATGATCTACACAAATGCATACTTAACAAATGCGTACTTAATGAAATGACACTCATATAATACACACACACACACACACACACACACACACACAGACTTAAAATGCTATCTAATTTTTTCTAAATAATAAGATATTATATAACCTATAGACATTTAAATGCACTAGGTGAAACTCATGGTTAAAGAAATATCAGTATGCAAATGATTTTTGTCACAAATAAGTATGCAATGTTTAATCACAGACTACACCCTATGATTTTGTCAGAAATATAGTAGTGATTTTCAGCAAAGAAATATGCCAGTAATTCAATCACATGAATGTGAATTTGTCATAGAAATATACCTATGACTTTATCACAGAAACATAAAAGTGATTTTTTTCAAAGAAACATAACAGTGATTCTTTCCTGAAATATACCATTTAAAAGAACAACAAATATTTTCATTTTATCCTTTTAAATTCTGGTTACTACTTGAGTGTGAACTGTAATCAGTGCAAAAATTATGATCTAGGTGTTTGGTGTTAATATTTTCAGGATGAAAGTCAGTGACATTGTTATAGATGGTGGCTCTATTTAGATATGTTTTTAATACATCAAACACCTTACTCATGTCACTGTTCATTTGTTAATAGATGTATTATTCTAATGAAGGTTATTTAAGCTGGCTTCTCTTAGCTGATTTTGTTTTGTATACCTATAAAGCGTTTTGAATTTTCGTGCTGCTGCATTTGATTTCTGTTTTAATGCTTATCAGTTGAGCTGTTTTATATTAATCAGGCACTATTCTGATAGGACTTTGTGAGAAGAACCTTTAAATTTAAGCAATCATATGATTTGAAAATTTAAGAACTGTTGCTGGAAAACAAAGGAAGAGAGAAAAACACTGAACAATAATAGAGATCAAGAAAAACATACCATTTTTGATGACCTTAATACATTCTTTTGATGCCAATACAATCTGCAGTTTAAGAAACAGGCCTGCTGGGGTTAAATGTTCCTGGGTTTTAAAGAAGAGCGCAGGAAATAAACAACCAACACATCCACACACATTTAAATGGAATAGTGTTTGACTCAAGTAATGCAAATTACAATACAAATTTTAAAACTGCAATTACTTTTCTTAACATTTTAAAAACAAGGTTCTACTTTATATTATGTTTATTAGCAGCAAGACTATTTTAAGAAAACTTATAAAGCTATGAATCATTTCAAAGAAACAGACACCTTTTGAAATTATTATTAATATATAAATACTAGCTCTTGGTCTTTCATGACAAAGATAAGTACAGTGAAACCTCACTATAACTCGATAATTGGGGTCCATAAAATCAGATTGCGTTAATGCAGGGTTTTGCAATAGAATGCATTATTACGATATATATTTCGGGAGCCATGCCATGACCACATTATATCCGAATATCATGGGGTTCCACTATAGTATGCATATAAAATGTATTTTGAAGTAAGATGGGTTGGGGGGAAAAGGGTATAACAGATACTAAAGAAAAAAATAACCCAGATAATACAAAAAAATCTGGGTGAAACATGAACTGTCCATTTGAATATTTATGTATTAAAATTAATTATATAATTGGCAATTTATCTTTCTATTCAGTATATTATCCAAACACTTGCTGTGGTACTTTGGTTTGGCAGCTCAATAAATGCAAAGTTAATCAGATGATTGACATTAATAGAAAGATGGTCCAGAGCACAGAATAGCAACTAATTGTAACACACGCACACGCATATGCACATGCACATGCACGCACGCAAGCACACACATCATGGGTAAGCTATTCACATTGACCAACTCCCTTGTGAAGATTTTGCATGCAGGGCATTTTGCAATGAATATTATACTGAATGATGTGATGCATAGAGCAATCAGTTGAAGAGTTAAAACTCAGGACTCCTATAATAGCTACCAAATCACAGATTGCTTTCTAAAAGTCCCAGAAAGTCAAGGCAAATATATTAGTTATTATACCAAAGAAAATTATAGTTTTCTCACAGTATTCGCTAATGTTATAGCATTAAATGCCTTCTCTTGACAAGTAGGCTCATTCCAGTGCAGATATGCATTGCCAAGGAGACGAAGAGTTCTTGCCTATAGATCACATACAAATATTTTTAAAAAAATTAATAATTCAACACATTCATCAACATTTTGCTTTTCATTAATATATTAAAAGAAATAATTTAAATAATATAAAAATTGTATCTAAATTATTGAAATATTTTTTAAGTATTAATGTACATCAATTATTAACTGTTGAAACATAAAGAAATATATCATACAAGAAGAATGTATCCAAATGAATGACAAATTATGTGGAAGAAATGTTATTTAAAACTGAAAAATACCTGATATTAACTATCTAATGACAAACAAAGCAATCTCTCTGGGTTAAAAATCATATAATACTTACAAAGGCCAGTGAAAATCTGTCGAAGCAGTGCTTAATCCAGATCATGTAAAAAATTACAATAACTTACCTCTAATAACTCCATTTCTATTCTCTGATAGGACTAACCTGCGATTTGTATTGACTCTATTGTTAAACTGTAATTATATTTTTATATATAGAGAGAGAATGTGTAAAAATTATCGGAATGTGAGTTTGTGGAATATTAATGTCAAGTAATCTATTTCATGTATATTTGATTGTTGATTTAATAAATTTATTGACCTTCTCACACATACTGATATTGATAATCTTATGCTGGAGAAGAAAGTGGGTGGATGGGGGCTTGCTATTGTAGCCCTTGTTTAGGTGTGTGTCATCGTGTATGTATGTGTACAGTCGCATCCCCACGCGCTGCAGCAAAGTAGGTCATCGGCCGCTAGATGAATCACGCTTCGCGGTTTGCTAACAGCTATATAGTAATGTGTATGACTGTGCCATTGAGTGCGTATTTTTATTGTTTATGATCACTCCCTTTGTTTTAAAGCGCGCCCTATATTGGCGTTAGCTGTGTTAGAATGCGTGCCTTTACTGTTATATATTGTTTTAGGTAGTAAGTGAGTGAAGTTAATATTTATATATTTAGAAAGGAGGTAGTTTATATTTTTAATTGATGTATTTTTATATGATGAATAATGTTATTGTATTTGTGTATTTTGTAATTTATGTGTGTGTGAATGCTTTTTCTGAAGCCCGCCAACACAGATTTTATTTTATTAAAGGTTTAATTCTTCAGATTATATATATAAAAAGATTGGTATATTAAAGTATAATTAAAGTAGTTTTACTGTATATTTGAATTATTTTGTAATTGTTAGGCAGATAGCTATAATTGTTAGTTGAAAGCAAGTAAAGAAACACAAAAGTTATTTTTAGAAGCCTTTTCACACTAGATTTTCATTTTCATAACCCGTGGGCTTCGGGGAGGCCCGCTCCTATAGGATATAATGAGCGTGTGTGGTTTGAGTGAGCTACTACAATTAGAGTCACCTAAAGTCTGGGCATTGATAGCAAAACTACTTTGAGTGTCGGTCTGTCTGCCTGCCTCTGAGAGTCTGTCTCTGAGGACCTGTCTACATACAAATAAAGACCATGTAACAGCAACCAGGCGTTGTTAACTCTGTTATCATGACTGCCGTCCATCATTGTCGTTCGTCAGTATTGTCTCACTGTTTATGACCCAGGGTACTACCACTCTGGATCTCCATCCACAACAAAATTGGCGCTGCGAGCAGGATGGGCCCAAAGGGTGCAAGGAATGGCCAAACAACATTTTCTGGCTGGACAGACGGACGGCAGCCATTAACATCATAGCAGAGAGGGACGGCAGTGGCAGCCGACATGGCCCTAACAGCACACCGCATGGCACTAACAACACGCCGACGACCATCCATCGCGGCACGACGGACGCCAACTTCATGGCAGAGAGGGACGGCAGAGGCAGTCGACATGGCCCTGACAGCACACCGCATGGCGCTAACAACGCGCTGACGACCATCCTTCGTGGCATGACGGACGCCAGATATCACCAACAGCAGCAACAAAAAAACGGTCAGGACAAGCTAAAGACGTATTTTTCACTCAACTACATAAATCACAAACTTTGTGCCCTTTGTTAAAAAGGTATGGACTGTATTAGACATTTTTTTAGAAAGAAGAAGAATGGAACAACAAAAAATGTGTCACAAACATTTGCTTTATTTGAAAGACACAAAGTCACCTTTTTAGTGCTAGTACTTAGTGTAGATTTTAATTTTAATTTGTGTGTTTATGTGATTATTTTAGTTAGGCTAAAATGTGCAGCATTAGAAAGTTGTATTGAATATGATCAAGTTTTATTTTAAAAAAAAAGAAGTGTCACAAAAACTTGTTTTACCTGAAAGGCTTTAAACGTATATGACTTTTATCTGAAAGACTTTAAACTCCTGACTTTAGTATTAGATGCGTTATGTAGATTGTTTAATTTGTAGGTTGATATATAGGATTATTTAGTCAGAATGTTATGATAATAATGTGCAGCATTACGAATTTGGATTGTTGGATATGATGTTCAAGTTATTTTTTTAAAAAGAAAGATATTCAGATGTTTATTGGAATTGTGCTACATTCGGGCGTGCATTTATTTTGTTATGTGATGTTACTACATAGGTAATGGGATGTAAGTTTTGTGGTAATATTTATTTTGTTAAGTAAGAATTTATGACCCGTGTGGTAATATCGTTTGTAGTTTTATTTCTGTATCTTTGTTTTAGAGTTTCGCTGGGTTAGGAATTTGGAATTCCTTGGCTAGCCCTAGTTCATCACTGAGGTTTGGCAAAAGATAGTTTGCATCCTAGTGAGTGGTCTATGTGTTGCTAGCTTTAGTCAGGTCACTGTGGACGCTGGCTGGAAATCGTTTCTTTTGTTACGTGTTGTCTCGTCTGATTAGATGTGTAGCAGATATTTGTTTATTCATACTGTGTACTGGAGCCAGGGTGCTGGGAAGGTATTTATTTTGGTTACTTCTTTGGTTCTTTTTTTTTGACAGCTGATATGCTGCAGTTTTGTTTAAATATTGCTCTCAAGGTAGGTGCACAAGAGGGGAGGAGCTTAAAAGCACCCTACTTGTCTGCACTGGCGTCAAGCCCCTGAGGTTTGCAATATAGGTTTTAAAGGAGCAGGAGGAAGCTCCAGGAAAGTTTTGGTGAGTTGACAGCTGTGATGCTGTATTGATTTTGTGAGTATTATACATTGCTCCTAGAGGTTATGTAGCAGTGAGGGGAGGTGCCTAAAAGCAACCCCATTGTTCTACATTGTGCATAAAGCAACTCTGGTTTAGCAGATGTGATCAGAAGTCTCGGTAGTGGTACTAAGCATTGGATAGACAGAATTCAAAAGTGACCATAGAACAGTTCTTGTATTTAGAGGTTTTTATTTGAGATTGTTAAAGTGGTACTATTTTAGTATGTTTAGTGATTTGTTTGTTGACTTTTTGTTCTAGACCTTTGAATCATGGAGGACCATGATTATTTTTAGTAGGGGGGAATAATGTAGCCCTTGTTTAGGTGTGTGTCATCGTGTATGTATGTGTACAGTCGCATCCCCACGCGCTGCAGCAAAGTAGGTCATCGGCCGCTAGATGAATCACGCTTCGCGGTTTGCTAACAGCTATATAGTAATGTGTATGACTGTGCCATTGAGTGCGTATTTTTATTGTTTATGATCACTCCCTTTGTTTTAAAGCGCGCCCTATATTGGCGTTAGCTGTGTTAGAATGCGTGCCTTTACTGTTATATATTGTTTTAGGTAGTAAGTGAGTGAAGTTAATATTTATATATTTAGAAAGGAGGTAGTTTATATTTTTAATTGATGTATTTTTATATGATGAATAATGTTATTGTATTTGTGTATTTTGTAATTTATGTGTGTGTGAATGCTTTTTCTGAAGCCCGCCAACACAGATTTTATTTTATTAAAGGTTTAATTCTTCAGATTATATATATAAAAAGATTGGTATATTAAAGTATAATTAAAGTAGTTTTACTGTATATTTGAATTATTTTGTAATTGTTAGGCAGATAGCTATAATTGTTAGTTGAAAGCAAGTAAAGAAACACAAAAGTTATTTTTAGAAGCCTTTTCACACTAGATTTTCATTTTCATAACCCGTGGGCTTCGGGGAGGCCCGCTCCTATAGGATATAATGAGCGTGTGTGGTTTGAGTGAGCTACTACAATTAGAGTCACCTAAAGTCTGGGCATTGGTAGCGGAACTACTAAGAGTGTCTGCCTCTGAGTCATCCTTGGTCGTCCGTTGGCGGTGTGCCGCCTAAATAAAGATCCTATGAAAATGTAAAACACGTGTTGCGTGTTCTGCCTCTCTCTCCTGCTGTGGCTGCCGTAGCGGTATTGTCTGCTTGTCTGTCTTATCATCATCGTCATCGTTCATCCAGTCATCTCCTCGCATCCTAGAGTGACCCATATGACGAACAACTACAACAACCACTCTCGATCCATTCCACAACACTATATATAAATTAAAGAGGGATTTGTCTTCTCCTTTAGTAAGAAGTTTTCCACTCACAGAAGCATTATGTGACCATAAATGTTGTTTTATGTTGTGGAATAGAGAAAACGTTTACAGCGCCAAAATATTCACCAAGTGAAAGAGAGAGAGATGAGTGGTGTCTGCTGGAGAATCATTAATAAAATAAATTAAGACTCTCATCACTTGTAATTAGTTATGAAAGATTAATTAATAATAATAGTCATTTCATTAACTAAGGGGTGTGCCCATCACACCATTAACTGGATTGAAACAATCATTCATCTGATTAAAATAACCATTCATCAGATTGAAACAATCACTGACCTTGACTGAAATATCTATCCTGATTAAAACAGTCATTTTTCTAACTAAAATAACTACTTTCTTGCCTCAAATGATCACCCACCTGATTCTCGGAAGAAACAGATCCCTTGCCAAGGTCATAACTTTCTCGAAGCCAGTCAGTGCAGAAAGAGTATTGTTTGCTGCGATAAGTATTCACCCCAAAGTTATAGCAGAGCATGCTTAAGTACCCTGCCTGAAACATGGCATTTTTATTAAGTAGATTTGTTCACATTTGAACCATCAAATAATAAAATTATTAATAATAGTAATGATGTTGATAACAACAGTAGCTTATTAGAAAACTAAATAAATTGCATGCATAGAAGTTTATTTGAAAAGAAATATTAATTAAAAATTAATCAATTCTACATGAACCTTGGAGCTAAGTTATCCATAAATTTAGAAAAAAATAAAAAGTGCATATCCTAAACAACTACAAATAAAAAAGAATGAAGTAACTCTACATATTTTCATCATTAAGGTTTATAAATTGTATGCTTTTTAAAACTACACCACATATATATTATCTTTTAAAAGAAATTATTTTAAATTTAACTTAGTTTACTGTATCTAACAAAAATAAAATAAAAGACGGATTACTATCAGACAACTCTGTGGACAACAAGAGAACTATTTCAATGCTAACCTCTTTAGGAAATCTTGAAAGAAATTCTTTGGCCATCTGAAGACACTGCAAAGCAGACTCATGTTTATTTTGTCCTGAAAACTGAAAAATTACTTTAAAATGTGAGTAAAAATTTGTGTAAAACATACAACTCAAATTAAAAATGATAGATTTAAAGAATTAAAAATACACTGAAAATGTAAAGAACAATCAGGGACCAATTAAAAAATAAAAATGGAATAATAACAGAGAGAAAAAAAACATATTGTGCCTATCCTCTTACAAGTTATTAAAAAAATGTAATAATTGATAATTAGAGTTTGAAAGTACCAACTGAACCAAACTACATCATTTTCCTTATGTACCACTTCTATCCTGTATGACAAAATCTTGAAAAAGTTTTCTTCCACATCAAGTCTGTCTTCACCATGGGCATCATAGCACTGTTGTGGCTCTGTGTTCTTGTCTTTCAGTAGCTGGTGCAGGTTCTGATTCATCTGAAGATAGGAAACTATGTTACAGGTTTTAAATGTGAAATTTGTTAACTTTAACCTCAAGAGAAAATTAGTTACTTTAGTAATAGGTGTATGTTCAGCAGAATTAGTACAAACTATATGTAGCATGCATTTTGATTTTTGCTGTATAAGATATTGTTTAAAGTTTGCATTATATGATAGTGCATGACTGAAATTTGTATAATGCAGTATGTGCCATGTTTGAAATTTGTATTATGTTCCTGTATGTGACGTGCTAGATAGTGATATTATTTATGACATGTTTGATGTGTGTATTATATATTACTGTATGTGTCATTTTGGAAGTTTGTATTATTGTATGTGACACTATTTAAATTTGTATTATGTATGTGACACTATTTAAATTTGTATTATGTATGTGACACTATTTAAATGTGTATTATGTATGTGACACTATTTAAATTTGTATTATGTATGTGACACTATTTAAATGTGTATTATGTATGTGACACTATTTAAATTTGTATTATGTATGTGACACTATTTAAATTTGTATTATGTATGTGACACTATTTAAATTTGTATTATGTATGTGACACTATTTAAATGTGTATTATGTATGCGACACTATTTAAATTTGTATTATGTATGTGACACTATTTAAATGTGTATTATGTATGCGACACTATTTAAATTTGTATTATGTATGTGACACTATTTAAATGTGTATTATGTATGCGACACTATTTAAATTTGTATTATGTATGTGACACTATTTAAATGTGTATTATGTATGTGACACTATTTAAATTTGTATTATGTATGTGACACTATTTAAATGTGTATTATGTATGTGACACTATTTAAATTTGTACTACGTTACTCTTCATATTAAAACTCTGGACCTCAGGATCCTGATAGAATTTCAAGACCAAAGTTCACAACCTCTAACTGACAAGTAATAAGTCAATAAGAACAATAATAATAATAATAATAGAAATAATAATAATCAATTCAAGTATGCATAATACCTCAACCAAATTGATTAAGGAAATAACAGAAGACCATAAAGACACACCCTAAAGACACACCCTAACAATGCAATGTCACAATCATTGAGGAAAATATCAAGAAAAAGTTAAGATGGTAAACTGGAAAGCCCCAGGCCTAGACTATGTACAAATATTCTGGTTAACACATCTTAACTCCTTACATGGTAGATTTGTTGACCAGCTACAAGACATACTAAACAAATCAGAAACCTTGCCAGCCTGGATGGTAAAAGGAAAAAAACAAGCCTGATTATGAAAGATCCAGAGAAAGGCATAATGCCAAACAACTATCACCGAATCACAAACCAATGAACAAAAGGGTGCTAGACCAGGCAGCAAAAGAACAAAGGACCAATTGGCAATTGATAAAGCCATAGCAACTGATAGCAAGAAAAAAGAGCATATCTTGGGTTGACTACCAAATGACTTAAGACTCAGTCTCACATTCATGGATACTTGAAACAATAAAACTACAAGATAGCACAATTATTATACAGGTATCAGTAATAACCTGGAAAATAACACTCACATGCAACAATATAGAAATTGCAGATATACCAATAAAATATGGAATTTGTCAAGATTTCTTATCACCATTGTTGTTCTGCATTGTCCTAAATCCTTTCAGTAAAGTCATCCAGGAAACAGGATTAGGGTACCAAATGAAATCAGGACATGTTATCAGCCGTTTACTGTATATGGATGATCAAAAGCTATATGGTAAAAATGAACATAACATCAGTTTGCTAATCAATACTGTCAAGATGTGTAGTGAGAACACCTAAAACATCACTGTCTAGCAGAGACCTTGTTAACCTCGGCAAAGTCTGATCTGGTATAGAATCAAATTGTGCTTTCTCCATCATGATGGGTGTGGGTGTGAATAATCATATAAATAAAATCTAATATAAAATTGCATCATCATCAATATATACGTATATTTCAAAACACATTTTCCAAATTCTACAAGAAAAAGTCATTAAAGAAAGAGTCATTAAAGGAAAAGAATATATAAATAAATTTCAGATTTTAAATTTTCACTTAAATTTATTACTTAAAAAATAATTGATAAAAAAAACCACATCTTTAAACACAGAAATAAAATTATATTTTATTGCATAAAGCAAAAAGCATATAAATTAAAAGTATCAATCTGCAACACTATATTACCTGGTTTACTATCTCAAGGACTTTTTCTGCATTTTCAAAATGTTTGCAATCTAGAAAAAATGGAAATTAAAAAGAATAGAATGATTTTTTTAATATAATTATATGATACAGTTTATTTTAATACCTCTTAAGCGGGTCATATGAGTGAAATTAAATTCTGCTGACTAGCCACAGTCTGCATTTAGAAATTAGATTTAAATATAGTTAAATAAACTTAGTTCTGACTATCAGCAAATATAATTTATTCAAATATAAAAAACAAAAATATATTTTAAAGTTGAAATCTACTGGCAGTTTTTAATGTGCAGTATGAAAACAGCACTTTTTAAAAATTAAAATAAGATATGGAAAGTAAGAGATAGAATGCAGGTTGTTGGCAATTTTTTTACACATTGTCCCCTCCCTCTCCTCACTGCTCATTAAGAAGCATTTCTGAAGTCTAGCCAAAACTGAAAAGGTAGCAAAATCTTCATTTTTTTCTGGCTGAGTTAAAAAATACTCTAATATATACTCTAAAAATACTCATGTACCATTACTCAAACTCTCCATTCTTAAACAGTGTTTCAATACTTCTAAAATGGATGTGCACATGCACGCGCGCGCGCACGCACACACGCACACACTCTCTCTCTCCCCCATCTCTTTACCAATACCCGACTACATATAGATCTAACATTACAGCTAGTGTTTTTTTTGCTGTTTCTCACTGTTACAATGAGGTTAAAACAACATTTTTATTCTTTATTGTTGTAAATTTATATGATTGAAATATTTTGTAAAATCTTTTCTACTTTCTCACAATTTTCCTGAAGTAAATTTTGTTGTTATTGTTGTCTTTCATACTTTCTGTCAAACCACGGCCTCAGTCTATTTATATAATATTATTTTGTGAACACTGTTTCCAGCATTTTCCTTAAATTAATTTGTCTAAACTACATTACTGTTAATAATAAGAAAAAGTATACTACATTTTGGCATATAAAGTTTACTAATAAAAGGTGACAAATATGGGGAAATGGTGAAAATATCTGCCACAAATAGAACAGGATTTTCCCATTGAAATATATGTGTATGTATATGTATAGTATTATAATTATAATATCGAAGAATAGGAGTGCTTTGTTTAATATCTGTACAATATGACTGACAACTCAGAGACTGAAAACATTGAAATTGTATCACTTTGATGATGATGAGTCATTATCTCACTCTCAGATATATATATGTTGAGCCAGGTAACTTCCAGTCCGGTGTGAAATTAAATGACAATATCTGAATATTAAGTCATATAAATTTGAATTCAGCAAATAAAACTCACATAAACAGAAAACACACTGGGTTGTTTTAGTAATCAGTAAATTTACAAGTCATTGTATTAAGTATTGTGTACTGCACCTTTTTCTTGAACACAGTGATATGATTTTAATTTTTAATTGTTTTTAATTGTAATCAGTTTTAGATGACACCCAGTACTAAATATGAACATGAGAGTGTGCAAGCCAGCTCTGATGAGACACATCATTACAACTCTCTTAAATCTGTACACAATTCAATGAAGTAGAGAGAGTTTGTCAAACAAACAAAAAAATCTAATTAATAGAATTGTATCTAAATGCATGACCCACAAGGATTACTGTTTGAAAGTCAAATGTTTAGGCTACCCAGTTTTCCAAAGAATGTGTGCTTAATGGAATTTGGAAAAGTGAACAAACATAGCTAAAGATTTTTGCTGCTTTAATCAAATTCCATATAGCACACATTCCATGGAACTGAATAATCTACAAGCAACAGTTGTAGAAATTTGACTCAACTGACAGTAATATGCATGGAGTCAAAATGAGTTATAAACACGTCACATTCTGCAGGCTACTAAAGAAATAAAAATGTAAATCACTCTTTAACAAATACATTAAATAAAGAATTAAATATAAACAGGAGACAAAATAAATAGAAAATTGCAACTATACAAAATTTCACAGAAGCAACACAAGGACAATTTAAAATGATCATGTAAACCAGGTAAAAAAGACAGAAATGTTCACCAATCCATGCCCGGGATGTTTTCATGCCCATCTGAAATAAATTTTAATAAAATGTCAAACAAATCTGCAGATGATGGACATTTTTCAAACTGTAATTTATTGCTATCATTTGAAATAATTAGAAAGAATGCAGTGGAGGAAAAGAACAACAGATAAGAACTTTTTTTACCATATCTACAAAATCAGCATATTTTCTACGTTTTTTCCCTATTACATTTTTTTTTTAAAAACTGCTTGTCTATTAATTTTATTTTAACATCAACATTTCTCAGAATTTTAAGATCAAAGAAAAGAGTGCCTTTCTGAAAGATTCAGTTCTTGGTAATGAATAACTTTTTGGAGGGTTTATTTCTTGGTAATGAACAATTTTCTGCAAGGGTTTAGTTATTGATAATGAACAACTTGGGTCTGATTACTAATAGCTGCCCGTGCATTGATAAAATAGTGATAAATTCAATGTATCAATAAATGTGTGTGTGTGTGTGTGTGTGTGTGTGTGTGTGTGTGTGTGTGTGTGTGTGTGCAAATGTCCATGTTTATGGGTGCATGTCCATGTGTGTGTGTGATTGTCTGTGTGTGTGTGTCCATGCATGTGTGTGTGTGTGTGAACTTGCATGTTAGTGTTTAATCTGAACCAATTAATGAGTTATTTTAATTCACTTGGTAAAATGTACCGACAGTTAAGTAGCCCCAGCAAACTTTCTGAAACTACAGCAAGGAGTAATTTTTTCTTACTGATAGGGATAAGTTAAATTCCATATATCTTTATTTTATGAAAGATTGAACAGTTTGGGTAAGTGTGGAATGAGTAACAATTAAGTGAATACAATGTAGTATCATAGTCATAATGACATCCCTCCCGGATATGTATGTTGTCTTAGTAATTAACTTACACATTTCTGAAATGTAGGAGAAACATTTGACAGACTTTATGGTCACCATTACAATGTATCACACAAACACACACCATCTGAGTTCCAAATAAAACTGTTAAAATTTATCTTGTTTATGTGTTGTCAATGAAATCAAATGCATAAACATAATAATTTGGTGATGAGGATGCTAAAGATTGAACTGTAAGTGATTTTATCTCAAGCAGATATCAAAATTAGTTCAATTTCATTTATATAAGCAGCAAGACACTGATAAAAACAGAACACCAAAATGGTATCACTCCTGAAATTTCCCTCATTCTTTTTCTTTATTGATGGGCACACAGCTGATATCAGATTCGATAAATGGATTTCCAAATATGAGAACAAGCTAGCAGCTTTAGATATCAATAACAAAAGAAAGAAAGCACTTTTACTTCATTACATAGGCGAAGAAAGGTTTAACATCTAGAATAGTTTCAGTGAGAAATGAAAAGATAATAATGCACAACTAAAATGTGTCATGAGATAATTATGAAAAGATAATAAGTCACAACTAAAATCTGTCATGAGTAACACTGAAACAGAGGACTCGTGTTATCTACTGTCCAACCAATGGAACAGCAACACACAAGAATTCTATTTCATGTCAGAAGAGATGTGATATAGAGCTCAAGCATCTTAAAGATCCTGACATAATTGAGAAAGTTGACGGATAAGTCCAATTAGAGTTAAACCAAAAAAGAAGGTGTACTTATTTCTGTCAACATGCTTGAAGCAAACAAAGCAATTAAGTGTGAAAAACATCCAATACCAATGACAATAATCTCATTGCAGATCTGAATGTCTCCACAGTTTTCAGTAAATTGGATCTGGCAAGTGCCTATCACCAGCTTGAATTAGATGAGTCAAGAAGATACCCCACATTTTCATCACATCTTGGGATGAGATGGTACAAGAGATTGTTGTTTGGAGTGAATGCAGCAACATAGATCTTTCAAAATACAATTTCAGATTTGCTGGTTGACATTACTGGATCCAAGAACCTGTCTGACAATATCATTGTTCATGGCAAGAATCAAACAGAGCATGACAAAGCACTCAGGGCTACACTGAAAAAGCTGAATGAGACAGGGAATCCCCAAAGCTGTCCAAAAAAAATTGGTGCACTGTTTTTTGGACAAGAGTTCAAAGCCTTTGTGAAAAACAATGGATTCCAACACAGGAAGAACACACAAAAATGGCCTGAAGCAAATGGTGAAGTTGAAAGGTTCATGAGAACACTAAACAAACATCATTTCTTCGGTTGCAGAAAATCTTAACTGGAAGAAGCAAGTCCCACATTTTTTTATGTCAGTACAGAGCAACTCCTCACACCTCTACAAAGATATCCCCATTTGAAGCAGTGACTGGTAGAAAAAAATAACAATTTACCAAAAATCCAAGACACACTTACATGACTCAGAATGATACTGAAAGCAAAAGGAAGATGAAGACAGGTGCTGACAAGAAACGTCATGCTCAAATCTCAACACTAATTCCAGATCATGTTTTGGTGAAACAACCAAAGAAAAATAAACTGACACTACCATCCAATCCTAAGCCATACACAGTTGTAAAAAGAAAGGCTCTATGATTACAGCACAACACACAAATCACCAGAAATACCTCACATTTCAAACCATTGTGAGGTGAAATAGCCCCCCACACACACACACCCACACACACATCAGAAGATGAAGAGGAGAAAGAAGAATAGAAGTTACAATCTCAAAGCCAAAGTGATCAAAATCCACAGGCACCCTGATGGTGCAGACTCCAGGCAATAGATCCACAGTCTCTTCCATCAACAACAGCCTGAGGTTCCCAGTTATTCAATCCCAAGCACTCCATTAATAAGAAACTCAGTCAGATTGAAGAAAATGCCAAAGAAATTTGAAGACTGTTATGGTTAACAAATGAAACTGATACAAAATTATTGTGCAGCTATGATGATAATCATTGACTATTTGAACTATTTTTAAAGTTATGTAATTAGTTTAAATATAGACCAAGTTGATTAATTGTTCATTGAGAAACTAGTTCAAGACCAGAATTTACTTATTTTAAAGTAAATTTGAAAGCTCCTGTCAAGAATAGACGTAAAAGCCAAGAAGTAACAGTATAATTATTTGAGAAAGAAAGCAAAGAACTTTTAAAAATAACTAAAAAGTGAAAATAGTTTTAATTCATCAACAAGCAATTGTCCACTTTGCAGTATTTTTGAGTTAAGAAATATGATTATCGCATCTGTCCATCAGTATCAAGAATGCTTGTATTCGAAGTTGAGGAGCATTGTAGAGTCATAGTCATATTGAAATCCCTCCTGGATATTGTTGTCATAGTAAGTACCTTATATATTTCCAGCATGAAGAATAAATGTTTGAGAGACTTTATGGCTACCATTGCATCATACCACAAACACGCACACACTTAATTCTAAATAAAACTGTTAAAATGTATCTTGTTTACGTCTTGTCAATGAAATCAAATGCATAAACATAACACACACATTTAAGTGAATACTTATTTAATATATATTATTTATAAATTTCATTTAGTCAACTATTAACTATGAAAGAAAACATCTAAAAACTTAAAATGCTAAGAATCTGATAATTTTTCATAACCAAATGGATGCATATTAAAAGTATTATGAAAGATGAATTAACTTGGAATAGAATAAGTACAATAATAGCAAAATGTTTTGATTTATTGCAACACTAAACAATTCATGCATATATAAAACATGAACAAGTGTTTTGCACAGCATAGAATATGATTTATAAATGTAGTTATGATCAGCTGGCAGAAAAAGTAAACAAACAGACATAAAACAAACAGAAACAGAAACATAAGCATCAATCAAAATTCAATGGCCACAAACCAAAATTTGTTTCTTGACAGTAAGCTCTTCTTTAGAATTACTGCAGCAGGAAGTGACCATATGAAAAGCTATATGTCTCACTGAAACATACAAATATTGAAATATTAAAATGATCAGAAAGTCACTTTTTAAAAAGCTACAGGTCTCACTGAAACATGCAGATACATGTATTTATAATCAGAAAGTCACTTTTTAAAAAGTTACAGGTCTCACTGACACATGCAGATATTTATAATCAGAAAGTCACTTTTTAAAAAATTCATGTTTCAATGAAATATGCAAATATTTGTAAAATGATCATAAAATTGCAACATTTCTTTCAATTTTATATCAGGACTCACTTCTATTAAAAATATATATTGTATTATATAATTTATAGGTTTTACTGTTAGAACAATTATAATAAAGTGTAATTTTATTTTTTTAAAATTCTGATCAGGATTTAAATATCTTAATTGTCAATGTCATTTATAAACATATTTTCATAAAGAGTGGTTTACAAGAAATTCTATTCTGTGTATATATATTCAAAGGTTTAAAAATAAATAATGTCCTCAAGAATAAAAATCTGCACAAAATTAGTTATGAATCTCTTCCATGCTTCACCTGTTAGTGTTATTATGTACAAATTGCCATGAAGCTGACCTAGTGTATTTTTTTATAATGTGTAAAAATACAGTTTTAACAGCTCACCTTCTATCCAGCTAATTTTAACACCTGAGTGATGTATAAAGAAGTTGAAGAAACAGTACTTGATTTTTCTATTCTTTAGTGTTAATATATTAAAATATGCTTACTTTATAAAACTGTATGTCTGTTCATGTATATATAAAAATACTTTTATGCAAACAAAAAGCCATTTGTATCAAATGCAAAACAAAAAGGAATTTAAATTAAATATGTCTTATTTCTGAGTGTTATAACTTTTAAATAATTATCCAATATTGCTGTTTGGTTGTGGCTTCAATGACACCAACATAAGAGGACCATAAGAATATTCTTTTGTTCACTAAATCTTTTTATTATCAATCTCTGTGCGCCGTGTGTTCTCCTTTATATATTGAAAGTAAATATTCTTCAAGATGCTAATAACTACAATTTCTGAGTAATTGTGCCTTAATGCTGATGTTAATATAATTATCTCAAAATCATGTCAGTAATAAATTGTCAAGTGTAATATCTATTGAAACCTAGTAATTTATTATTAGTCTATTGATTTCTGCAAATATATCACAAAATCTTTAGAAGTTGTCAAAAAAAATGAAAGCATAAAACCAAAAAATTAAATATTAAAGATACAAATATAATTCATGTCTTTCCTCTGTATGCGATCAATAGTATAGTTTGTGTATTAAGAATGTATTGTGTCAGTATGCTTAAAGTGTATCTTCTCATAAAAAAAGTTTCTTTGTTATTAAAAACGTGATATAGATGATAGTTTGAGCATTTATTACGTACTTTTATATATTAAGAAGAAATGCTTACATTGATTGCTATTCATTTAGAAAGAGTGCTAAAACTGCAACTTTGAGCAGGAAGGTCAAAGGTACAAATTTTCCTTCAAATACATCTGGGTCACAGTATGACATATTTTAGAACAATGATCGTAGTCTGATTTTACTGCTCACTCCAGCACAATCATGGTGAATGAATGTGTTGCTTTCAGATGTTCAAATACCAGTAAAGTTGAAGGAATGTGTCTTCACATATTCTTGAAAGATCTCAACAGACTGCAGCAAAAAACTACTGACCAATATATCAAACATGGCCTTGTTTGTTGAAGAAATGGATCACGTACAAAAACAATGATTAAAAGAAGATGCACTACCTTCTATTCAATCAGAAAAAATGCATATTATCCATATCCCACCAAAAGAATCAGTACGATGATGCTTTCTTTGAAATACTGTTGCAGCAAGAAATCAAAGAAGAACAAGAAGAGTGATTGTGAAAGTATGTTGCAAAAGTTATTCTCATGATGATTTTCTTCATTAAGTCTGCATACAGTCGGCCTATCTATATGTACTCATTGTCAAATAAACAAAATAAAGGAGTAGCCAAACAGTTTTATAGAACATTATGCAAATTTCTAAAGCCTTACTTTCGATTGTGACAAATGACTCATATTCAGATGATTTTTCAAAAACTTTATTTTTTTTTTGTACAAACACACGTATATCATTTATATTATGAAGTGTTTTCAATTATATAACTGTAATTGATGTTTGCTAAAAGCCTAAAGTTTCGGATGCAACATTTATTTTTAATTCTTAAAAACCTAAATTAAGTAAAATGAACAGCAAAAATTTAGCATGTTGTTTAGTGTATTAATTCAATTTGCATAAATGTTTTCAGCACAAACCATGTAAGTTAACAGAGCAAAATCAAAAGATTGAAACTCCTATAATTTAATTGTCTACGTTTATGAATGTAAAGTTTAGTGTTTCTACACAGATTATATTAGGCTTGTAAATGGATTAGCTCTGAATATAAAAAGTTATTTTTATCTATACATTTTGTATTACTATATAAATTAAATGTTCTCTCTATAATTTTAAGGGTAAACTTAACATATATTTTTTAAAGTATAGTTAGAGATAAATATCTATAAATACTTAAATAAAAATGTGTGTGTGTGCAGTTTTTAATGATTAAAAATGTATATTTTTATTTAATGCATACACACACTTTTTGTGTGTGTGTGTGTGTGTGTGTGTGTGTGTGTGTGTGTGTGTGTGTGTGTGTGTGTGTGTGTGTGTGTGCATCTGTGTTGATAATAATACATCACTGTCTTGATGATTTTTTAATATGTATTATCTACAACACTTTTTCACAAATAAAAAATGTATTTCCTGTATGTAATGATTTGGGGGAATAATAATACTGACTACAGAAAATATGACAATACAGAATCAGAATGTGACAAGGAGATAAAAATATGACATACTATTAGTATGTAAAAGTAATATATTATAACAGATGGTCTACCTTTATGTTGTTCTTGCTATATATGTAAATATGAACTTTGTTACAAGTTTATTTTGTATTGCATATTACTGAATGCACACATTTTGCATGTGTATATACATATTTTTGAGAAATCTAATATAGAAAAATAAAATTGTATATTATATACATTTTACAGAAGCACTCACAGACACACATATCTTTATTTTATTCAGCTATTTATCTATCTATGTTTTATGGTATAGATAAATTGTAAAATAGTTATTATTTTATAATAGCTAAAATAATGTTACCTATACCATATCTAAATATCATGAATATTTTTGTTTGTAAGGTGTGTACTTTCATAATTCGCTAGTAGTCTACACATCTAGACAGGAATGTGTATGAGTAACCATAACTAAAGGTAAAAATATCTATATATAATAAGCTTCAAAGACCTGCATTAGAAGCATGTAATATAAATATATTGTATTTTTAAAATCTGGCATATTTATTTTTAGATGGAATTTATATCACACATATCTAGTTCTGCCATTATGAAACTGCAGCACATTGAAGAATATATATATCAATTATAAAATGATTATTTTCATATGATATATATATAAATAAACACTATAAATTTGCTTGTTGATTTTTGTTTGTTGTTGTGACTATAATGAGAAACATATATCTACTGGAGTAAGTACAAAGCAAAATATACATTGAACAATTACTATGGTATTTATATTTAAATTTACTGTACTACAAGTCACTTGTCTACCTTGTCTATAAACTGTCAACTTTTGTCTACAGACAATTTAGAAAAAGTAATATGTATCAATATCATGAATGTCAATTCGACAATAATTGATGTGTACATTTCTCAGGATATGTAATTTAAAGGTTAAGATGCATCCACAACTGCACTCTACCTATAGTTCGAATTAAAATAATTTAAAATTAATTACTAATTATTTATAATCATCATAGATTTGCAGAGGTGGTGCAGAGAAGGACCTGTTCATCACAGTTGTCCACACACATACATTTGCATATGGAATGAAAAATGTAAACAACACAGGACAAAGACAAAACATAAACAACCAAACTCACCCCCTCTCAAAATGATAGCAAACAAGATATTTATCTTTGATGAGTAAAAAGCTTATTATTTTATGGGGGTCTCTCTCGTCTGGTAACTATAAATCATCCATCATAAACACTCTCTCTCTGGGAACAGGGGTAACTTCTAAACAATGAGTAACGATACACAACAAATTCAGAATACACAATAATGCAGCAAATCCTGCTTATACTGCAAGATCTACACTTGAGCTTTAACTTTAAGTCACGACAAAATTTTGAAGATGGTTAATAGCAAATAAATGACAATTGATTTTGAATGCCTGTCAACAATTGATTGTAAACAAAGGCAATGACCTCTCAGTAAGTCACTTCCACTGTAGGAAGATTCCACAATTTCTAGTGGTTGCAATATAAAACACAAATTTAACCATACCTAACAATTACTGTCAACTATTCAAGGGTTGAAATATATAATCTCTGAAATCTTATATCTTAAAAATTACCTCACAACTAGAAGATATACACTTTAAACCAACAGATAAAGATAAATAGCATGTGAGGTTATACTCACATTTAGCAACAGTGACATTTGAAGGCGAATCTTTGGTCTTCATCATCACTGTCCTGTTCCACAATTGTACAGCAGTATTTTCTAACTGTAATCATCATAAATAAACAAAAATGCCAGACTCAAACATGATAACAATTCATTTTATACTTTGCCTCGGTTAAGAGGATATGTAATTTAAAGGTTAAGATGCATCCACAACTGCGCTCTAGCTAGAATGCTTCCACACATTATCAGAGACAGATGCAGATAGTTATGAGGCATTGAAAGAAAGTCTTTTGTGTTGGTACCACATTACTGCAGATAGGTACCGCAAACTTTTAAGGGGGGGCCCACAAGAAACATTCAAAAAGCCATCATGAATTTCTGTATAGAATGTTGGTTTGAAAGGGCGGGTGTAAATATTTACGAAAGCGCCAGAAATTAAATTATTTGCATTTCTCTTCAACTATCTTGAAAGTTAATATGCATATTTGCATTTCTCTTCAACTATCTTGAAAATTAATATGCATATTGGGAGGTTATGCAGAGAGACTGAAATAAATTATTTCAGATTATAGAAGTTGATAGTGTACGAAGATGTAAACTTCAAATTTCCTGTTGAATAACTTGATTTCAAGTATATTTTGAGGAGGGGGTCATGAAAGGAGTTTTCATATGGAGTTGCAATTTCAAATTGAAGTAAAAGATATATTAAATTAGTCAGTGTGAATATGTCCTTAGTCGGAAGCAAGGACTTCCGGGGAAAGAGCTGAGGTATAAAGGTTGTGGGGCTTGTGAGGGTGTAAAGACAAAACATTGGTACTAGAGAGGAATGTAATGTGAGAACCTAAGCTGACCTTGTACCAGGCAGTCAAATTATCTGTGTGGGCAAGATAAAAATATCTAAAATTAGTGGGATGTGGGCATGGACCGCATGCATAAATACCTTTGGTGATATGGAACCATTACACTTACTAGCAAGAAGAAAATAGTGTTCCCTGGAAATGGCTGGGTAAAAAACGTGATTAGGAACCCTTTTTGAAGGTAAACAAGTGACTGAATGAATGCAAGTAGAATTTAAATTGTACTTTTTATATTGCATTTTGTAGTATTGTAATGATGAATTGTAGTCAGAGATTAGTAGTGTGAATATGATAAATCTCAGAAGACTGAAAGAAGGGACTTAGGCTGGTCAATATTACATGTTCAGGGTTTTCCCAGTGTACGCAGAATACATGAGAACTTATTGGGCAGTCTGGCTAACAATGTGGAAGTCAGCTGACATGCACTGTGTGGAGGCCTGAACTACAATAAGCCAATATGTTGAGTTTGTTTGCAAGAGAATTGCGGACTACAATATGTTGAGTTTGTTTGTAAGAGAATTGCGGACTCTTGTTTTCCTAGAAAAATTCTTAAAACTTTGCTTACAAACTGAGTGAAATATAAAGAAACTAAGTAGAAGGAACATTAGTGATTAAGTATAAATCTTGTATTATCATCTTTCTTTATTCTATTTATGATTTTTTTTTAAAATTGTATTGTTAATCATTACAATTCTTACACGTCTATATTAATGTAGCTGTTAATGTAAATGTAAATGTGCATCATAATTGTAAATAGTGTCTCTTGTAATGTTAGTGTCATTGTTTGTATTATTATACTCTTTGTGCAGTTATTCTGCTGGGAGCTGGCAAGTCAAATAAATATAAAACTGATCTAAAAATATATCAGGCTGTCGCCCCATAATCAACAAGTCTTACAGTTTACAATGGTACTCGTAAGTGGATTTAGGGTGCAGGCTGTATAGATTTTATCTAAATCTCATGAATACAAATCACCCCAAGAAGTATATGACATTGTGCATTGCCCAATGCCTCTCACCCGCAATACATATTCAAGACGTACCAGTACATTATTATTGTTATTCTAATCCTATGTTCTCGACAATCGCAAGTGCATCTATAACTGAAATTGTTTTCTTAAAAAGTACATTAAAAAATCAATATTTTTTGTGACAAAAATATTGCTTAAGATAGCCTAATTGTTATTTTCTGAGCTTGCAAATGTCATTTTTCCACTTGCAAATCAAACTTACAAGTGAGATTTTCAAGGTCAAGATATAATGCAAATTTCTCTTATATTGAGAATGAAATCAGCAAACAAGAGGTTAAATTTCCAGAGCAAGAAAAGTATGCATGATATAAATTACAGCAATTATTGCTGATTTGCTGAAACCATTAATGATGTCACTGAGTTCTGATGTTTTCTTCAAGGCAGCATCCACTGTGTCTGTAAAGGTAGGCAGATGACTACTTCCATCTTTACACAGGTCTGCTACCAAATCTGAAACAATTAAAGTGTCTGATCTCTACAGATATAGGAATCAGTAAGTATGTCATTTTAATTAACTCTTACAATAAAATTATGCTTTATTCAGTAACTACATGCTTAATTAACTGTTACAATAAAATTATGCAAGTCATACACTGTGTATGTTTTAAATAAGTTTTTGTGCTTTTTGTTTGTATATAT
Source organism: Sinotaia quadrata (assembly GCA_028829895.1). Lineage (NCBI taxonomy): Eukaryota > Metazoa > Mollusca > Gastropoda > Architaenioglossa > Viviparidae > Sinotaia > Sinotaia quadrata. Next base: position 8,089,513 of record CM054181.1, on the reverse strand, counting down.
TGATTCTGTTGTAGCTGCTGCTTGTGCATAGTACAAGAAATAATTTTTATAGTACAACCGATTTATTAAAAATCATTATCTTCAGAAGCTAATGGAATAAGAATTTGTAAGTTCTTCATTGGCTCTATCAGTAGAGTGTTTTTGGGGTACTAAGGAAATGTCTTGTTGACTTCCTTTTAAACTTCAGAGACTTCTGATGATCTCAGGTGCTCAACAAAGATGTCAAAACCCATTTATAAATGACATTATATGGCATGTGCTGTCTAATAGATTAATATATCTTACTAAATTCAATTTCATCAACTGTGTGACCTTCACCTCTGACTCAGTGTTCCATCTATCTTGCATCTGGTCATTGGCAAGCTTAGAACATGACATTATCCATTCAATCCAATTCTTAATCCCTGCCTGGTTCTTGCACCAACATGCATTGACTTGTCAATAGTTCTATTGCATGCATGCACACACACGCACGCACGCACACCCGCACACCCGCACACCCGCACACACACACACACACACACACACACACACACACACACACACACACACACACACACACTATATTATATATATATATGTAAAAATCAGTTTTACTACTGTTGCCATTTTATGTCTTATAAAGAGTAAAAATAAAGAAGTAGGTTAGAATCAAACAGTATTTGTACAAAATTTGATCAATACAAGAAAAATACTCTGAAATTTTGTCTTCACTCAGCATTCAACTGTCTTGAACATTTTAGAGTTAAGTATATTCTGTTTGTGGAATGTGTTTATTCACATTTGACCAAATAGTGTCTTGCATATGTTCAATAATACTTAGTCATACTTAGTATTGAGCAAAAGTGTGTTTGATCACATATATTTACTTGAAACAGTCTGCTTGTTTTTGTTGTTGTTGTTGCCATTTTTCCATGTGATTTTAATTATAAAAGCATTCTAAATAGGAAACAAAGAGAGTGTTATATTATGACTAAATAGAAACCTGTCATTTGATGGGTTCAATTGCTGCATGTGTTTAATTTCAATTTTTTTATTTGTTGGATTTCATTACATCCCAATCATAATAGCTTTCTCATGTACTTACATGAAAAATATTTCTTTGTAAACGACATTTTAGTGAATGTTAAATCATTACCATTCAACAGTTTTCCCTTTTCAGATACATTACTAACTTTAATTTGACATTGCAAGACCACAGAACACTTGATAAGGCAACATACAATTGACCACAGCTAAAAACAGGTTCCGGGAGATTGATTCCAACCTTGAATGGACTATGCACCAAACATACTTGGAAACATCAAACTGACGAAAGAATGCATGGAGGTAGTGAATGAACAATAATATATTCAGAATATTGCCCCTTGAGATGCAATTAAAAATTGAGTAAACTGTGTTGAACACTGATGATGAACAATGATTTTCTAGCACGTCAACTTCAGACTAGCTAGCACACTGTTTCAGAACAGTGGAAGATCTAGCACTTTATATAGTAATTTTTAGTATGATACTTTTATAAAAGTATAGTAACCTTTTTTTAATCACACTTTTTTATTGATTTTAAAGCGTTTAAGCATACAATATCCAACTTTTGACCCTTATAGCGTTAAATCTGCACAGTTATTGTCCGCAGTGCCATATTAAGATAGCAGAAGACCATATGCACTACTGTGCCAAATTATCTAACAAGGAAATAAAACAAACAAAAATGCCATTCCCCTTTCTGCAGATGAATTCACTCCCAAGAACACTTTCACTATGATTACTTCCTTTACATTTGAAATATTTTTTTTTATTCTATGTCATGGTCAAATGTTAATAACATATTTTGTAGATCCTACACTCAGTGCCTGTAGCATAATCCAGTCCTGGTATTTAGCCATGCCTTGCCATGCACTAAGCGAAAATGTCTGATCACATTTTGTGACTTGATGTTTGCTAAGACAGTACTATTTATAACCTGCTAATAAGTGCTATGATAACATTTATAGTTTTATTATTTTTAATTGACTAATAACAGTACATTAAAATGTTCTGGTTTTGCAATACAAGCTTAAACTTTGAGTGGAGTGAGTTATCTTCATCACTAAATCTACTTAAATGTGTAAATACAGTTTATCAATATCATTAATACAGTTTAAAGATATTTTAGTATAAATTAGAAATTTTTATTAACTATAAATGAATTGCACAAACAATTTATTGAAACTTGAATAATTAAATACAACAAAATGTTAGGACTGTTTTACATCTTTTTGATATATATATAATGACTGACAAAGATAGAGATAAAATCAGAAAACCTGGTGTTGCCCCAGTAAAAAGCAATTGATTTTGTATGAATAACAAAAAATAATTTAATTATGCCTTTGGGACAGAACCTAGCCACTCTATGTCTATCATGAGGGTAAACCATGCATCCACACATATTTTTAGCTTCCTAACTCTTCCCTGTGACCATGTAGTATTAAGAGCACAATTATATGTCAGTGGAGAGGGTTCCAGCCCTGGGGGCCAGGAGGAGCAGACCCTGACCCATGTGCCATCTCAGAAATAAATCATGCCTCTAAGCAAAATATAACTCTCTCTTTCCCTGAAACAATGAATCATATTAATAGCCCAGCATATATTGGGGTGAAGAAGGCACTATGGGTAGACTCTAATCCTTTTATGTCTGTTCTCAAAATAACCATGTCTCTATGCAAAATCTCAACTTCCAGATAGATCTTAATTTCCTTATGTCCTCTCAGGTGTAAAGCACGATTCCATGCAAAAAAAAAATCTCATATTGCAGTTCTGAATTGAGGATATATGGACACAGAGAGAGCAGACATTGTCTGCTTACTTATGGATATCAGATTTGTATTAATTAATCAGTTACCTTGTAATTGCAACAGTTCTGAAGCTCCTTTGTCAATTATTTTCTCCATTTGAACCTGCAAAATTAACAATAAAATAATTATGCATTATGAAGCAATTGATGGCACTTGAACTGACAGTCTTGAGCTCTCTAGAGAAGATTATCCTTTAATAGATAAATGATTACAGTAAATCACAACATCACCAGACTTTATAAAAAGTAGACAGATCACTGAGATCAGGGGCAGAATAGTCCATAGAGAAGTAGTCAAGAGTAGCCAGATATTTAAGTCATTAAACAGGCAAGGATTAGTGACTGATTAGATATGCCATAAAAATCTACTGAAAAAGACCAAATCAGTCATACAGGTCTGTCACATAATGGCTTATGTAGTCCATCCCCACCCACCCTCTAAAAATAGACTACACATAAACCTAACTTCTAGAAAGGCTGACCCTTATCACCAGGCTGGAAACATACCTGAATGTTCCAAACAACTCACTAAACTAACCAATCAAAGCGCAGCTCAGCCACATAAACAAATATACCAGAAACTCACCTATAAATTGTTAGTTAAATGCAAGCTGACTGTTGAAGCAACATATATTTTGGTTCTTGGTGTTAACAAAGTATAATAAACACCTAACCTTATTGCAGGCTATCAACACAGAAGGAAATCATCCTCTTTATATATTACTGTCGAAGATCAACAAGTCTGAGACTTTATCTTGGATGTCATTTTATCCTGGATGTTGGTTTGATGACAGCTGAGCTACAAGCAACACCAGAGTAGAATGACACACAGGCCAAGGAGTGGCTCAATGGACCATATGTGTGCCTGCTAATGACATTCATTGGGACTTAGACTGCACGACAGGTGTACCAAAAATTAAGTATTTATAAAGTCACAACCACACAGCTTCAGTCAAGTTGTAGATAAACTCTACCAAAGTACTCTAGAGTTCATTCAGAAACATTCAGTGTTCTCTTGTTATAATCTTATTTATAGTTTGCTCATATGAACAAACCAAAGAACCACTACAGTGCCATAGAACTCAAATGGATATACTCTTACGACATCACATAGTTGCAAATGTGAACTTAAATAATATATATATAAAAATACTATTTGTAACTACTGAACTATTTACTATATGTAACCATGCTGTCTTAGGTTATTTCTTGTTGAATACAATTATTGCTGATATATAGACCACTCATCTTAGCAGGTATGCTGTAGTCTGTTACCATTTACTTACTATCCTGTCTGTATGTATCAGGGGGCTCAAACTATCTTCCAGAACTCTCACTCTTCTATTCTACATTATCTATCATTCATCTTTCTAACATATGTGACCTGCCAGAAGGTGTGTTTTGGGGATTGGCCCAAGGTTATGGGCAGCCCAGGGTGGTGGAGAATTAACATCTTGCCCATCTCCCGCAAAATGTCACAAATTTGGGAAGCTCATCTTGGGACTAACTATTGTACTTGTAATTGTATGATTCAATATTTGGAATTTCATCTTGGGATTGAATTATTGAATTTGTAATTATTCAATTTATACACTAGGGACTTTATTAATATTTTCTATTCACAAGAAACCCATAGATAACTTGCCATTAAAAAAAAAGAAATAGAAACAAAAGTAGAATTTCTTTTTTAGTGAAGCTGTTGGTTGTATTGATTTTTTATATATTGCATTTGACAAACAAAGATGGTGAATGCTTGACTAATACTACTTACTAGCTATTTCCGTTGCTAGTAGAGCATGAAGTGACAGCTAGTTTGAAATGTGGTAACACTCTGTGCAGATGATAATAAGAGGAGACAGTGGGCCTTGATAAAGATTTTATTTTTAAAAAAACCTTGCTGTGTGGAGCTAGATGGATTAATTAATTCATTATTCCAGCTCATCACACATAAAAACAATAGATCTAAGATTAACACTAACAGCTTACTGTGTGGATAAATATTCAACTAAACATAAGCATAATTACAATTTCATTGATTAGTTTACATGCAAACAAAAGTGACTTCGGCAGCATGTATGTGAGGTTAACACAAAATTGCAAAGTAACCTCAATCAGTCAACGTGAACATGTCCAACTCTTTGATAAGTTAAAGCATTAAAAGGGCTGATGTAGCAACTATGGGCAATAAAATGCTCGTTTCAGAAACACAGTATTAAACTGAGATGACAAGCAGTTGGGTTTGTTTCAATTCAAATCAAAACTAAAAGAACAATAATCCTGTACGCTCAAGTAATATAGGCCCGAATCATGTATTAAACTAGCTTCCACTGAAAATGGTAAGCCTCGTTTTGTATATTAAAAAAAAAATACTCAGTAATGTCTGCTTTGAAACTATTAGCGGAAGCCTTCTTACTAAAACAGCAGACGACACATCTAAGAAAAAAGTTCATAACAATATAAATCCGGCCAGAAGAAAAAAAGTTCATAACAATAGAAGTCCGGTCAGAATTACTAGCTATGATTTCGTGATTTTTTTTTTGTTTTACTTACATACTGGCAAATTTTAAATAATTTTAAAAAAAAAGATTTTAAGAAAAAATAAACAGCGAGAACGGCTAAGCGAAAATATCAAAGGTAAAACTTCAGCAACTTACCAAATTACACGCGGCACAAAACTTCTTTAGGAAGCTATTGATTTACTCTGCACATGCGCATTTTCACTTTTGCGATTTACTGTCAGCGGAATTGAACGGAACTAACAAAAATATGGCTGCTCTATTAGGTTGAGTCGACTAACATCGGCGATTAACGTCACTATCTGGAAATATTTTCTAGTTTTACTTAATCTGGCATATAACACTGAATAAGAGGTTATATATTCGTGAGACTATTCAAGGAAACATTCAAAAAGCTTTTCGGTTTTGAGCAGAAGCAGAGCAGCGGTAATGCACTGCAATGTAGATGACACATCTGATCTTGAACTTGCAGATCACCATGTCGTTCCAAACTTATGTAGACTGTATACAAATTATATAAAGCAAAGCAATAACAGTTGTTACAGTAGTAGCACTCAGAATGTCCATAAAACTGACCCACTTCAAAATAGACACTTTTGGCCGACAGTCTCAACACCAGAAACTACTTCAGTATCGGATCCAATAATAAATCGTGGAGTGGAGTTAAACACTTCTCAGATTTTTCCAAAGGAAACGGATGCAGATGAACTAGATCATTTACTGTATCGTTTTGGTAAGTATTCAATATGAATTATTAATGTACTTATTACCTTTTTCCGAAGAGAATGAAAAATTACTAAATTAGTAAATAAAAGTTCATTTTATGAGAAAATTGTTTTTGCTGTCTGATACCTAATGTATCAGTATATTAAATTCTAAATTGAATACGTGCACAATATATATTTTACAAAACACCTTGCAAAGATTTAAACCTGTTTTGGGTCATCTTCCAACCAAGTATTCTGATTGCCAAAATGAGCAGCTGACGTGGAATTTTCTTGGTCCATTCTACTTTTTTTTTTCACTTGCATATAATATTTTTAAAGCCTTTTTTAAACAGCATTTGAGAAACGTGTGTGTGAATTTGCAGATGTGTTTTTCCGGGAGAAAGTGAATACAGAGCTTCAGTCTCTGCAAGACTTTATGTCCGATATGTTGATTGAGCAGCAGATTCACCTGCGACGAATGCTTCATTCCAGGTTACATCCTAGCAGCACATCTACCATTAATCCGGTGGTTAGTGTTTACTTTAGAAGTATTGTTTACTTTTTCCAGGTCTGATAGATGCTTAGTATAGGGAAAAAAATTTAACTATAGTTGTAAACAGTATAAATACATTAAACTGCTCTTGATTTTCTCAACAAAAACAAAAAAATTAAAACAAATCAACCAGTGGAGATGAGAAAATAATTAGTGAGCATTTGACAAAAGCAGAGGGTTCTTTTAAGTTTGACAATTTTATTTATGAACCTATTTTTTTCTTACCATTTCACTGCTGACACTACTTATGAAGTATATTATTGACTTGGAGGGGGGGGATCAATAGAAGTTTAACGTCGCCAATGGAGCTTGCATTAATCATTTCATCATAAGAAGTTATCTGGTCTGGAGTGCTCCAGTGGAACCCCACAGCCTCACATTACGTTCTGAGGTGAAGGGGGGGGGGGCTGGCGGAAGGGGGCAAAAAAGGATGCACTAATTTCTTGCACACTCTCAAATGCCCATAGTCTATGGGTTTCAACCCTATTTCTTTACACATAATAATTTGTTTCAAAGAAAATTGGTTGATATAACTTGTAACTAATGTAACTTGTAAGTGCAGAATGGTAAAATTAACTACACTCCATCTTTATTTTGGTACTGCTGTATATCAAAGAGTGAGGAATGTATATATACCAGAACTTAAACTGACTTCTGGACAGAAAATTCCCATCTAAAGTAATAATATTATTTTAGGAAAGAGAATTTCAGTATAATAATAATAAGTGTTTTGTAGAACTCACATACTGAAGCAGAAAATGACACAAGTTGATAAATGTTAATTGTTATATACATAATCATACCTTCCTTATTTACATTTCAACTTTTAAAATTTCTTGAGAAAGCCCAATGAATATTTGCTTTTGTAAGTAACTAGCAATGTGTTTATAATGTATGTTTATTACAGTCATCCACTTTTTGTTTTCTTTTTAATATATGCAATTTTACCACTCTGACTCTGACTTTCAGGTTTCATTTAGATTTTCAAAATCATTTAAGAAATTAAGAGGGAGTCTCTTATTTTATATTTTAAAAATTCACTCATACTATGTGCTGCTGATAATTGGTAAGAAGCATAATTTTAAATTGTATGTCAGTTTTAAAAATTATATTTTATAATTCCATTTATGCCATGTATAATATAATGTAAAATAACTTATTTTAAAAATAATTTTTCAGAATTTATTACCTAAAATGTTAATAAAACAGAGAAGACTCAGTTAAGCACGGTACTTTTAATCTGTTAAAATATAAAATCATGTAAGAATAGAAGTAGGGCCAAAATAAAATATGTATTGAAAATTTACTTAAATTATTTATTTTTTTTTAGCATTAATTATATACTTTTAAAGATCATATATCATTTCAGCAAAACATAGAGTTAACCTTTTCTCCCCTCCCTATATATAATCACATACAAACATGAATTTATTAAAGTGATTATTAAACTATAAAGTGAATAAAATATCTTTTAAAAATTCTTTGACCATATTACTTTTTCTAGTAAGTAACTTATCTTTCTAACTATTATATTTATAACACAAAATTCTTAAATATATTTTATCTATGTATCCAATAATATTCTGAGATGAGTGATCCATTTCCTATAGAGAACTAAAGCCACACTTATACCAAACACTACATGCAAATTATGGTCATTGGATGAACTGTAAACCAGGGGTCTCAAACATGCGGCCTGCGGGCCATTTGCGGCCCGCGTGACGATATTTTGTGGCCCCCAACTTGATATCAAAGTTTAGTGATGGTGCGGCCCGCACGTTTTTCTCAAGCAGCTTGGGAGTTTTATAGTTTTTGTCACTTGTGGGCTACCATACCTCAGGATCGTGACAGTAACGGTGTGTTGCCAAACTCTGCGACTTTCTTTCCCAAGCCTGTTACATATTGCTACCATTTAGCAAAGTTCAAAAGCATCCAGATCTAGCAAACTAATTCTATATAGATTATAGACCCTACAGGTCTACCCACAGATGAGTTGTTCGGAAAAAACAGCATTTTCATGTCGAAAAAGCAGGTGAAGTGTTTAGCAAAGAAGAAAAATAGTAGACTGAAAGAACAGAAAAGGAAGAACAGAAAAATAACCAAGGTAAGTTGGCTTAGCAAGGGACAGTTCTTGAAGAGGTTTTATGAGTTGAGAGCTGAAGTGAAAACCTTCATGGAGAAGGATGGGATGGCTGTTCCTGTACTAAGTGATCCCAAATGGCTCATGGACTTAGCTTTTCTTGTTGACATCATAGAAGAGCTGAATGTACTGAACAAGAAATTACAAGGCCAGGGGCAGCTTGTCAGCGCAGCATTTGACAATGTCAGAGCATTTTCCACAAAACTTGTGTTATGGAAAGCCCAGCTTTTTCAGACAAACCTCTGCCATTTCCCAGCTTGTAAGGCACTCATGGATTGTGCCACACCATTCAGTGGTGAGAAGTATGTTGATGCCATTGTAAAGCTGCATGAAGAATTTGATCACAGGTTTGCAGAATTCAAGAAACACAGAACCACCTTTCAAATATTTGCTGACCCCTTCTCCTTCGATGTGGAAGATTCCCCTTCTGTGCTTCAAATGGAGCTAATTGACATACATTGTAATTCTGAACTCAAAGCCAAGTTCAGGGAGGTGAGTGGAAAAGCAGAAAAGCTTGGGCAGTTTTTAAGAGAATTGCCCCTTACCTTCCCTGAGCTTTCCAGGATGTTCAAGCGGACCAAGTGCCTTTTGGGGAGCACCTATCTGTGTGTAAAGCTCCTCTCCACCATGAACTTTAATAAGTCAAAATTCAGGTCCAAACTTACTGAGGGTCTCAGTGGCTTCCTCCCTGAAGCCAAATGTGTCTGAGCTATGTAAGAGGAAGCGTTGCCAGGTCTCTGGCAGCAGGGAATAATGATGCGGCCCAGCTTCACCCAGACTCTACTTCCAGCGGCCCCCAGGTAAAATGAGTTTGAGACCCCTGCTGTAAACAGTCTTATTGAAAAAATTATGATTCTGTATTTATAGATTATAGAATCTATTTTCCAATGAGACATAGCAGAGTTGTCCATCCTTATTTTTTAATTAAATATTGTATGACATGTTTAAAATGTTAGCGTGACATGCCCTTTCAGTGTTTTGTAAGTACCAGAGTTTAAAAAAGTCAACTCATGGAGGGAATGTGCTAGAACATACTGATATAATCTAAATCAGTCTTATGTTGATGAGTAGTTTGTATTATCCAGTGGTTAAGATTTACAAAGAATGAGACCAGCCAGTGGGCTGAAATAGAGTTCACCTGCTGAAAAAATTCTATTTTCTAATCACTTTGAATTTGGTTTGGCTGAAGTCCACTCTTGAAAGGCAACTGTTTGCTTAATGGCGATTGATTGAAAGGGAATGGACTTAGAAATATTTCATGCATTTTGCTATTGATATATTATACTTCCATCTAATGTAAAGATGCATTATGTGAGTAGACTATTACTTCTACAATTGCTTGTAATATGTTAAACATGTGACATTGTTTCTAGTGAACACGTTCATAAATTATTATGTTGTATTTATTATGCTTTATACATATATACAATATAGGGCTAATAAATATTTATGAGGAAACTGTAAGTTGAGATTTGAATTTAAAAAAGAATGGTTAGAGATGATAAACTGGAAAACTTAGAATTTGTTCTCTGATTATATTTTACAGGAAAGAGGCAGAGTTTCCAGGACTGCTGGAATTTTGGGATTTTCTTTCAGGTTCCCAGTTTATTGATTTATAAACCATTACAATTACAAGTTACTACCCCTGCATGTAAGTGTAAGGACACACTGCTCTCTGTTAATGTATGATGGCAAAGAATGCTCAACTACAACATGGAATTTCTGGTATAAAGAAGTTACTGGAAATTGCTACATTATTGTTCTGCTTGAGGGAGCTAATACTTGGAAGGAACACCCAGATTAGTCTCAAGAGAACAGCAGCTTGTGGAACATTCTACAGCATGCTAGAGGAGCATATAAAGAATTGACACTTCTATTGTGAACAATAAACTTGTGACATTGTTATGATAGTGAGCAAAAGCCTATTGTGGCATTTTCATTGACATTGTTATGTACAAACTATTAAAGTATTATTGCTTATCTCTCTATAACTGCATTTTTGTACTATGATAAGAATGATCCTATACATTTAATATATATGATACTAATCTCACTGCTGAATTATGTGTTAGGATATAAGACTGTATAAGCATTGACATTATTCAAACATGGTTTCATTGAAATATTGATGTCAAATAATCTTTTCATTGTATTTGTTATATATTTATTTGATTGTTGATTTAATAAATTTATTGACCTTCTTAATGTTGATGACCATATGTTGGAGAGATAGTGGGTGGATGGGGGTTCTCAATAAACTTAAAGACCGATTTATCCTCTCCTTTGGCTCTCTCTATATAGATTAAAGACAGATATATCTTCTTCTTTGGTAATAAGTTTTCCACCAATGGAAATATTGTGTGACAGTAAATGTTTGTCTTTAATGTTGTGGGGGAAAGAGAAAATGTTTACAGTGCCTGCATATCCGCCAAATGAGAGAGACAAGTGGTGTCTTCTGGAGAATTATTAATAACATGAATTAGAAGATTCTCATCACTTGTAATTAGTTATGGATGAATAATAATAATAATCATAACCTATAACCAGGGTGGCGTTGTGTCACATTTACTGATTTAGCATAGGTATTTTCCAGTGAGATATAGTGGCAATCCCAATGAAACTATTATAAGTATTACTATTATATTATATCTTATCAGGTGCAATTTTATTTTTAGGATGTACTAAACACTCTGCAAATTTTAATTCAGACAAATATTATTTTGCGTATGTATTATTTTAATTCAGACTGAATTAGATTTACAGTCTACCAATGTATACAGTATACTTCTTAATTTATATCACATACTAATTCAATGATGCAAAATATCAGCGCCTCGCTAAATTATTTAGTAAATGTTTACATTTCTGCATAATGGAACATCAGACACCCTTTTATATATAGTTTTAACTTTTTAAAATTTATTTAATTTTTTAGGTATAAACAGTCTCTGATTTGATCCTTGATGTTTAATAAGTTAAATTAGGATTTTCTAGGTATCTGTGGTTTTTTTACATCACCAACAGTGTCCTTACAGATCATCCATGTAGGTGACTGTAAATTTAATCTGTCTTTAGGACCCAAAACCACTGCTGATGAGCAAAGAACTTAATTCCTATCTCGTTAGATTATGGTTTACCTTATAACTATAAGTTTATGAAGGAAATGCACGCAGTACCTGTACCTGGAGGGGAAATTAACAATTTAATATTTACTCATTGGTTATCAAATTAGCAATTAAGAAGGAAAAAATATATAAGCTTTAATGAAACAGAATTTTTAAAGAGTGAGAATGTGTGTGTGTGTGTGTGTGAGATTTATATTTATATGATATAATGTGCTGGCTTGTTGATAAATGTTTGTTATAAATTATATTCTTTAAACTTTGCAGCTGAATCATGGGCTGATTCCGGAGTATACAGGTATACTAATTATCAATAGTATAATGACTATTTTATCATTTTCTTTTGTCTTCTTTCTTCAATTCTTGTATATTACTATTAGTGCTAAAATATATTCTTGAAAAACATTTTATATAATTTTAACAACCAAGTAATTATTATAAATTACTCTTCTCATAATAGGTATGGCAAATATCATGTCTGACAGGTAAAATAACTGTAATACATGTAGAAAATAAAATCAATCTGTCCAGAAAATGTAAAAAAAAAGTATTGCCTTTTCTGTAAGTGTAATTTGTGAAACTGATAGTATATTTTTTACAAATTAGTATGTAAAACTTATTCAGTTAACATCATACACTACATACAAATCAATGATCAAATAATAGAAATATAACTGTAAGCTTATGACTGCTTTTAAACTGGTTAAGTCTAACTTTTGGCACCGCAAAGCTTGTTGCTAAATTGTCCTGGAAAAGACATTTTACATTTTACAGTCTTCTTCATCGAAGTGCTTGCTACACACTACCATCTGTACTTTCACATGAAAGTTTTCTCTTTTCAGTTTTGTGATCCACATTTTTTTTTGTAAATTGTGATCTTTGGGAAATGTCAAAAAATGAATACTATAGGTGTGTCCATTGTTGCAGCAGGATGCACTGCAATATTTAACTTTTTTTTAATTTTTCAAATCACGCATTTAAAGCAAGACAGTATGTCAGACACACATGCAGATTGTTGTCACACGTTATGTTGCTATGTGTGACACATGTGCCACTTAGTTAATGAAGATAATTATTATTGTTAATTAATCTTTCATAACTAATTTCAAGTGATGAGAATCTTATTTTTATTTTATTAATGATCCTTCAACAGACACCACTCAGTCTCTCACTTGGCAGATATTTTGGCGTTTTCACAATTCCACAACATAACACATTTACAGTCGCATAAGGTTTCTGCAGGTAGAAAACTTCTTACTAAAGGAGAAGACAAATCCGACTTTAATCTATATTTAGCAAGCCCCCATCCACCCTCTTCTCCAACATAAGAATATCAATATGCGTAAGAAGGTCAATAAATTTAACAATAAATTTATTAAAAGAGAATTCAACTATACAAATGACAATTACAATGAAACAGATAATTTAACATCAATATTCAATGAACCCATGTTCAGGTAATTATAGTGTACAGTCTCTCTACATATATATTATATATAATAATAAAATTATAGCTAATTTAATTATAGTTCATCAGTAGAGTCAATACAATTGCAGGTTAGTCCAATCAGAGAATAGAAATGGAGTTATTAGAGGAGGTTATTATAAACTTCACATAACTTGGATTAAGTACAGCTTCCAGAGTCTTTTCACTGGCCATTTCAATCACGTCACAGTGTCAAAATGTCCGTGCCCTGCATGTGTTCCTGCCTCGTGCAAGAAAACACTGATGTGTCGTTACTCTCAATCGACATGGCACTCTCTTGCCATCAGTTTCTTGAGCAGAATGCAATCACTGTGATTGATGTACTTAGCATCCTTGCTTTGGTACATCAAAAGTAGGGGTGTAGCATACTCCCTTATACTTACACACTCTGCAACACACTTTGCAAGTTTACCTCGCTTTCCCGGTCACTCAAGTCACAACTAATGTTAAAATGAAGGGTAGCTAGGAACTTGAAACTTGAACTTGAGACTCACAGCTCAGGGTTGAACTCACACTCAGACTGAGACTCAACCACAACCAAAAAAAGAGGAAATCAGAAGGCTGCTTGCTGACTACAACATACAATCAAGGAGCAAGACTAAGTTTCTTATTCAGTATATTATAACCCCATTCTATCTGACACTCCATTCTCAAACTTTCTACAATTCCTGCAATGGTACTCATTATCCCCATTCACAAGTACAATAAATACAATGTCACATATTAATACACTTCATGGGCTCAGCTTAGTTCAAACATTTGTAGTAAATAAGTCAACTTACATAGTTACATCTTTACCTAACACAAATATAACATATCAGTAGAAAAGTGTATGAAATGTTTCCAAGTCCACTCTCTCTCAATCAGTCAATTTAAACTCACCACTCAAGCTAACGACTGCCTTCAGAGCCGGACTTTTCTCTTTGTCTTCAAATTCAAAAGTGAATAGTCAGCAAAATTCTCGACTGCAAGTAAACTCCTTAAACTTAGCCCATTGGCTAGTCTCATTCTCATAAATAATATTATCATTGGATAATTATAATAATAATAAAAACTGTTCACTCAGTTTTCACGAGGTCAGCAAATCTATTCTTCCCTTAGGCTGTTTACTTCAAACTCGGACACTTTCAAAATAACACCATAAGGTCAGGTCACTCTGACAATTTAGCAACTTATATAAGAATTAAAATTAAAAATAGGGAGGGGCAAATTTACTTTGTTACACTATGGAGAGTCTCGCATATGAATGAGAATTCAGAAATACTGACTTTCAGTACCAAAAAAATGCTTCAATACAAATCTCTGAAAGTTTAAATTTTGCAGTCTTGATTCTAAGAATTTGAATTACTCATTTCATACAGATTTATTCTTATCTATGGCCGACCTAGATTCCATTTCACTTGGTCTTTAATGTAATTTTGAAATGAAATCCTTTAGAATTTTTTAAGTGTTTTCCTTATGATGTATATAAAGAAAATTTCCTTCATAATCATGCTGTTTCATTTTATATCTTTTTTCTTTATATATTCTCCATTTTTTTAAAAACCAATTAAACTCAGATGTTTCTGTTTTTATATTAAAAATTTTCAGCTTACCCAACTTCACCATTAGGGTCCAATTTCGAAGAAACTGAGTAAGTACTTCTTTTTTTTTTTTAATAAATTTTTAATAAATGACAGTATAATCACAAATATAGATTTCATTATCCAGTCTGAAACAGTTAAGGTCATTTTGAAAATAATTGAAAAATTGTGGGTTTCAGTTTTTTAATCTTTGAATTTTTTATTTTTTATTTTTTATAATCAGCAAATAAATTTCAATCCCTGTCATTGTGAACAGATGACAGACAACTTTGTTTTTCAAAACCAAAGCAGCAAGAGAGGTGGAACAGCTGTCCAGTGATTCATCCATTGCAATCGAAAAATGGCGAAACTTGCTTGCATTTTTCGCTATTTGAGTCACAATGTTTTCACCCATGTTTGCAACACGGCAGGCAATGGTATTTGCATCCAAACCTACATTTTTTTAATTGTTTCAACTTTTCTGGGCAAAGTTCCTCAGCCACCTTCAACAAACATTCCTTCACTACTTCACCATCTGTAAACGGTTTGCCACTTTTAGCCAGGACATAGGCAACTTTATAACTGGCCTTAGTTAAGGATTCATTTTCATTTGAGGATTTACTGAACAATGTCCTTTGAGATGTGAGTTGATTTGTAATTTAGAAAATTTTTCAGCACGGACTTTACCCTCCAACTGTGCATATTTCTCCTGATGTTTGCTTTGATGATGACGGCGCAGGTTGTATTCTTTCATTGCAGCCACGGTTTCGTTACAAATCACACACAATGCTTTCTCACCAGATTTGATGAAGAAGTAGTTCAAATTTCATTCTTCTTGAAATTGCCAACATTCATCTTCTATTTTTCTTTTCCTCTTCTCGGCCATCGCTGGACACTAAAATAAAGTGAATTCAATATGAATAAATAGTGAAACTGAAAGTATCTTGCACACAATATCGCTCAAAAAACCTGATTATGCGAACTAATTTCATCACAATTATAGCTGCAAATGACCTGAAACAATTTGTGGCAAGGTACTGTCTGTTAATTGCTTAATTATAAATTTATGATATTATATTCATAAATAATACAATAATTCTTCCTTACAATCAACACACAGCATCACCTGACGCGGTCTTTATCTCACAATCGATGACAGGAACTATCCTAAAACTTGCACTTGACCGTCTTCAGGATTTCCAATTTTCAACTTTTTGAACACATTTCAGTTCATAAAGTGCTTCAAATAAATAATCCTCATGATCAAATACCATAATAAAACATTATTCTACCTCATATTAAAGGAAATCAAATCTGAAGGCTTTGATGGTTTAAAAACTTTAAATCCACAGCTGTCATTACATGATCTTCAGAGTTCATAAATTGCCAAATATTTTCTGATAAACTCAGAAGATCCAAAACAGACATTATTTTGACCATGTGCTTATTCCTCACCACATAGCTGTCTATTTCTCCAGTTACTTGCTTTTATAAATTCTCTTAATTCTTTATTTGGTTTAGTAATATGCAAATAATTTCTTTATGAATGGATTGGTAGTCATTTTTTTGTTTGTATATAAACAACAAAAATCAAACCGTATAAGAAAAAAATCTTTCTGAACAACTAAATTCAAAAGGGCTACAATATTCTTGAAAAGAAGTCTTTTTCCAGCATTGAAAACTTATTTTGTAAAATAGTTACTTGATTTCCAAATAGTTTCAGTGCTCCATGTTGGAATCCTCAGTATCCTATTTCAGGTTTTTGAATGATGTACCAGAAACAACCAAAGCGAATGCCATACTAAAAATTCAGAAGTGGAGAAAATATGACTTGCCAATGTTTTCACAGCATTTTATTTAAAATAGAGGTGTTTATGAGAACCAACAGAGAAGAAAATCAAGGATTTATCAACAAATTCAAGGGTAAATTCAACTTTATCAAGTGCTATTCAAGAACAAAATAAAAATCATGCACTTTTGAAGATGGTTCTCATTTTTCAAGGTCCTTTCATGGTTGCTGTTAATCCTGACAGATTATGGTGATGAATTGAAATCATCCCTAACCATTTTATATTAAGTCACTTGTGCAATCATATGATTCCATATCCTTTATATTAACTGTTATTTTAAATCTGCACAGATATGCATGTAAAAATATGCTGAGTCGTGTATGTGTCTGTCAGATATATGCCTAATCTTGTCTTTAATGAATGGTTCCTAGGCAGTAGAATGTAAGAGGAGTAATTTGATACATATACAACCATTCATCATATGTCAGTACTTTAGCCTCAGAGTTTGTGCACACAATTTAACTTGCTAAGGGACATAACAATTTTGAGACTATTTGGTAATACTTCAAATTGATTACCTCCCTTCATTTAACCAATTTAAATATTTTTCCTATTACATGTAGTTAATTTACAGGCTTTTTCTTTTCTATTTTTAAAGATAGTGGACATTTAAAATATTATGTAAAAATAATATTTTCATAAAGTTCAGGTACAAAGTGATGAGTTCTTTAGAATCGATGGTATCTGCAAATTGTATATGGCATATTTTATTTTGCATCTGTTTTATATTGCAGGGAACAGTTCTGATGGATTTCTGAAAACTGGATTATTAATACTTAATGATTTGTTATTGCTATTGTTTATAAATATTTGATTTGATTGATTTATGTGTTGTATCACGTGTGTGTGTGTGTATGTGTGTGTGTGTGTGTGTGTGTGT
This sequence comes from Sinotaia quadrata, assembly GCA_028829895.1. Taxonomy (NCBI): domain Eukaryota; kingdom Metazoa; phylum Mollusca; class Gastropoda; order Architaenioglossa; family Viviparidae; genus Sinotaia; species Sinotaia quadrata. Next base: position 8,071,861 of record CM054181.1, on the reverse strand, counting down.
GTGTGTGTGTGTGTGTGTGTGTGTGTGTGTGTGTGTGTGTGTGTGTGTGTGTGTGTGTGTGTGTGTGTGTGTGTAATTTGCTGACACTTACACTAACAGTCACTTTGCTGTTTTATACTGTTTCAGCTATTTATTTTAGGGTTGATTGTTCCTTTCCCTGTGTGTGTGTGTGTAATTTTATACAGATTGACCTTTCTTATTCCTTTTTTTTTTTTAAAAGAAAAAAATCCATTCAGTTTACTCCTTGATTCACTTAACCTTAATTTTGTTTTTTTTAAATTTTCTATTCACAGAATGCAGTTTGCTATGGGTCAACCCGAAGGATATCAACAACAGCCTGAGAAAAATGAACTCTTTTTAGAATTAATGTCTTTGGCATTAGAAGTGTCATCAGTTCTCTGTCAATCTAAATACTGTTCCTGATGTGCTTTACATATATGTATCACTTATGTCATCAGTGTCAGTTATAATAGTTGTACATCGTGTATTGGTTTTGTTTCTTAGAAATACTACTTTTGTTGTTGTTTCTTTGCACTGTGACTCTTTTCTCTTTCTTTTTTTTTGTGAACTTGTATTTCAAGTTCATTTTTGTTTATTTTATATTTTATAGTAAAATAAGTACTGAAAGTGTATTTTCTACAAGTATTTTTGGGATGATTTTGATGTTTTCTTTTTATTACTCATATCTATAATGGATGTTATGAAAACAAATTAAGCCTTTATTATTCTTCCATAGTAAATGAAAATGCTTGTACTGAGTTCCCAGCAAATGAATTATTGATTAACCCTAAATGCATATTTATTTGCTTTTGTTGGCCAACCTTAATTATCTTAACAATATAAACTTTTTACTTTCAAGCTTAATTAAATTCATTTGTACATTTCTTTAATTTGACAGCTTAGCCAAGATTTCACCAATATAATGGGATTCATTTTTTAAAAAAATAAAATCTACAAACTTAATATTTGTTCCTGTCGGTCTTTGTCATTTTATCTTTACTTTGGATTTGGGGTTTGATGTGAAAAATTCATTCTTATACACTTTATACACTTCCTATTATGAACACATGTATGTTCTAATATTCATCGGCTAAGTCATTCTAATCGCCAAACCTGTTAACAAATAGTTCTTTTTCTTTTTTAAAAAGCCGGTATTAAAAGTATCTCAATGCAGTCCCAAGAATCATCGCGGGAATACTTATTATAATGCAAACAAAAACCCTGACAGAGCCCTGCAATATTTTTTTTTTAAAACTACTCATAAATCATGGGGGGGGGGAAAGCGGAAGTTTTGATTTCGATCTGCGCAGTAAGAACTCTGCGCATTTGCGCACGCCAGTAGCGCATGAATGCAGATCACCCGTGACAACAAATACGTCATCCAGTGCTCCTGAGCGCAGTGCTCGGAAAATGGCCGTATGGAAAGAATGTCGAGCGACAGAGTAACGAAGTCCGCACTTCGCGAGCAGGCACAGCGGTCGCGAGACAGTGATCTACGATAGTGGAGTGGACGTGTGTTACAAGAATCGAGGATCAGTGCTTACGGAATAGCATACTGTGGTGTCATACCGGAAAGGAACGTGTGCGCGCGTGTGTGTGTGTGTAGCTGGTTGCGCAGTTAAAAGATCGGGAAGTCGAGGCTGTTCTTTCTTCTGTGTGCAAGATGGACGCGGCTGATATAGATCACAACTTCGAGCCGCAAACTCGAGCAAGGTCTAACACTTGGCCCCTGCGCCCCAATCGCGAGCTCGAGCCGCAGAGCAGCCCCACATCTGAGGATTCGAACCCCGAGGGTCAGAAAGGATGTGAAAAAGATCCACTCGGACTGAACACGAAAAAGAGTGGGTCAAGGAGAAATGCGTGGGGTAACCTGTCTTACGCAGACCTTATTACGAAAGCAATTCAGAGCTCGCCTGAAAAAAGACTTACATTGTCTCAGATATATGACTGGATGGTACAGAATGTACCGTATTTCAAAGATAAAGGTGACAGTACGAGTTCCGCTGGGTGGAAGGTTAGTGTCATTGACTTTTATGTAACTTTGTATGTGTATGGGTTAATGCTGCTTGTTTCTCGATGTGTATTGCTGTTATCGCGTTCCCTTAGTCCACTCCCTACAACTTACAGTTACAAGTCAGGCGCTTGCCATGCAGCCTGGCTGACCTTATTTTCAGTTTCACCTTCGTTCCGCCATAGGCCTAAGTTTTACTGTTTGATGGCTGACTTTTATTCTCATCCGCGATCTGAAATAAATTTAGTGGCCGAAACTCAGTAGTCTTGTTTTATTTAATGCATATATCTTTTTATCCTCTCTAAGTGATTCGGACAGAACACGCCTTCCATAACCTAAGCATCTCCGGCCCGGGCCCGATTGTGTTAAGTCGGAAACGTGTGTACAGAACTATGTGTTAATCGTATCTTGTAAAACACTCGTGAAAGCTCTCTCAATCAGATTTAAGTGATCGGTGTTGTAAATTTACTAAGCGATTAAAATATTATAGTATGATAAATAGTACAATCGCAGGTTAAGTATAAAATTTGACACTCGTTACATATACACAGTTCACGCCGGTTGGGTATGTAAAATTTTACGCAAGTGTAATTATATATTGGATCTCTCTGTCTCGTTGACAAGTTGCCAATTTCAGTGGGTCTTTTGGACCTGGCTAGCTTCCAACAGACCGTCGCTTAACTTCGATTATTATTTGTGAAGGCCATTAGAGATGGGGGGTGTCGGGGAGGTAATATAGTATATATACATTAGGCCCTAATATATTTCCTTCCTATAGTTATAAATGTTAGTATTGCTTTCATTTAAATGAGCTACAAATTTGTTATTGACTGCAGCACAAGAATGGTGTAGGGCCTGTCTTAACATCCGTATAATAAGTCCATTGTAACAGACATAGCTTAATTTGACTAAGTAAAAGAATATTCTTTATAATGATTAGCATGAGTCTGACATATTGTTATAATTATTTAAACCTATAAAGTCTCAAGCCTGCCCCAGCTTAGCAGATAACTTAGGGATGAGCAATAAAACGTAAAGCACTACTTGCTATGGAAAATGTCTATAGTAAGTCTAGGCAGTCAGAAGTGTCCTTTCTTAATTATTTTATAGTTTCCTCCAGAAGGCATTACTGCAGTGACAGAAGTTTTAAAATGACTTTAAATGGTATGCATGTGTGTATATGTGCAGTGTAGTTTGGCGTTGATATTTGCATATGTGTATTATGATGATACTTATTTCTTTTGAATGTAAAGTGAAATGCAATACAAATCTATTTTTGTAATCTAACGATACCAACTCGCTACTCAGGCTGAAGGTTCTGACTATCAAACCCGGCTTTTACATACCTTTCAGCTTCTCCTGTCTTCCCAGAATTCCTTACCAAAATTAGTAAGGTAAATTAAATTAGTAACAGCGAATTTAACAATTATATATCGGGTAGGAATTGATGTTGCCAGACCATTTAGACCAAACAAAAACTAGGATTAAAAATAGGAGGGGTGGTGGTGGTAAAAAAATTTGTTAGTACCAATGTATACCGACATGGACACATAAGCCTAGACTGTAGACATGTATATACATTGTGGAACAGAGTACGTTTTGCTTCTATTATAGAGCACTTTTTACAAGGTGTAATAACTACAGATAGTCTATAACAACTTTGCAGTTGACGGCAGCCTCACGTTGACGCAGTTATGTTTTTGCAAGCGCTTGCGGTAGGTAACCTTCTTTTTACCGCCTGCATGGCCCGTTTCGTGCAGTTAGGTCAGTGGTCGGCCTCTGGATAAGCAAGCTCAAGGAAAAGGTGAAGGGCACGCTCGCGGAAGGGGTAAAAGGGGCGGGGCACGCGCGAGCATGCAAACATTTCGGCAAAGGGAACTGAAACGTCTTTTTTCAAAGAAGAGAGAGCTTTTGTACACGTTTATAGGTTTGTGCAAATACCCAACCCTCGAGTCAAACTTTTGTTCTCTTCTTTTTTTTTTTTTAATGGTAAGATGTACAGCGATATTTGGGGAAGGGGTCGGGGGAGTGATCTTGTGGGTGTGTGCTATTACTGTAGTTTTGTTTAGTGTGAAAGAGCGGTATGGGCAGAGGGTTGTTTTTTGTTTGTTTGTAGTACTACTGCAGTGTTGAGTATGAAAGGGGGGGGTCCGAGATACTTTTTTGTGGGTGTATGTACTACTACTGCAATTTTGTTTGTACAAATATGGAGGGGAGTCGTGAGACATTTTTTAAAATTTGGTTTAGCATGAAAGTAGAGAGGTGTCGGATGATGGTGTTTTGTGTTTGTTTATGAGTAAAAGTAGTACTATTGCAAAAATGGAAGGATGTCCAGAGTTGTTTGTGTGTATACTTTAGTACGAAAGTGGAGGGGTGTTGAGAGTTTATTCATATATGTATAATGTAGTATGACTGCCAATTTGTTTAGTACGAAAGTAGAAGGTACTAATTTTTCTACTTTTGCAAATTATTTTGTATAGTATGAAAAGGGAGGGGTGTTGACATGTTGGGTTTTTCTTTTTTAGTATGTAATATTACTGCAAATTTGTTTAGTGTCGAGAAGTAAAGGAGTGTCGAGATATAGAGCTGTGCTTACATGATTTTTGAGTAGGTATGACTTACACACATTTGTCTAGTATGAGAGAAAAGGGATAAGTGGAATCCCAGGCTCTGTGTGTGTGTGTATCGCTAACATAGGGGAGGTTGGGGCTGGGGTCAAGGCTTTGTGTGGACTATGTCAGAGAAATAAAACACCTAAAACTAAGAGTGCTAGCATTTTATTCACCTAGCCACCCCAATCTTCACTTTTCCAATTTAAAATATATATCTAATGTCTGTTTATATGCTTGAATGGATGGAGCAGTTTCAGAATGATCATTGAAAGTTGTAGTACACATGCTTCATATACATATGACTGCTCCGGTGCTATACAATCATCCTGCTCTTATATGTACTTGTACTTTGTGATTTATAATTGATAGGTAAAAATGGTCCTTGTTGTAGGTATGTATTTTAGTGGAGGAAGATTGTGGGAGGGAGAGTAGTGAATTACTTTTCTGGAACAGTCTAAAGCCTAAAATCCAGACTATAATGCATTTGTTAGACCTTTTGAATGAATAGGTTCTATTTTAGCACACATATTTATGAAAAGGGCAAAACCACTTCTAAAAATAGAAATTAAATAAGTGGGTACAGGTCACATTAGGTCTCTCTCTTTCCCTTCATGCAGGGAAATTACATTTTGTATCATATTTAACAGACTGGGTAACATAGTAACTGGCATAGTACAAAGCCCCTATCAAGAAAGAAAATTGCAATTCTTTTTGGGCATGTGATATTTTAATGAAGTGGGTATGCATCCTAGCAGTGCAATACCTTCTCCCCCACCAAAAAAAAAAAAAACAAACAACCCAAACAAACCCTAATCTTTATGCATTTAAGTAATATTTTAAAAGTCATTGAGCATCTAAAACAACTGTATATGGACTTGGTCATTTTTAAACAGAATAGATGAATGTCACAGAGGTGCAAGACCCCCCTCAAGGAAAAATAATTCTTTATAAACTTTTAAAGTAATATATTTGTTTTTACAAGGGATTGGGAAAAAATGTACACACAGGCAACAAATATTTAAAGTCTCCATTCATTGCATAGTTTTTATGATATAAAATATGCCACTTTACCTCAATTCAATATAAGGTTATTAAGCACACTGCTTAGACTATTACATTATTATTACAATGATTAGTATTTTTTTTTTTTTTTAATATGATCAATTAGTTTAGTAATATTCAAACATCGAAAATAAACAAGTAGGACAGCCACAATTTATAATTTTATTATGAAACACTTAATGTAATTTAATGTGGCACTAAATCTAGTAAATGTAATTTAATAGGACTCATAGACACACCAAAGTCTAATGCACACTATAGCCCCACTTAATGTTCTGAAACAAGCTGGGGTTGTCTTTTCAAAGGAATGAAGGGATTTTCTAAATTTCTTTTGTCACTTCTGTCATAAGCACAATCTTTGTCATGTTTGTGATATATCAAGCTAATTTGATTAAGAAAAATACAGTTATAGTTAGCGTGTACATATAAGTGTTTTATTTACTTGGAATTAAACAGAACTTTTGTATGCATTCACACATTTATGATTTAGATTATTTATACACATATACATTTGTGCGTTTACATTGCCAGGAAACAATTTAGATTTCTCCTGTTACAGTGTTAGTACTAACCCTTAGTTATCTGTTAAAATAATATCTTTGTGACAGATTCTTAATTCTATTTATTAAAGAATGTGGTGTTGCATTGGCTTCTTATAATTTTATAAATATTTAATTTTAAGGCTAATAAAAAAATATGTATTCATACGTATTTTATTACAATATATTCCATTGCAAATCATTTTATTTTGCTTTTTTGTAAATATTCAAAGAAATCTGGTTGATGTAAAAACAAAGAAAAAATCATTTATTTATAATTGTAGATTTAATTGCTCTTTTTAAAAAAAATAAATCATAAAATCATAAATCACACATTCTGTGTAGAGATCACAAACATGACCTAACCAGTGTGAAAAGGATAGTCTGATTTTACCACTTCCTAAAACAAATTTCCTCATTTTATTTCATTTTACAAAGCTTAAGGTTGTCCTTAATTAACTAGGCCTGACTTTGTTACTCAACTGTGTTCACACAAGACATGATGGTACTTGTTCACATAATGAGTAAGTACTCTGGAAAAAAGCAAATATAATTATTCATTTTTTTTGGCAGATAAATATATATAAAATAAAACTTATTAATACATTCGTTGGTGTAGAGCAGATACTGTTGGATTTGACAGATGACAATTACAACTCTGCTAGAGAAGAGGATTTTAATGACCAACCCCTCATTTATTATTAAAAGTTTTTAGAAAGATGATTGTTATTGCAAACAGCATATGATGCCCATTAGGTTTTTGTGTGCTTGTCTTTGTATATAATTTTGAAATTAGCATGCCAATTTAAAGCTTTTTTTTTTTAAACAGTGCTATTTGATATTTATTTCAAAGAACACACATTTCATTCATTACTGAGAGTTTAAAATGTTTATTGCAAATTCAACTTTTGTACAATGTTGTGAATTGGTTATACAAGTCTGGGAATATTTTTATAAACAAGCTGTTTTATTCATCTAAAATCCATTGCTATATTTATGACACTTCCAGAAAGTGATTCCTCCATCACCAGTCAGGTTGCCTGTTATGACACTTCCATCTAGAGATTCCTTACAAAACTAGACATGGGGAAGTTAATCTACTCAGACACTTCGAAATTCCTTGCACCACCAGTCAGGTGGCAACTGTTATCACACTTCCTTAAAAACTAGACATAGGGAGGTTATCACTAAATATCAATTATCAGACAATATGAAATTTCTTACCAGTCAGGTTGCCTGTTAAGTGTTACGACACTTCCAGAAAGAGATTCCTTACATCACAAAAGACAGGTTGCTATTATATAGAAATTGTGACATTTATTTACTCTTTGTCTCCATTGGGGAATATTGCAGAAGTATTCCTGGTTTACTACTACAGTACTAGTACTTTAAGTAGTAGTAATGACCATTTAAACTGAATGCCATTAATTATTTATATTTCTTTCTTTAAGCAAAGAATTGACACACGTTTATAAAACACTTTTGTCAATGTGTGCAGAATTCCATCCGACACAATCTATCCCTGCACAGCCGCTTTATGCGCATTCAGAATGAGGGTACAGGAAAAAGCTCCTGGTGGGTCATCAACCCAGATGCTAAACCTGGCAAAGCTCCTCGACGCAGAGCTGGAAGCATGGAAACCAAACACTATGAAAAGAAGCGAGGACGAGTCAAAAAGAAGGTCGAAGCTCTTCAAGCAGCTCTAGAAAATGGCGGGAGCCCAAGCACAGGGAGTGATGATTACTTGGATAATCAGGGTTATGGAGAATTTCGTCAGCGAACTAGCTCCAATGCAAGCAGTTGCGGTCGTCTGTCCCCTATTCATGCTGGCATGGAGCCTGACCTCCATGACAACCAGGTGCCGCCAATGTCGCCTATCCCATGGGGTGCAGAAGTGGATGATTCACAAGGGATCTATCATGGTTCAGATAATTACTCTGAACTTGTGGACTCATTAGTGGATGGCATGAAGCTGTCAAATCAAGAAAACATGGATATAGTAAATGGCTTGTCCTCAGATACACACCACTCCAGCAATGGACTTATTACAGATTTTGGACAGTCCATTTCAGGTTACATGAACTTGGGGGATACTCTTGATGACACAGGACACTTTTTACATCTTCCTGCTCCCCCACCCTACCCTGAAGTGAACTCCTCTCCACAACCTCAACAGCAGTCACAATCCCAGCCACAATCAGGACCACAGTTGACTATGACAGCTCTTGAATGTTCTCCTTTTCCCAACAACAATAACTACCACAACTTAAACCACAGCCTAAATGGTTACCGCCAGCAGGAACTGTTTGGAGATTCAGCAATGGATCGCATGGGCAGTCCTGTTCAACTCTCCATTAACACACAGCAGCAGCACCTTGGGTCACCCGATGGATCCCAGCAGAGCACCAATAGCCCAGGTTTTACAGCACGCGTCAGTCCCCAGATGCAGCGATCTAGCTCACAGCCAGGCATGTCACCACTCAGTTGCCAGCTGTCACCCCAGTCATCACGGTCGATGGTTGCTTCACCAGCACAACGGAACAGTCCTTCATTGCAAGTGCAGCAACAAGCTGCACTGCAACAGGCAGCTGCAAATGCTTCCATACTTCGTGAAGCCCTCACACGAGGAGCTTTGGTTTATCGTCAGCCCACTACAACTACCAACAACTCTCCATACTCACTAGGAATGCCACAGATCCCAGTCACAACTGCTTCTAATAATATCAATAGTAATATGCTGAACATGGGAATCAGCCCTCATCATATGCAGCAACAGCAGTTATGTAACCAACAGCGCGTGACTGCCACGTACCCAAGTGAGGGTATGACTGGATGTGGCATTGTAGCCAATGGACCAGCGGGCAATTGCAACAATAATATCCCGCTGGACATTGACATGGATTCTTTGATATCTGTGGACTATGACATGGACCAAGTGATAAAGCACGAGCTGAGCTTGGAGGGGAACTTGGATTTCAACTTTGAGCCCCTGGGCAGCACCACAAACACCAGCCAGAATATTGTACATTGAAAAGACGCCAGAGCACTTAAATTTCCTTTTCCTTTCAACAACAGTGGTCACATGTTCTATAAGGGGATGTTAAACAAATGTTGAAACCATTACTTTGAAAAATGTAACTGCTTGGCATATGGACCACAGGGAGCAGAAAAAAATAATAGACAACATTTATTGATTGATCTGTCAGTTTCTTGTGGGGTTTTTTTGGTGCATTTTTGATGTTGGTCACTGTGGGTCTCAATTTGCCTGTTTAGTGTTGTGCACTGCTTCGTTTACATTTGTATTATACAGTGTGCACTACAGATATCAGGGAGTGAAGTACTCTTGTATAGCTTGAATCCATCAATTTACTTTAGAAGTGTCACTGAAGAAATTTTTTAAATAGGGCAGCCTTGATTATATTCAGAGCCTGTGTATGTATGTAACATATTACAATGATTTCAACAAAATCATGAACTCACCTGATTTTTCTCCTACACATGAGAGTTTCAAATGGCATGATTCAGAATTTGTGCATAGATAGATACAAACCTATTGTACATCATTGATAGATACAAACATATTGTACATCGTTTTTTTTTTTTTAATGTGCTATCTTTGTGCGATTGAAGGTTCCATGTCACCACCCTACCTCTTCCCGGTTAAAGAATTTGTGGTCATGAGGTGACAAAAGCCTACATTCACAAAGACTAGGACTTGACTTCTGGGAGGAAAATCATTCATCGATACTATGCCTGATTGCCTAACATTGGATGAAAAAGTGAAGGTTTCCATCATTTAAAATGCAAAAGCATATTGATAAAAATGAACTAATCCAGTCAGCTTATAAAAACTACGTTAACAATATTTTGTTAAATCTCCATAGTTCACTTGATCATATGCTAATGTTTACAAATGTTTCTCCTGAATGCAGTTACCAGTTTCATTTCTGTTCACATTCATCTTTTCTTAATTTTGTTGTTCAGTGAATGGTGGTGGACATTTGTAAAGCATTCAGATGAACTCCTGCATAATATTAACTCAAAAAGAGAAGCATTATGTGGAAATCACATTTTGTGAGTATGTGGATTATAGTAAATAAATAAAATTAAATAGTGAAATATTTTTTTCAATTAAATAATAAATATGGATTTATATTATTACCTTAGACTAACAAAATTTTTTTTTATGAGGGTTCATGATAGAACTATGGGGAGCTAAGCATTATCTGTGGATTCTAATTTATGTGAATGCACATATCTTTGGAAGTTCTGAGTTTATGTGAAATGTCATGCAATCACAATGTTATCTGAGGGTCCACTGAAAAAGAAATATTTCCTATTGTCTATTCTGTCAAAAGCAGAGTTCTCTTTGGTCACAAATTGTGAACATGGTCAATTTATTCCTCTTTTTGCGTGATAAGCAGCACTTGTCTAGTAGTTGTCTGAGTTTGAGTTAGGAATCAGCATGAATGATTACATTATAAACAGGACAAACATCCAACAGTTTTCATTTAATTACATTCTTTGAAGAGGTCACCAAAATGCTGTATAGTTTGTTATATCCAGAATCAAACCAGCATTTTGAGACCTTCAGACTCTCATGTGTTTGTTTCTTAGCAGTACTTCTGGCTAAAATGTGATTTATGAAAGGGTATAGTGTGCTTCCTGGCTATTTTCTGTTCAAACTTTATAAATTTATGTACAATTTATCTTGGAAAATGTATGCTAAATGAGCAATTTACTTAGGCTAGAGTTTAGAACTCTTGTTTTGAGAGCTGCTTTTGATGATGCATACCATAACTTGAAATGTTAACATTCTGTCTCATGATTTGATCTTGCATTAATTTTTTTCTACTTTAAACGATCCATTTGAAAGGAGGAAATTAGAATCAAAGACTAGTATTAGTAATAATGGTGTGGTGAGTCTGCTGTAATTTTTATCCTTTTAGATTATTTCATCAGATTTAAGCTGTTACCTCACTTAACATCTTTCTGACATCAATCACCATACTATTCAGATCACACCAATCATACTTTTAAAAAAAAGAACAACCCAAACTTTGTTAATATTTATATTATTTGTTCAGAATGTAGTTTCATGAAATATATATATTGTATAGTTTACAACCAACTGTATTCACTTTGCAGCAATTCCTCATGGATGCAACTTCAAAATCATTAGTTGCAACTTCTGTATCATAAGTGCTTGTAAATCAAATTCATCAAAATCTGCATGCAAAGTATTGTGTGCTGCTTGGAGGGTAGGGTGGGTAGCATGATTAAATTTTAACAAGATTGAAAATGTGAACATTATTAAAGATCAGGTAGATTGGTTGTGTGAACAACACTAATATTTAAAAGTGTGCATACAGTAACATGCATTTGTATGGTGTCTCTTCCTCCATTTAGGCTTTTCTCCTTCATTGTCAGATTTTTAAACATTCAATCCACTGGCCCCTATGGGACATTTTCAGGGTTTGTATTACTAACACCAGTCTGATTCAACTAATAGAATATAGCTTGAGGGGAGTGGGTGGGAAGATAGATAAGGTCAGTTTGAAAGAATATCTCCCTGATAGTGATAATTAAGGTGCAGACACACATATCTAAATGTTGCTAATTGTTCATGACAATGAAGGGCTAAATGAACAATATGTAGATAAACATTATTTTTTTTGTTGACAAAAGCTATTGAAGAAATCATTCTCTGGGGTTTCTGTTTTTCTCATTTCAAGCTCAGAGGGCTAATGTAATAAGATATTATATTTTTTATTATGTAGGTACTCTATACCAAAGATAATTGGGATTGATTTTTTAAAAATAATTTGGGGGGATTGGGACTTGATGTTTTGCTTTCTTCCTGGAGTTAGTCTATATGTCTAATGCTATTAAATCAGATGTAATATATGATCCTGTTTGTCATTGTTTTTGTTAATCAAAATATAATTAAATCATTTTTGTCTTCTATTCATCCCACATGCTCACTAACTATTCAACCTACACCAGACACTAGCCCTGAAACCAAATTCTTTTCCTGTATTGTGCATTTTAGGTATAGTTTTCCAGTTTATCTACAGTTGCCTTGGCAATGGCATTGTTAAATCTGTGATATGAATGTAAAGGCATGCCTTGGTAGAGTTTTGTTGATTGTTATCTTTGTGAATACGAGTTTAAATTAAAGGCATGCCTTTTTTAGTCTTGTTGATATCTTCAGAAATGATGAAGAGTTTAAAGGCTGCCTTGGAGATTATTATTATCTTTGGAAGTTTGTAAATTTAAAATTATGCCTTCGGTAGTGTTTTGTTTATTGATATCTTGAAGTTGAAGGCATGCCTTTGGTAGTCTGTTGAATGGTACTTTTGTAGTTTGAGAATGAGGATTTTAAAAACATGCCTTAGAAAGTTGGAAATATATTGTTACCTATAAAGGCTATAGGAATTGTGTAAATGAAAAATCATGCATTAATACATTCTTGTTGATGCATTGAGAATAAAATTGTGTCAAAGCTTTGATTTGTTATAGTTGGTATTACAGTTTGTTTATTGGAATCATTACTCTTTATGAGTTTGCATAGTGCTTTATTTTTATTTATGTATTGTTTAAACGAGGGTGCTTTTTATTATATTTCAATATTTGGCTGTAGGAAAAGTCTACTGATGAAAATTTAACAACACTACTTTTGCTACTTTGTAAAAAAACAAAATATTGCAGTTTTACCTCAAAACTTGAATTTAATGATATTTTGCTAAATGTTTGTTCATTTTTTAAAAACTGGTCTTAAGAAGCTATTTCTTTGTATTCAGCTAATGTCAGTGTCACTGTTACAGGTTTTTTTTTAACTCTCCATAGTAACCGTGATATTTACTGATTGGGATAACACTAAATAAGTGGTATTTTTTAATTTATATTTTATTGCAGTGCAAAATTTCAAATCTCTGGAAAAATAACTGACATATATAACAAATAGATATTTGTACTTGCTAATAAATTAGTGAAAATTATGAATTAGTACCTCCTTAGCTATTCCACAGCACATCAATATAAACCAATGAACTATTCGCTACCAGTACTGTTAGTATTACAACTAACTCCACCAGCTGATTTAACTTCAAAATCATTTTGTTTGTGCCGGGCTGGGTATTTACATCTATTTCTTTCTTCTTTCTTTTTTTTTTTTTTTTACAAGAAAACTGTCAAATAAGAAAATATTCCTTTCCCAAAATGCTATGCTACATGAATGATAGGCACCTTTCTCTCTGCTACCTAATTAGATGGTAATTAAAATTTTTAATAAATTGTTCTGATGTCACCTTACCAGTTTGCTGGAATTATCAATTTGTGCCCCTTAAGAGCAACTTGATCATTATAATATACAGCTGTTCTTTATCAGGATTTCCTTTACTGCAGATCACTTAGGAACTGCAGAATGATTTAAGTTATACTAATAGTAATACAGGAAATGATGTAAAGCAACAAAGAGCAACTCTGATGTAACTGGAATTTAGCTGGTATTCTGACAGAAGGCATGCTCCAATGATGCGTGTGCATGATGATGTATCATTGTATGCTTCTTGTGTGCGTTTTTACTTTAAATGAAATATTCAGCTAGAGACTGAAAATTCTCTGTCCAATTACACATTAAATATTTATAAAACATTGATTAAAATTTCCCCCTTTTTTTTTTTTTTACAGTTGTAACAACAATTTTAAATAATAAATGTCACCTTATATAAGTTTACAGTAAATACTGTTAATGTATACTATAAAATATAAATGTATTTGTACAGTTTTTTTATTTAAAAAATTTTTGTATAGGTTTATTGCTTTAGGCACTTTATTGTATAATTGTGATAATTTTCGTTTATTTTTCTTTTTAGATTTAATTGATAATGATATATATATTGTTTGGTGAAGAGATGCGCACAAATAATATTCATTATATTGATACTTTCACTTTTAACATACATTGTATTCAGTATGCAAGTCTATTTTACTTTTATTAGTAGTTTTAAACTTCAGTTTGAGCTCTGCCTATAATTTTGGTGTGTACTAAAATATCTCTCACCCAACTCTGACAACTCATCTTCACTCGTCCTCTCTACTAATAAATAGGTTTCCACAGTTAAAGTGATCTTTATTTCTTTTCCAGTCAAGGTAATGAGGTTGTATAGATTTATTCAAGAAGACTACTAACTGTTAAATTATCTATGTTTTTTTCTCCTTTGGTGGTGCTTAGGGATATGAGATGGGGGATAGTTTTAATACATTGAAAATTATGTACAACTACAAGAGAAAAGCCATTCACAACTTGCATTATGTGTTTGATTACTCTTTTGTCATTCGTTTTCCCCATTCACAGTAATTTATTGTTTATAAGTAGGTAGAGCATATAACTAATTCAAGTGAGATGGCTAGTTTTTTCACTGTTAACTATTTGAAGTTTTGCTTAAGGCAAAGCAAACTACATTTGTAAGTTTTTCTACAGCATCCTTGTATTTTCTAAGTAACTAGTGTTAATTAATGAATCAGCAATCATTTTTAAAATTATTTTTCTTATTTTTCCTCCTCTCTTTTTTTTTTTTAAAAACTGGCAATGGCAAGACTTTTCCTTGTTCAGCCTTTGCTGAAACTTTCCTTCTCAGGCTAATGATTCCTTTGTGCTCAGAGCTGATGGCTAAAGAAATGAACAAGCAAATAAAGCATTCATAGCGTTTACCTGATTTGTTGGAGTTGATGAGGGGTGTTAATCTTTACTTCTATTTTTCAGAGTTGCACTTCTGTGCTTAAATGAACTTGCAATTTTCTTTTGGGTTATTTTTTAGTATTTGTGATTTTAGAGGAAAGGATAAAATAACTTCAGCTAACTCTTCAGAATAACAGATGAAGTGTACATACTAATATTGATCACGATGACATTTTATAAAAGAAAAGAAACAAAACATTGTTATAAACATATTTTGTAAATAAATTTTTAAAAATTGTGTGAATCCTTGAATGATTGCATGAATAATGATTCTTGAAATACTGCATATCACTCTGTGTTCAGCCATAGTTTTGGGGCATACATGTACCTGCTTATTTTGAGTTGTGTACATGTGTATCATTAGAATTTTGCATCAGTAGTATGTACATTGTGAGTTCTTTTGTGTTGCTATTGCCTATGTTTTACTCTGCTCACATGAAATTCATAAGAATGATGGACAGTAGAAAAATGTTAAATAAATACTGAACTGCATGTATTAGCAGTTCTCTCTCCATCTGAATACTATTGAACAATTTTTAAATAAAAATAATAAATAAAAACAAATAAATATTAAAATACATTTTGTTCTTTTGTGCTCTTGATTTACTAGATTAATCAGAAATGGCTGGAATTATAAATCACAGGTGGTGTTTTTTTTATAAATACTAACTTCAACTTTTAATCTCACATTTTGTACAGCTGTTGCTACTACTCAGGCCAGATCACTCTCACTTAAAAGCATGTATATGTGCCTCCCAAACGCCATCACACATTTAGTATTTTTTATTAGTGTAGGTTCAATGTTTGATTAGTTAATTTCCTTATTTTTGCAAACATGTATTATTCTTTTGATAAATCATACTACATGTACCTCCTATTAAAATGAAATACTGCCCCTCCCCACCATGAAAAATTCACTCAAACACTATAAATAAACAAATAAAATCTTTTCTGACATGAACATGACATTTGAGAGTTACACCCATATATATACACAAAGAAAATATCAAAATCACTTATTTTTGTTCAAATTTGTAACTTTAGTTGTCATGATTATTGATATAATTGGTGCCTTTGTTTAAATTGTATATTTATCATTAAAATAATTAAAGCTTTTTAAATTGTGTATATTTATGGATATAATAATTCAGACATTTTAAAATGTACATTCATCATTATAATAATTAAGGCAACATTCATACTTTCATTAATTGTTGGTTTTGGTTCCCCCCTACCTCCCCCTACCAATGTTGACATCCGAGTGATTCATGGTTGCATTTTGTTATAACAGAAATTGTTTTCATAATTACTGTTTGTTCATCACGTGATAGATTTGCATAGATTCTCACCAGTAACCTGTTCTGGTCTGGAAAGTATTCATCAGTACTCATGGTTATTGTGCTAAAGCGGTGTCTCTGGCACGTTACGACATGTGATGTTTATTTTATATATAGATATATATTGATATATGTATAAATACAAATATATATATATATATATGTGTGTGTGTGTGTGTGTGTGTGTATCGTACATAAAAGTTCCAGGGTCAGAATATAAAATAAATAAAAATGAAACCGGGCAATACTTTTATCTGCTGTGACGTTATGGTTATGTTTTGTTAGTGGATTTCATTCATTACCTGATCCATAAGATGTTATGCTGCTTTTTGCCTGTCTGGAAATAATGCAGATCAAGCAGAAATGAAATAAAAACTTGAGAAATGAGCCACAGTTTTTTTTCTTTTTTCTTTCTTAAAAAAAAAAAAATTGTTTGTTGTGTTGACATGATTTTAAACCAGTGTTGAACCTGCTATATATGACAACACTATAAATATACTATGCAAACTGACATGACAAAATATCACATTACACATCCCGAACATAGTGTAAGACTACATGTATTCTTGGCACTGCTGTAATAGGCACTTTATACAGGTGAACTGACTGGTTGCAGTATTACATGTTCTAGACAAGCAGTATAACAGGCATATATACAAAATGCAGGATGTAAATTCATAAGCAATGTTAATACACATAATGAAACATTAACACTTCTAATATAAACTTAATATAAATTGGAGATTATTGCAAAGCTTTACACTGGACATGGCAATGCCATTACAGATAATGCATTATTGTTTATGGTAATGAAACTGAAAGGTGACAATGCAAAATTTCATTATTTGGCACAATGAAATATGCTAAACAGAAATTAGTAAAAAGTTTGACATAGCAGTAAATTGCTTAATTTATGTTTGAAATTATCCAGCCTGTCTGGAGCTAATAATGGAAGGATATGTTTACAAATTAATGAATAAATGGTATTCCTAGCCAGTTACATAAAATGGCATACTTATGTGAAATATTGAAATCTGAGTTCAATATTTGTGGCCAAACTTTGTCATCCTATTGGTTTGATTATAGGGTTTCGTGAATTACTTACCATTTACCAACAAATCCGTGTAATTCTGCTTAACTATGACGCTGGCCGGGCGCGAGTTTTTATTTTTTTTTTAAATGATAAAAAAAATTCCTGTAAGACTTTACATTTCTTTTCTTTTTTTTTTTTTTTCTTTTTTTTTTTTTATAATTATTTCATGGGCCTCATTCTCAAAGACTGTTTCTTTTTTTAGTAGTACCGAGGTGCTATTTTTAATGAATGCTATTCCAAAATCCTCCCTGATATGCTAACTCTTAATTCATGCAGAGTTAATACCCTTGTAGGCGTCAGTACAGAAATAGCACACTGAATGCACAGCCCACTTGTACAGCCAGGCTTAAAATTCTGTTATACAAACACCTGAAAAGCATAGCACACTAGGTAGTCGGTTAAAACAAAATCAAACTATGCCGTTGTATTAGTACGCCATTACGTCATCGCTGACCAGTGAACACCGCAGTGTATGCATTTGACAACACAGTGTAGATTGAACCAGGTGATGCCACTCGAAGTATTTGCAATTGCCAGAATTTGACTGAAGAATTCTGATCTTTGTTGAAAAATACTACTAGTAATAATCCCAGCAAAGAAAAGTAAAGTGCATGGTTCACAAGTGCACAGCTCTTTGGGAAAGTTTTGACCAAAGTGGCTTGTTCCGAGAGGCACCACTAAAAATTCATGAGTCATAGTGCTGATCAGTTAAAGAACTATTTTAGCTCGTAGCCGCATGTCACCATATTAGTATGCCGGCTATTTACCACGGCAAACGTTTTCCTCGGTATTTCATCATCAGTCGATACTGTCTATGACTGACTGACGACTCTGCCACATACACCAACTCGCTCGCACACACACACACTGGCTTGCGTAATGAAGTGTGAAAGGCCTTCGTTGAGATATATATATACAAGTGGCAACCTGTACATAGGGAAAATATGCTCCCGAGTATGTAAACATTCTTTTAAAAACTGAGAAACAGTGCCAGTGTCGAAGCACGGACGAGCAGCGTTTTCAATCACAAGGCTGCCCATACTCACGCCCTCCCTCCCTCAACAACTCACTCACCTCCCCCCCCCCCAAAAGAGTGACGATGACTACACCAAGAAAATAGCTAGGCCTGGTTGCGAGAAGAGGTCACTGTAGTGTTGGCTTCGCACTGTTTTAAAAACTGACTTAATTAAGCCAGTAGTTACTCCTACGAAAGTAATAGTTAATAAGGTTGGGCCGGAGGTCGGACGTGTTCACCGATATTTCTTGTACTAGGCCCAGTTTGAGAACAGGCAAGCCATGCGATCTTGCTGGGGTGGGGATGTATGTCATGCGCAATAGCGATTGTTTTTGCAGATTGTTGGTGCGACTGCTGAGAAAGCCACAGGTCTTTGTGTACTCTCAGTGGGAAGGCTGAGAAAGCCACAGGTCTTTGTGTACTCTCAGTGGGAAGGCTGAGAAAGCCACAGGTCTTTGTGTACTCTCAGTGGGAAGGCTGAGAAAGCCACAGGTCTTTGTGTACTCTCAATGGGAAGGCTGAGAAAGCCACAGGTCTTTGTGCACTCTCAGTGGGAAGGCTGAGAAAGCCACAGGTCTTTGTGCACTCTCAGTGGGAAGGCTGAGAAAGCCACAGGTCTTTGTGTACTCTCAGTGGGAAGGCTGAGAAAACCACAGGTCTATATTATGCAGGTCTCAATAACGGGACAAGGAATCAACTATTTCCAAACCCAACTCTCTCTCTCTTTCTCTCTTTCTCTCTCTCTCTCTCTCTCTCTCTCTCTCTCTCTCTCTCTCTCTCTCTCTCTCTCTCTCTCTCTCTCTCTCTCTCTCTCTCTTGGGGACTGTCGATAAAGTAAGTCATACAAGAAAAGATTTCTGAAGGTTGAGAAAAAGGCAATTTGTTTTGAGATGAAGAGAGGTGATAGAAATTATACTAAGTCCATGCTTTTGTTTGTTTCTTTGTGACTTATCATATCAGTAACCGTATTTTCGTTTCATAAAAATTACACTGTTACCTTTTAAGTCTGACTAAATCCACAACCACACAGCAGCAAAATGTGAGAAGATATGTTGCAAATTGACTGCTAAACACTTTCGAAACAACAATGTTGTTTATTAGTAGTAGTAGTATGGAGATCTTGTTTTCTGAGTGCAGAGGCACATATCAATCATTGTAGTCATTTAGTTTATTGTATCTACTGCTAATGTCTGCAATCTGTACTGCCCTGATGTCTCTATAACAGATCTATCGTTTAATAATCTTATCCTGAAAAGTTATTTAAGGTGATGTGTCCATAATTTCTAAAAGACTAAAGTACAATAACCTCTCTTTCATTATCAACCACAATGGCTCAAAGTTTGGCCACAAAAATATAAGTAATTTTTATGATGGTCTAAACGAAAATGATCGCAGCGAAATCAGAATAAAATGTACATAGGCCTACTAGGATTCGAAAACGCGAATAGATAGACGTAGTGAGATCGTTTGCTCTCAGTTGGGAACTGATTTAAAATCACTATGCTGCTAATGTCTTCGGTTTCAACTGGAATATCCTCCAATTGTTTGCAGTTTCAACATTTTTAATTTCAACAATTTGGAATCAAACGCTTCGATTGAATTTGTAACAGCACAATTAGCACTACATCCTTCCTATGGCTGAGATTGAATTTGTAACAGTACAATTAGCACTACATCCTTCCTATGGCTGAGATTCAACATGTCCTTCATTAACGCTAGTATCTTGTGTTCGACCTGCTGCGTTACAACCATCTTGACTCGGTCGATTTTTCAGCTCAGAAGGCGCAAATTGACTTTGCATAGGTGTTGGCTTATATAGAACAATTGACTTTGACTTGGTGTTGGCTTATATAGAACAATTGACTTTGACTTGGTGTTGGCTTATATAGAACAATTGACTTTGACTTGGTGTTGACTTATATAGAACAATTGACTTTGACTTGGTGTTGGCTTATATAGAACAAATTGACTTATATAGAACACATCTATTTTTTGTAGTTTCGTTAAGCTTTACATCTCCTCACGTTTTCTTTTTACGTTTTGTTGCTCCACTTGGGTGTTGATATATCTTGGGAACTTTATATGATTTGTGACTTGGGTGTTGATATGACATCTTGGGAACTTTATATGATTTGTGACTTGGGTGTTGATATGACATCTTGGGAACTTTATATGATTTGTGACTTGGGTGTTGATATGACATCTTGGGAACTTTATATGATTTGTGACTTGGGTGTTGATATGACATCTTGGGAACTTTATATGTTGTTAGTGACTTGAAGCTGCTGTAAAATTTAAAATATTTTGATTAAACATTTTTTTTTTTTTTTTTAATTTCAAATGTTAAATTAAGCTTGTCATTGCAACTTACAATAAATAATTTATTTCATATTACGTCACAACACAGTAAGTAGTCATAGTTATCTCTGCCAAGAATACGGAATTTAGAGAGAATAAATATAGTGCATATGTACATCGTCATCGCTAAATAAGGTGTATAAAAACATCCCGTTCTAAAAGCGATGGATATAGCGGGCAGCACAGTATCAAACCAATAAATATGTAAATCACCTGTTATTTTTAAATACTTTTAATTATAAGTTGCAAAATATTTACTTTTAATCCACAACCGAATATGAACAACAGTAAACACTCTGACGTAACAGGAAAGTGTGTAGTAAAAATAGTCTAGCTCTGTACAATGAACTTGAACGCATTACGTAATACTGCACAACGTTAGCTACACTTCTCTCTCATTCAGATGTTAATACTGCACAACGTTAACTACACTGACTTATTTTCTCTCTCATTCAGATGTTAATACTGCACAACGTTAGCTACACTTACTTATTTTCTCTCTCATTCAGATGTTAATACTACACAACGTTAGCTACACTTACTTATTTTCTCCCTCATTCAGATGCTAATCAAGTTCCAGACGCCGAGTTACGAACTTACGAAGTGATTAAATAAAGATATTTTGATGACACAAATGAAACTAAACATTTACAATTAATGCTACATTGACAATTGTCTATTTTTAGCACTACATAAATTTATTTTATTACACAAAAGCGAACTGATCGGACTGAGTGTGCTATAAATTATTCTTGGTCGGCCGGGCCCCGAGGCACGATGTAGCTGCCAGCCCCGTTAGTTACGCCACTGGGTGCAAGGTCATAACGACACAAGACAGCCAGTTTTGCTAACGATGCAAAGTCACAATGACACAAAACAGCCAGTTTGCTAACGATGCAAAGTCACAACGACACAAAACAGCCAGTTCTGCTAACGATGCAAAGTCACAACGACACAAAACAGCCAGTTCTATCAAACTACAAGTTCTGGTTATAACTTGATTATAACGAGGACGCTGAAGCGAAACCATTTAAATACAGCTGCCTTAGGGTCCCTTTATTTAGTGCTGAAATAAAAAATGAAATGCCACAAATAAAAAATAGGGGAAGGGCTGAGAGAAGAATTCAGTAAAGTAGGTCTGATTTTTCTTTCCCTCGTCAAATTTCAGTACAGTACTCTCATTTAAAATAAAGTGATCCGCATCTTCTAAACTGACTGGGAACTGGGTGGGAGGGGTAGGAAATCGAGATGATTAAACTTTATTTTACAAGTACAGAGTTTAATGAAATAAGCATATGAGGGAGAGAACTCCAAGTAAAAACGCGTTGCTAATATTTTGTCGTCTGTAGCCTGTATTTTTTAAGCTTTCAGTTAGTATCTATTCCATATATCTTCCACATTTTTTTATAAACATTACTACCCTCCTAGAACAGAGTAAGGGGGAAGCCCCCACAAGAAATCTACAGAAACTGAGAACATCAAGAAGATGAAAAGTTTCCACGCAATTCCTGTGGGGAAAAGAAGTGATCGTAAAGAAGAAGAAGAAATCATTCTTGAAATCCAGACTTTTTTTCAATGTGTGAGTACTATGTGATCTGCTTCAGAAGAGTTCGACTGTAAAGGGAGAAGAGTTCGACTGTAAATGGAGATCAACTACTAGCAGTATACAACTGCATAGGAAGCTGGCTTTGTGATAGGAAAGGACTGAAGACAAAAGCTTAAAGAACTTTCTTCAAGCTGACCTTATCTACCCACTGATATGCACGTACTCAAACTGACTTCTGTCCCTTGGTGAAGGTTCTATGATGTACAGCTTAGAACTCGTTGTGGCGTACTGGTGGATGAGTGCCGGTAACGTGCATCGTGAGTCAAGCCACAAATAACGCGACTGGACGTACATTAGATAAAGGGGTATATAACACGGCACAGTCGCACTCAGACAGATATAGACAGCAGACAGACCGAACGAGTCCCAAACTGTCGTAACAAATAACGACCACTTGCTATGATAAGAGAGGCGATTACAAACGGATAAAGCAATGCTGACAAATGACACACTGGTGTATTACTTAGCTTAATGTTACTAGTGCATGTCATTATAGTCTGTTAGCTATTGTTGAGTATAGCTAGGAACAATACTTACAAATGACAGGATGACTTCTTACTTTTTAAAGTAAAAATTAACAGTGCACGATATTGATTATTTATTGAATATAATTGATGATATGAGCAAGTATTGTGTTGAGTACATGCCAAGGAACAGAGATAATAATGGTGAGAGGGGAAACAATCGCATGCAGTGCTGTCGTGAATACAGTGCTTTGTTTCCAGTGTTCTTTTCGAAGTTACTATCGTAACAGATGCTGTTTCCGTCTTCTGCAATTTGTACTCCACAAAATGTTATTACTAGGTTGAATAATATCTCACCTAGGCAAAGGTTCAAGATAACTGTAAGTCTTTTAGAAGATATTTAGGTATTCGAGGCACAATTCTTGACTAAGGATTGGTCTGTGAGATCTATAATGGCTGGAATATTTGCTAAACTTTTATAGGAGCAGTGCTTGTAGATTGTAGCAATGAACTGATGAGACTCAGAACCAAAGCCATGCATATACACCACACGTACTGTTATAGGACAGTGCCACTTTAAGTAGTCTGCTTTTCCTATTTAAATGCTGTAGAATTCGCAATTTAGCCACTTAGTAAAAATTTAGACAATTCTACAGAGAGCCTGTAACGATGCCACCCAATAAAGCAGAATATGCTGTCTTCTACTCCTACCCCCGCCTTCCATACAGGCATACAGTATCTGACATGAGAAAGCCATCTTCAGTGCATGCTGACCAAATTCACTATACAATTAAATGTGATTAAACATATGAGTTCAAAAAGGTGTGACCAAACCCAACCCATGAGTTCAGTCCACAGCAGTGACCATACCCAGCAGTTCACAACAAAATCTGACCAAGCCCATGAGTTCAGTCCACAGCACAGTGACCATATCCAGCAGTTCACAACAAAATCTGACCAAGCCCATGAGTTTATAAAATTAGACCAAGCCCACAAGTTCACAGCAAAGTAGATCCAAATCCATCAGTTCACGGTAAAAAGAAGCCAAATTCTTGAGCCTGAAGCAGAGTTAAGTTCATAAACTCATCACAAAACAGAGTCAATGTACAGCTCTAAAACAGTGCTAATCACAGAAGCCAATCTGGAATCTAATCTGTAAGTTCACAATAATACAGGATAGAGCCCACAGCAAAGAGGACTAAGCCCAGCAGCCTGCAGTTAAACAGGACCAAGTCCACTCGTTCATGAAAAGCAAGATCAAATGCATATGTCTATTTTAAAAATAAAAAACAACAACTCAGGATCAAGCCCACAACACAGCTGGACCACTGGACCAAATCCACAAGCCCTGAACGAACAAGACGAAACTACACGTTCATCAATCAGGACCAACCCCAACAAAACAGGACTGAGCCCACAAGCCTGCAGCAAAACAGAAACAAACCCACAACAAAGCAGGATCAAGCCCACACACTTACAACAATGTAGAATCAACTGAAAACAAAGTAGGACTAAGCCCGTTATTGTTGTTAATGTGGGGAACGCTTTCGCGCAAAGCCCGTTACAAAGCAGGTCCATCTTAAATAGCATTCATTATAGGCCCACGGGCAAAGTAGTGCACTGTGGCCCATACCTACACAACTATTCACAGGTGTAAAACATACATAAATTAGCATAGGTCCCCTATCCTCGTGAGGTCCCAGGCAACTGCCAGTGTGCGCATGCGTTAAGACGGCACTGTTACAAAGTGGGACCAAACCCACATACTTACCGCAAAGCAGAACTAAGCTCACGAGAAAGCATGGCCAAGCCCCAACAGTTTTTTTTCCCCACATCTTTCATAACTATAGAATTCTCAAGAAGACCGAGTAAAATTTTACAACGTAAGGCTATCGCTTTAAACGATTAGATTTAATTGATAATTATTTTCTGTAAATGATAGGCCTGAGGATCTTTTCCTTCTTCTTCGTTCGTATCGTGTTGTAAATTTAATTCTATTTATTGAATTATAGATTCATATAATTGGGTAGAAATCTATCGGGAATTATAGATTCATATAATTGGGTAGAAATCTATCGGGAATTATAGATTCATATAATTGGGTAAATCTATCGGGAATTAAAATTGTCGATGCCAAATGCGCACGCTAAAATGCTTTGGTCTTTTCAATATGGCGGACGTTTGGCGACAGCGAATTTGCCCTTGTATCCTCTCCAGTTATAATGTTCAGTGTCCTGACTTCATGACTTGTCGTGTCTTTTGGGGTATGTCATCAAAACGCGTGTGTTTCGTCTGCTTGTGGGGTTGGCCTGGCAACTGACGAACATAATATTTCGGGACTGACGCTGACAGGTTTATCTGTTCGGAGTTGCTATTTGCTTCGCTTAGCTTACATTAATATTTTTAATGTCTAGTTCTTAAGGCCGGGGTTGTGAGTGGTTTGTATGAAGAGTTTATTTGTGTTCGGTAAGGTAGCCCAGTTTGCCGCCTGTCACAGTAAAAATAGTAGTCTAGTTTGTCATAAATTGATGTTAGGCCTAATAGTCTAGCTTGCCACAAGTCACACTTAAAACAGCAGCTTAGCTTGCGCAAGTTACACTTTAAACAACAGTTTAACTTGTCATAAGTTAATGTTAAAATAATGGCCTAGTTTGCCATAAATCATTATTAAGATAGTAGACTATTTTGTAAACAGTTAATGTTAATGACTAGGTTTCCCATTTTAATGATAAGCCTATAGCCAGCCTAGTTTCTTATAAGTTATATTAAAATAATAACTCTGCTTGCCATAAATGAGTTATAGTTAAAACAATGGGTTTGCCACAAATTAAAGTTAAAAGAGTAGCCTGATTCTTCATGTGTTCTGTTACAACAATAGTCAAGTTGACCATGTATTCCTGTTACAACGATAGTCAAGTTGACCATGTATTCCTGTTACAACGGTAGTCAAGTTGACCATGTATTTATTACACATTCTTAGGGTGCCGTTTTAACAGTAAAATGACACATTAATAAGAATTATTTTAATAGCACTCACGGCACAATAGTTATGCTACAATTTGAACAAAAACAGTTTTGTGACCATTATAAACGGTTTTAATAGTCACATAAAACATCTTACAGCTACAGTTTTAAATATAATATAGCGCATTAGTACACTTATTTGAATACATTCAGATAAAGCAAATTGCACGCAGTCACAATTTAGCTGGAAAACATTGTTTTAATATGAGTAGTCTAAATACAATCATGCGATTTATTACTGTATATTTTGTTGCCCGTCTGAGAAATTGGTTATTATTTGTGTGCAAAAGTTGTGAAGTTATCAAGGTTTAGCATACTGTTTCCATTACCACACTATCAACGTAATCCATTCTATATGCAAAACGTCTACAAACGAGATGACCTTTGTGCCCTTGACGTAACTCACTGAACAGGAAATACACGTCCCACAACTTGAAACCAGTTCACTTGCATAAATGAATAACCCAGTCGAGTACCAATGATTTTGAAACTTTAGTTAGGAAAATGATTAGCATACGAATGGTAACTGACAAAGTAAGTAGGCAGATGTTTGTCAAAAGAGGCACATTCATGTCATACTGACTGTTACATTCGTTTTATTGCTCCTCATGGGCAACCGTGCCCTAAGTCGCAGCTATGTCCTAAGTCGCTTAAAAAAACATTCACAACAGTGCTTTAAGTCGCTTAAAACATTCACAACAGTGCTTTGAGTCGCTTAAAACATGCACAGTAGTGCTTTAAGTCGCTTAAAACATGCACAGTAGTGCTTTAAGTCGCTTAAAACATGCACAGTAGTGCTTTAAGTCGCTTAAAACATGCACAGTAGTGCTTTAAGTCGCTTAAAACAGAAAACTTCAAAACAGTGCCTTAAGTCACTTAAAACATCAACAACAGTGCTTTGTCGCTTGAAACATTTTTAATAGTACTAGCAATAACAGAGGTGTGTTACTGGTCATACACATCCACAACTTTCTCGACCCTTCTTAAAACATGTCAAGATCGGTGAAGTCGGTAAATCCTCAAGGCCGTTGTGATCAACTGCCGGTATTGTGAATTGTTATTGAGAAAGTATATTTGTTTTGAGTCGCTTGTTAGAAGTTAGTCATTTGTATAATCTCATACAAACATGGATACTTGGAAAGTAAGATTGGATCTCATACAAACATGGATACTTTGACTGGAAGATTGGATCTCATACAAACATGGATACTTGGAAAGTAAGATTAGATTTCATACAAACATGGATACTTTGACTAGAAGATTGGATCTCATACAAACATGGATACTTGGAAAGCAAGATTGGATTTCATACAAACATGGATACTTGGAAAGCAAGATTGGATCTCATACAAACATGGATACTTCGAAAGTAAGATTGGATCATCAAAAAGATATGTGAAGGAGACGATCAGATGGGTTAGAATTGCCGCATTGATTTTCTTTTTCCAACTTTCACTGGTATGCTTAGGCATATGTATTGCAGCAGACGACATTGTCGCTGGATACCATATCAGTACTCGACGCTTTTTAACTGCCTTTCTTTTATAACCAAGATAGATAACTCTGGTCTAACCAAGATATAACTGTTGGGGATTGTCAAATGTAGGATATTTATCAGAACACATAAACAGTCTTTGGAGAATTTTTCAGCCGCGAAGCAGACGACCTCTATCTTTTGAGGTCTGTCTCCAATGGCTTTCGATAGAAAAGGAAGCGTACATCACATTGACAATCGCATCGTTTGATTGGAAAGTGTTCAAAACAAGATCGATTCAGAATGTTAAAAACTTTTCTTCAGTTGTTTGTACATCCACGCACTGCACAGTGCGTTCCAGTGCTTTATTTGTGGTTTATGTCTTAAGAAAACAAATTAAATTCGAGTTATTTGTTGTAAGATTATAGCGTGAGCAATGAAAGCCGGAATTTGTCCACAAAAATCTATTTTTATAACAGGCTATGGCAGCGCGCACGCTACTTGACCTATATGTTCAGGAATGTCGCGGATATTCCCTTCTTTGATCTCCAGTGTAAGGATGAAGGAAGTGTTTCATCATGGCCTATTTATTATTACGAATTTCCAATTCAAGTTTTCTTAAATACATTTCACTTAAAAAATAATAACAACAACCGCCCACTATAGTAACACTAACTAACGTCTGGAGTTTTTCCCTTTCCGCCAATATTTCCGATAAACGGTCCCCAGTAAAGCACGATGACGTCACCTGACTCCAATATCCGCCTGAGTCACATTCATGAAAGATGTTTTTCTTTCCTACGAACTTCACATACATCGTTACCGACAATGCATTTTAACTCATCCACCACCCGCTTTAGTTATACTCACTTCAGATACTTTGCTTTCCTCCCAACTTCATGTACATCGTCATCGACAAAGTATTTCAGCTCTCTCACCGCCCGCTTTAGTTACATTCCTGTGAAAGATGCCTTAACTCTAATGAACTTTGATAAACCGTTCTCGACGATTCGCTAACATAACGTAAGTCTAACCATGACCTTTTTTTTTTTCCAGAAAGAAAAACAATGCGTATGCAGCACTGATTTCTATTATAGGAGTTACTGCCACGTGACCCGACATCCAGCAAGTCGTTATCATCTTGAGGCCATCAGTAGCACTTCAAATAGTCGGCGGCTATTAATGTGGTTCTAAAGATCATATACTAAAATATGGGATAAATCAGATATTAATAAGGCGGTATGTTTTACTGTTATTCTAGCATTTAGAGATTAAAAGTGAAAACAAATATGATACTGATATACATTCATATATTTGAGTTCAGTTGAAATACTATAAAGGAACCCAATGTAACATTAAATTGCATAAATCCGCTATAGTATTGTTGAGTTTACACAGTCATCTACCTTTTTTTTTATTTTATCCGTTAAAACGTCATGAACACAGTTAACAATGACAAGTGGACACTTTTGTGCAATGATCAAATATGGCTAACGATAATCGGAAATGCTTGCCCATTAGCTGCTGCTGGGACAGCCGCGTAATCAGAAATACTTGCCCATTAGCTGCTGCTGGGACAGCCGTAATCAGAAATAGTTGCCCACCAGCTGCTGCTGGGACAGCCGTAATCAGAAATACTTGCCCACCAGCTGCTGCTGGGACAGCCGTAATCAGAAATACTTGCCCATTAGCTGCTGCTGGGACAGCCGTAATCAGAAATACTTGCCCACCAGCTGCTGCTGGGACAGCCGTAATCAGAAATACTTGCCCACCAGCTGCTGCTGGGACAGCCGTAATCAATACTTGCCCATTAGCTGCTGCTGGGACAGCCGTAATCAGAAATACTTGCCCAACAGCTGCTGCTGGGACAGCTATGACCGAAGATACTTTCATAAGAAGTCTTCCACCTACATAAATATTGTGTGTGAGTAAATGTTTGTCTTTAATGTTGTGAAAGAGAGAAAGCTTGGCATATCTGCCAAGGGAGAGAGACAAGTGGTTTCTTCTTGATAATTAAGATTCTCATCACTTGTAATTAGTTATGGATGATTATTATTATTACAATTAATAATAATAATAACCAATAACTAGGGTAGCGTTGTGGCTGTAAAACAGTTTACTGATTAATTACTCCTGTATCCTGAGCTGTATGGTGTATAGTGACTCTTTTAAGCCGAATTTAATTGTATGATGGCTATAAAACGGTTTACTCAGTAGTGACTCCTTTAAGCCGAATTTGAACTGTATGGTGGCTATAAAACAGTTTACTATATAGTGACTCCTGTAAGCCGAGCTCCATAGTGGCTGTAGAACAGTTTACTGAAAAGTTACTCCGTTAAGGCGAACTTTATACTGGCTGTAAAACATCTTACCGAATTATGACTCCGTTAAGGCGAACTTTATACTGGCTGTAAAACATCTTACCGAATTATGACTGTTAAGGCCAACTTTATACTGGCTGAAAAACAATTTAGTGACTCCATAGACTACCCGTCTGCTGCCTATACAAATGTTTATTGATTATTGATTTCGTTGAATTGATCTTTGTTACTGGCAATAGGGCAATTGAAGGATTAATAATTTCAATTAGTTGGTTGCCCTATATAGAGTTTATTGAGTTTATTGATTAATGATTTGACCTGTCTGCTGGCTAATAATTTCAATTATTTGCTTGCCCTATACAGAGTTTATTCATTAATGATTTGACTTGTCTGCTGGCTGCAACAAAACAGTTTTTTCGTCTAGTCGACCGTATCATCAGCTATAAATTGTTAAATGATTAATTACTTGTAGTCGGCCTGTTTGCTAATATATTGACTCAGTGTGTGTGTGTGTTTGTGTTTGTGTTTGTGTGTGTGTGTGCGTGTGTGTGTGCGTGTTTGTGTGTGTGTGTGTGTGCGTGCGCGTGTGTGTGTGTGTGTGTGTGTGTGTGTGTGTGTGTGTGTGTGTGTGTGTGTGTGTGTGTAACTTAA
Source organism: Sinotaia quadrata (assembly GCA_028829895.1). NCBI lineage: Eukaryota > Metazoa > Mollusca > Gastropoda > Architaenioglossa > Viviparidae > Sinotaia > Sinotaia quadrata. The sequence continues at coordinate 8,041,551 of CM054181.1, read as the reverse complement.
ATGAACATGTCTGGTCATGTGATCATAAATCAGTTAAGCAAGACGAATAGAGACGGTTCGATGGTTTGCTGAGTGTCAGAAATGGACTGAAAGTTAACGACCCAGAAAAAATTCTTTCAGTTCATCCACAATCAATCGTTACTAGCGGGAAAGAAAGGAGGGGGGGTGGGAGAAATGATTCCCTCCCTTTAAAAAAAAAATTATATCGCGAATATAGCTGTGCTTTTTCTGTCTGTTTAGATTACTTGTTTTTAGATAGATAGAGAGACAGACAGACAGACAGACAGACAGATAGACAGAGAGAGAGATGCTCCAGACTGTGTGTATGGGTGTGATCGTATGTGATTATGTGTAAATGAGTGAGAGAGAGGGAAATGCATGCGTCCAGATAGATATATTCCCAAGTGTGTGTGTGTGTGTGTGTGTGTGAGAGAGAGAGAGAGAGAGAGAGAGAGAGAGAGAGATGAATGCCAGATAAACATCAACACTCTCGAATGTGTATGTAGGTGTAAGAGGGAGATATTATGCGTCCAGATAGATATCTACATTCCCGAATATGTGTGTTGTGTGTGTGTGTGTGTGAGAGAGAGAGAGAGAGACAGAGAGAGAGAGAGAACGGGGTAGTGCATTATTATAAAAGCAGTCTTCCATACTGAGCCGACGCCAAACTCATAGGAGTCCATCAACACAAACCAGTCTCCAAGGCTCAGATCAGCTCATCCTTCGGACTACCGGGACAGAAGCCATGAAGAAACATAACTCCTGGGGGTCAGCTAGTGTCACACCTAAGCCCTTATCCCTTATTAGAGTTAGTTGTAAAACCAGCCTTACTGCCCACCCCCAAGCCCTCTTCAGGGCGGGAAAAACAGGATGACTTGCATCATACGGCCACCCCCGAACCTTTTATCAGGGCTAGTAAGAGAGGAAGGGGGGAGTTTTAAACATCCAAGACTACACAGAGATCTATACGGATACAAGGACCAAGAAGGATAAAGCATTAACTCCTTATGACATCCAGATCGAATCCGAAAACTTCTACCTTGACTGGATTTTATCCAAATTAATATAGATTCTCTTCCACGATGTGTCAGGAAAGGGAGAGAAGCCACGTATTGAAAAATACCTTGAGGCTCTGGACTGTGCCATCTACCTATGGCAGAGTTTAAACCAACACCTCTCAACAGCTAGAATACTACCCCATCTACCTATGGCAGAGTTTAAACGAACACCTCTCAACAGCTAGAATACCACCACCATCTACAGGCAGTGCCCAAACGAACATTCAGTGGAAAATACCACCAAAACCCCAAGATTCTCATCAAACCAACAATGACGAAAAACAAAACGCAAACTGCACCCACCACTACCTGTGACAAGGAAACGAACACGCAAATAGTCTAGAAAATACCACCAAAAACCAAAGCCGACTCAACACAGACTCTTACCCAGGTCAACAAAAACAGACTTTCTCACAAACCCCGACTACCATCACGGAGGAAAAAAGAGCGAGAGAAAAATTATCAACATAGAGAAAAAGGAAGTACAAACAATGCCCGCAACCAACAATGATGACAACAAAAAGAAAAACTTCAAAATAGGCAAGACAGACTACAACTACAGCAAGAAAACGAAAATTCGTACAAACCGAAGACAGCACCAAGTAGGAAATTGCACCAACGGAGGTCAAGGCCGCCCTCAAAATACACAAGACGGCTCTAGGTTCTCCTCTATCACTATTACCGGAGACCCCATCAAGACCAACAATAACGACAGTAACCACAACTGACAACCAAACAGAACAAGCCCCAAACACAAAAGACGGCGCCCACCACAACACATCCGACGACAACAACGACAATAACGACGACAACACCAGGGAGGAGGATAGGTGGTTGAACATCTCAGCCTGGGCTCTGTAAGACAATCCCTCTCACTCGACTCACTCAACATCGGGAACGACAGCAACAACACCCACAACAACTTTAACCTACGGATAACCAGACTAAAGTCCGCCTTTGCCGGCCAGACACGTTTTGCAACGGACGAGCGAACAACAGTATTACACATAAATTTCTCAGCAATATTCACAACTTGCATCAGCTACCGAAACTACAACGCTCAACAGGAACAAAACTACAACTTCAACGCCACAAACACGAGACACAGAACTCAACAGAAATACAACTTAACGATTTTAAAAATAAAATAAAAAAATTTAGCGACTGACGACAACGCCAAGCAAGCACCAAGGCAAAACCCCAATAGCAACGCTACCGCCAGTGCTCCTTGAATACTCGTGAGGGGAGCATATCCCACTGGAGCACTACAGATCAAGAGAACGTCACATGATCCAGTTGTGACGTTTACATTTCTCAGAGTAACCACCATCACCACCTCAGCCGACGCGAAGCGAGATGACCTCGGTAGCTGCAGAATATAAATAAAAAATGGTGGTTTGGGTTGTTAGCTCTGCGCTTCTTTAATAAAAAGGAGAGAAAGAAAGAAAATTAGGGGGAAGGAGGAGGGAGGACTGGCTGTGTTCGCGACGTAAGCCGCCCGCTTAGTTCCCAACCATGAAAAAGCGGTGAGTGTGGAAAGGTCGAGTCAGTATACGCCGATCAGAGAGCAACACACTTTTACACATCTTTTGTATGATTATTAGTTTTTGACACAAATCGAAGTTTGACAAGTTCAAAGTGAGATATCATAAAAACTATTGAACTGTTTTCGTTAAGTGTGGGATGACAGTTTGCCATTCGGCAGATTTGTTAATCCTAAAGCTATGAAACAAGAAGCAATGAAATAGTAATACACATGTACTGCTGCTAGGTTACCACTGTCGTCACGTAACCATGTTCAACACTTGGTAATGAAGTGCCAAAAGTGCCATCGAAAACCAGGGTGAATTCTAAAAATATCTCAAATATGCCTGTTCATTATACTGTAAAAGAAAGCCAATATGTTTGTAGAATGACCGTGTCCCTAATTGAGTACACCCCTCCCATTATACTAACTGTCATATGTAGGTTGTCTATTTTCTCTCGTTAAGAGAACACAAAGTGTTTTAGTTGTGCGTTCAAACCCATCCATTCACAACCATAGAAAAGCGATGTTCTGAGCAAGAGTACTTAGACATAATGATGATGATCTTGATGATGATGGCGATAGTGTAACTAGACACTGTCTTCGCTGTTCGATGTCCTTCAAGAACAGCAAAGCGCACGTAAGGTCCATTATGCATTAATTATTTATTCTAAATTCTAAGAAACGAAACTTAGCAGGAAAATAAAAATAAATAATAAAATCGTTTAGTTTCAATCATCTGACAGAAGTCATTTTAAACTTGCTAGGTTTCTCGATTGTTAAACAGGCTCGCTTGCTTTTATTATATTATTACTACCAATCGCTAAGCATCTTTGATCTGTCAAAAGTTCTTTCCCTTTGCCGATCTCTGTTTCCTTTCTGGCAGTCTCATTTTCATAGATAGATAGATGAATAGATGGATGGATGGACCATAGTCATTGGTTATGATTATTATTATTAATCATTCATAATTAATTACAAGTGATGAGAATCTTATGTTATTAATAATTCTCAAGAAGATACCACTCGTCTCTCTCACTTGGCGGATATGCGGGTGTTGTATACGTTTTCTCTCTTCCACAACATTAAAGACAAACATTTAGTCAAACATTATTTCCGTAGGTGGAAAACTCGTACCAAAGGAGGAGATAAATCCGTATTTAATCTATGTTTAGCTAGCCCCATCCACCCACTCGGCAAAACAAAAAAAATGCGTCAACATTTTCTGGAATTAGCATAACTGTGTTAAAATATGTTGATATGCATTTCTGTAGCGGATTTAATTATCAGACCAAATTAAGTTGCCTGGTGAGTCAAACATAGCTGATATCATCGATAAAATCATTTTCCTGTTCTTCTCCCCTCCTCATATGTAACGTGCTCTGAAGTGTGAGACTGTTATTAATAATCATTACTCGAATACCTGCACTTGGCAGAAAATCTCTCATGCTTGCAGCCTAGTTTTGTCCTTCGCTGCACGCAACACTGCTTCGAAAATCGGTTATTGACCTGAATAAATTTATTTCTCATCTAGAGCGCTGTTCAAGTCCAATTCTACAATTTTAATTTCTCTTCCTTTGGGTGGCCCGCGGTACCCGAGAACTGACGGGGGAAGAGAATCGACATGGAAGCGTGGCCTAATGATTCACAGTAACAGGCACTGGACTGGCAGGTCACTGTCATCATAACGGCACTCGGAGATTTCCTGGCTCTGTAAATGAACCAGTTTCAGGTTTGGTATCTCAGGCCGTGCATAAATACGCATTGTTAACTTAAAAAATAATGTTGTGATAGTAAATCATGCGGGTGGGGTGGTGGTAAACATTAATTAGGCCTATGCGACTGAAGTTGATTGTAACAAGTTGACTAGTTTAGCTTAGTACATGTATTTAATTTTGTGGTAGTCAAGGAAAACGTACAGGGCGAGGTGGGACATTTTGAAAATGATTTTCATGATTGTGACAATTGCTGCTATAAGTGTTAATATCACTTCAGCAAATCTAAGTTTACATTCTCAGATGTAAATTACTTCCACGGGTAAATTTGCTTTTCAGTGAAATTAACAGAATTGAATAGATGCCGAGAAAAGACGTGAGTGAGTGAGTGAGTGAGTGAGTGAGTGAGTGAGTGAGAGTGTACTTCTGATTATTTTCCCAATTATTAGCGACTATATCAAAATGAACCCTGTATTATGAGAGTGCACACTCACTACTGTTGAGTGGTGTTGAACTTTCCTTTTCTTAATATTAAAAAAGTCTATTCTTCGTTACTATTCTGTAAGACCTACATGCAAGAGGATTTTCGAACTAGGTGGGTTGGAGCTAAGCCTTCTTTTCGCCATTAAGGTAATTTTAGGCCATTTAAGGTCGTATAAGGTCATTATAGGTCATTCTTGCAGGTATAAAGCTGTGCACGAGAAGGAGTTAGCGAAGGTGCGAATCTAAATTGGTGTGAACAGTGATGTGAGCAGTGATGTTAGAGGTGGTGTAAGTAGGGATGGTGTGAGCAGTGATGTTAGAGGTGGTGTAAGTAGGGATGGTGTGAGCAGTGATGTTAGAGGTGGTGTAAGTAGGGATCGTGTGAGCAGTGATGTTAGAGGTGGTGTAAGTAGGGATGGTGTGGGCAGTGATGGTAGAGGTGTTATGAGCCTAAAGCCGTGTGAATCTTCAACTATGATTAACCCAGTGCAGTGATAACTGAGCAAAAGGTAATGTATGCAAAGTCAGCAATCTCTTAAAAATACCTTGGTATAATGACGCCAAGTAGTGTATAGAAAAATATTCTCTCTCTCTCTCTCTTTCTCTCTCTCCCAGTTTACTAAACATGAACATTTTAAAGCGGATGATTTTGTTTCGCTGTGTGCATTCTGAATTTAAACCTTTTTAAAAACCTCTTTCTTTTGCTGGCAAGCGGGAAATCTTCTCTTTACCCCGTGGTATGATACTAGGCTCGAGGTCCGAGTTCATCAAACAACTCTCATGCCGTTCTTTCCGACTGGATCGAAAGACACCCTGTCGGGTCTTCCGCCGGCCAAGCTCCTCAAGTGCAGCTAGCTAAGATAATTAACGCTCTTGAAAATGAAATGCAGTTCACACTCGTATCTGCCGGGCTAGATATTTGTCTCTAGCGGATCAAATTCATCTCTTTCTGACTAGGCATGTGTTTCAGGCACTACAGATTAATCTCTAGCTAGATACCTGTCTCAAATTCAACTCTTTCTTGCTAGACACTTATCTCAGGTCAAATTCAACTTATCTCAATCAGGCCAGATCCAAGTCTATCTAAATATTTATCTCAATTACTTAGATTCATCCCTGTCCAGCTAGACATTTATCTCAATTAGTTGAGATTCATTTCTGACTAGATACTCGTCTCAATTTCGATTCAACTCTTGCTAGCCATTTGTCTCAATCGTGTCAGATTCAACTCTATCTAGCTGGACATTTGTCTCATTCAGACCAAATTCATTTATTTCTAGTTAGACACTTCTCTCAATCATGTCAGATTCAACTCTAGCTCAACACCCGTCTCAGTCATATTCGATTAACTCTGACTAGACATTTGTCTCTGTCAAATCGGAGTTAGTTCTGATTGGCTAGACTCTTGATGTCTCACTCAGTTCAACTTCACCCCTTTCTGCTAGACACTCGTCTTAATAGGGTCAGATTAATCTCTGTTTAGCTAGACATTTGTCTCAGGCACTTAAAATATTTAGCTAGAATCTTACTTCATGTTCACTTCTATTTGATTGTCTGATTTAGTTCAAATTCATGTCTATCTGGTTAGACATTTGTCTGATTTAGTTCTAATTCATGTCTTTCTGGTTAGACATTTGTCTGATTTAGTTTAAATTTATCTCTGGTTAGACATTTGGCTGTGTCACATGCTGGATTTTATTTAATGACCCTGTTACAGTTATTAGACTAAAAATTATTAATCTTTAAATTTATTATTTTAGCTTTATACTGACAACTACCCAGGTGGCCTAATCTATCTTTCAATCTCTTTGTCAGATCCTTTATTTGTCAAACATAGTGACAGACAAATTAGCTGACATGCCTCTAGTTGGCAACATTATCTTGCCCTTTGATTAATTAAGACTTATATAACATTCACATATTTCTGTCTCAGACACCCACCCCCCAGCCAACTCTTCTCAGTCACACTAAAAAATTAACCAAAATGTGGATTTAAGATAACAAGAACAAAGAAGATTTAACAACAATAAAAAGAGAACAATAGCATTTGCTTTCTGAAAACACAGATCAACCGAGACCGTCTATTTACTGTCCCAAATTTAGCATTCATTTTTCTGATTATTGTCCCTCTGGTCAATTATAATAGACTGTATGACAGAACAAATTAACTCTGTTGTCATTGATAGAGATGAGCCAACTTGCTGTCGTCACTCGCGCAATGCCTCTAGCCTGTGTCGATAATGTCTCAGACCCGTGATAACCGTCAGCTTGGACAGGAATAAGGTGTGTGTTTCAGAGTGAACACGAGGACCAGTTCAGCAGTAAATCATGATGATAAGAAAAAAAGGCCAGCTGCAATAGATAATCATATCTCTCTGTAACTGCCGATAAGTATGAGACAATGTGGCAACAGCAGTAGATGACCTACGATTTTACATCAGTAAACGTTAGCAACATGCTAACTTATAATTTACAAAGTTATCATCATGAAGAAATATTTACAAATGAGACAATACTATTTCCATTTCTACATTTACATGAATTTCAATGGATACAACCATAGTCACTGAATGGTGTACACTAAACTCACATTGAATGATTATCTCGATTTCCCATTTAGCTCCCCTTGTAACAAATGGTTTTACAATGAATAAAGCAAAGTGCATAACACCTGCTTATCTCAATTTCATCATCTACACATATGGCATGAATTATCACTAGTGCCACATAACCTTCTCTGAAAGAGATATGCATTAGTTTCATACAACAATCAATTAAAAAATATATATGAACATTCTACACAACATTATAACCTTCCGTGAAAGAGATATGCTTTAGTTTCATACAACAATATCAATTAAAAATATATATGAACATTCTACACAACATTATAATCGATAATATTCAATAATAATTTATGAGAAGTCAATATATTTACCACTCTCAGAAACGTGCAAAAAACATTCTTCTCCGCTACGCAGATTTCAACCCTTCATGAATGGTGCGGAAGCAGTGAAAGATTGCGCGGTTGACCAGCAACATGTATGTGAATGATTCTGGGTCAAACTACAAGTTTTCTCGCATCATTGATCGTAATGCAAATGTCCATCTATCCTGTCAACATTCACCCATCCATACATCTCCACTGTTCATGCATGATCAATGAACTTGACCTAAATCCTTTACTGAGTGTAGCTAGGTGGGTACGGCAGATTGCATAATCAGCCTCTCAGGAATCAGCCATAACTAGTAGAGAAATAATAGAAATAATAGATAAACAAAAAGAATAATTTGCCCGATGGTCCTACAGTCACAGTCTGATGTAGTTCAAATTCATCTATCTGGCTAGACATTTGTCTGATGTAGTTCAAATTCATCTATCTGGTTAGACATTTGTTTCGTCAGTTTAGTTTCATCTCTTCATATTTATTATTTCTAGACAATTCTCTCAGTCAATTCAGATTTAGCTTTTTTAAGCACTTATTCAGTTAAAATCTCATATCTGTTTCTCTGTGTACTTGTCACAATTAATTCAAAATCATCTCTGTCTCGCTGGGCACTTTCCTCATTTAGTTCACACTTTGACTAGTCAATTGTCTGTCAATTCAAACAATTTCTCTACGGCTGTATACGTGTCCCAGTCAATTCAAACAATCTCTATTTGACTGTGTACTTTATCCCATTAAGTTCAGACTCATCTCTATGTACTTCTTCGAAACAGATACGCGGACTGGTTACGTATTTGCGTCATCAGCTCCATTTAGCTAGGTATTGTTACGTCATCAACTAGGTCAGGCTACGTTCTCGCGTCATCAACTAGGTCTGGTTACATAATTCATACCATTTCGGCAATGCGCGTTCGATTGCTGATTCACTCACTGACTACTCAATGTCAGAAGTTCGATTCCATCTCTGACCATTTGAAGCTGAGTTACGACCATCAACCTGATTGCACCTGTCTGGTGATGGCAAAGGCCAAGTCAAAATTATCGATACAAATTTATTTCATGGCTGTTTTATTTGCTTTCCAACAAGTGTCTATAACCAGACTTATTTATTGGTTTGTTGTTTGGTTTATTTGGTGTGTATGCGTGTGTGGGTGGGTGTAATTTCTATCTGTTTTGAGGAATAAACATTGGTCAGTACTAAGGCTTAGTTCTGGTGTCAATTATTCTTTTCAAAGTAAAGGTTTCTATTTGTAAGGAATCTTGAGAGTAATGAGAGTAAAATGGATGTCTTTTTCACTCTTTAAGGACCTCATTATTGTAATAAGAATACATGTGGGCATTGTGAGAGTTCGCGCGTACTTGACAAATTGAATCATTGGACAGGATATAATATCCGGAACAAGATAGCTAAAGACATCATCTTTTGTTTAGTGTAAGTCGCGCGCGTACGTGCGTGCGTGCTTGCGTGCGTGCGTGTGTGTGTGTGTGTGTGTGTGTGTGTGTGTGTGTGTGTGTGTGTGTATGTGTGTGTGTGAAGGTCGTGGTATATTTTCAAACATTAAATGGAAACTAAATTACAGGATAGATTAATATTACTAATGTTAAGGGTGATTTGATTTCATATGTCAAGTGGAAACTATAAATGATGAGGTTTAGCGAGCTTAAAAATTCTAGATAGAATTCTTGCCTGGTAAGGTGCAAATTAAATAAAAATTAATTAATTCCATTTATTAGTTTGCTTTTTACACTTCGTCTTGTGAGACATAAAAATGATTGCTAGAGAATTCACAGAGGTAAAGTGTTTATATAGATCTTCTTTCTAAGTGTGAAATCTTGATTTAAAATATAATGTTTGATTATTAAAATTATTTACCTATGATCGTAATGTTAGATAGTGTTATATACCCAGTCACAGGACAGACTCCTCCCAAAGAAAAAAAAATGATAATCTCGATGAAAAAATGGAGATCTAGACTCTACATGTGATAATCTCGATGAAAAGATGGAGATCTAGAATCTACACGTGATAGTCTGATGAAAAGATGGAGATCTAGACTCTACACGTGATAGTCTCGATGAAAAGATGGAGATCTAGACTCTACACGCGACAATCTCGATGAAAAGATGGAGATCTAGAATCTACACGTGATAGTCTGATGAAAAGATGGAGATCTAGACTCTACACGTGATAGTCTCGATGAAAAGATGGAGATCTAGACTCTACACGCGACAATCTCGATGAAAAGATGGAGATCTAGACTCTACACGCGACAATCTCGATGAAAAGATGGAGATCTAGACTCTACACGCGACAATCTCGATGAAAAGATGGAGATCTAGACTCTACACGCGACAATCTCGATGAAAAGATGGAGATCTAGACTCTACAGGCGATAATCTTAAAAAGAAAATAATTATGTTTTCCCCTGGCTATTATTTCGGGAGCGAACTCAGACATAGAGTTTCATTAGTTTGGACGAGATGGGCAGCTATCCAACTAATTGAATCTATTGTTGCATCAGGACCGAATCCGGCCGATTCGATTTTTTTTAAAACTAGAAAATGATAGTGCGAGCTAGTACTGGCACTGCGGATAACATCTGGCGATAAGAAATTACAATCTAAGCTACAAACAAACTACTGATGATATCTGTCGCCTAGTAACAGCCATGTCATCTGTAGAGATTGTACTCTTTAACAGTATCAGTAGCTTTTAGCTTCAAGGCACTGCCTCCGGTAAATTTAGCACAGTAAGCGGTCGAGTGAACTTGAAAGAAATTTTTTGTCCTTTTTATAGAGCTAAATTTACATAACTACTTTCTGTGTGTGTGATTTTGTGTTTGTACGTGCGTGTGTGTGTGTGTGTGTGTGTGTGTGTGTGTTCAATCGAAGCTGATTTCGCGCTGGTAACAATGATTTTTATACTCTTGTTTCTTATTGGGTGCACTGAATCTTTTTTGGCCATTACAGCTTTTTAAACAACTCTACTCTTCTGAATTCTGTGTAAACAACAACCACGCACGCACACACACACACACACACACGCACTTATGGCGTAATATATATGACGTAGGTAGAAAAGAAATTTAAAGTAGATGGGTTGCAGAGTGAAAATCTCTTGTCTAAGTCAGTATGGAAAATAGGATTTAGATTTCAGTTATTTTCGACAGACTGGCAAGCGGTTATCAAGATCACTGTAATTGATACACTGTGCAATGCGCCGGTGAAAGATCAGTATTTTTTAATTTTATTGTATACCATTGGCGCTAAGATTCTTGCTTTAGGAAAGTGAAAGTGTGATGGGTCCCCTCCCCCCCCCTCCCTCCCCCAAATAAAGAACAGAGTCCAAACGTAGAAAGTTGGGGAACAACATTTGTTGCATTGAGATAAGGACTCTGAAATTATTGAAGAGTTATCGTTCTTGAGACACATTTCGTCATCAGATAAAACACAACCTGTATTCCTATGACGCATGAACGCACACATGAGAAATTACGCGAAGTATTGCATAAGTATACTACCCCCTCCCTTCCCCAAAGAGTGCAAACAAAAGTAAAACCCTACGTGAAGTGATACTGTAGACTGCGAATACAATTAGTGAATGTCACGTGACGTGATCACTCTCAATTAAGTATAGGAGTACGAACATGTCACAAACACATTCTGTGTATATGTACTTGTAAGTGTTTGCATGTTCGCGAACTCATTTGTGTGTGTGTGTGTGTGTGTGTGTGCGTGTGTGTGTGTGTATTTGTGTTTGCATGAACTGACTTTTAAATAAATACCCATACATTAAAGGGCCTACTTTCCACAAGCTAGAATGAGAGATAATATAACTTCTTGGAAGCGGAAAAGCTAAAGGCATCACCATTCGAAATCCAGCTTGTAATTTCCCCGAAAACAGTTTCAAAACAAAGATATTCAAGCACACACACACAGACACACTCAAACACGTACATATGCTCAGTGGATAGATAGATAGACAGACAGACGAACGGACGTAGGAGTACAGCAGCAGTACATCATTTTGAACAGTAGGTGTAAGTACTGTTAGTAAACGACGTTGAAATACTCTATTGACACTAGACTGATACTAATGATGGAAACATCCGCATACAATAGCGAAACACAACCTTTCACCTTCTGTATGTAAAGTCAGAAGTGCATCTACTAAGCAAAGTTGACATGCCCATAATCAGTAGGCTAAGTGAGTTTTAAAATTCTTATTAAAAAATTCTTATTTTTATTTTTTTTAAAAATGAACGCATGATTAGTGGCAGCTTACTACACGAATGGGAATGAGGTCATACGAGCTCGCGCTGACATTGGTCTTGTCTGATTACAGTGTTTAATCGACTGGAATTCCACTGAGTGTTAACATGCCTCGAGTTGCGCACGGCACGCACTCTCTGCGCACGGACTTGACCGACTTGGACTTTGCGATGCGAAGGAAAAGATAACTGTATACGAAGTGCATCAGATGACGTTGCTAGTTTTCGGAGTATCCTGTCCTAAGACAAGAGTTTAAACACCGTCAGGTACGTCTCGAACACAAACTCACAAGGAAAAAATAAATAGGGGCAAAGAAACGACTGAAAAAAAGAAAAAGAAGAAAAAAAAGTGGAATTCTTGCATTTGACGTCATTAAATGGAGTTAACGCCCCTATCGATCAAACTAATAGGCCTATATGCTGCAAACTGTCATTAATGCTCTGCAAGATGTGATGTATCAATATTTGTAGCAGAGGGAGTAACCATTTTTCGTCCAGTATAAATCACTATTATATTCCATGAATAAATAATTTCAAATAATGATTTTAAAAGAAAAATAATGGACTATAGAGTGGTGATAATTAGAATCTTTTCGACATATATATAATACGGCAAAAGAATCAATTTCACTGAAGAAGTGCTGTTTAATTCTATTTCTTTTGTTTGCTTTCAAGGTTACTATCAGTCTTTAAGTTTTTTGCTAATATTAATGAATGTTTATACCTCTTTAAGTTTCATGCTCATATTAATTAGGTTTAAACATCGTTAAACTTTGTGCTCCTATTAATTAGGTTTAAACATCGTTAAAATTTGTGCTAATATTAATGAGTGTTTAACCTCCTTAAGCTTCATGCTCCTATTAATTAGGTTTAAACATCGTTAAAATTTGTTCTCCTATTAATTAGGTTTAAACATCGTTAAAATTTGTGCTCCTATTAATTAGGTTTAAACATCGTTAAAATTTATGCTAATATTAATGAGTGTTTAACCTCCTTAAGCTTCATGCTCATATTAATTAGGTTTAAACATCGTTAACCTTTGTGCTAATATTAATGAGTGTTTAACTTCTTAAGCTTCATGCTCATATTAATTAGGTTTAAACATCGTTTAAACTTTGTGCTACACACAATCAAAAGAGGGGCCGCATATATTATATAATATACATGAACAATAGCAAGGAAAGGGGTTGTTGTTCAAGCCTGATGCTTGACCGACAGATTTCCCACCATAATCCATAGATATGTTATATACCATGACCCTGGTTTGGCTAAGCATTCACGAAGGAACTGTGCCTAAGAGATACCTAAGACATATTTCCAGACAGGCCGCCATATTCCGTGAATCAAGGAATATACCTTTTAACATTCAGACAAGGTAACACAAATATTTCTTAATATTGTAAACTGTATTTTATTAAGAACCTTGCCGTGTGATTCCCTTTTTACATATTTATTGTGATTGAATTGTATTGTTGCTATTTTCCCTGATGTGTGGCCAGAGAATAGAGTGACCAGATTAACATGTAACTCTAAATAATTGCAGAATTGTGTAAAGATATTGTGGAACTTTATTTATCTCTTTGAAAAGCTAACTAAATTGACAATTGGGAAACGCTGTGGGCGTTGGAGTATTTTTGTATGTAATGATTTTAATCCACTTGCGTGTAATATGTTTTATTATAATTGTAACACCCATGTGCACGATTTAAATTATATCTTTGATTTCCCATATTTTATCTTTCATTGTAGAAATATGAACAAAAGGTCAATTTGTAAATAGGCTACTCTATTGTCTGTTGCCACAAGTACGGTCGGTGAATAAGTAGAATTGTTGCACATGGAAATGAACCATTATTATATAAGAGTTTGGATTTGGGGATTTTTTAATATTACGTTTGAATTGTGGTTCTACGTTCGATTCTTGAGTGTGTTCGATGTTTGTACTGTACTTTACTTGCTGTGCGAGAGGCAAAACCAGTGATCAACTGAACAAGGGGCATCCTATAGCTAGTGAGTCCAGAGGCCAAATCAATGCTATTCAAGTGACACGTTATGCGACAGTCTGCCAGTCAACCAACGATGAACTGTTGGGGTGAGAGCTGCCATAACGGATGAGAAGATAAACAGCTAAGTGGGCAGCTGGTAATCTCTTAAATCAGAACTGTGTGTTACGATTCCGTACAACCTCTAAGATAAAATAGGTGGTCTTATGACATTCGTATTTGAATTTTGATATATGGAATTACCATTATTTGTTGAATTCTTATTTTTGTTATTCAATTTACAGAAGTTGACTAATTATTAGCAAGGGAGACCAAAAGAGAACTGGGTTGGGGGCTGAGCTAGAAAATGAATGTTTGAATGCGCAGTTAGTTGTGATTGGATAACGTACTTAGTTCGTGCATTATTACACAGGTTTACCTGTCACGATAATTAATATCTAAACCAAGAGAGAGTTAATTAAGGAGACTGAAGGGTGAATCTGACAACCAGTCTGTCGTCTGCATAGGTGAAAGTTGGAAATTAATAATCTTTAAATCCTCATGCTGAGACAGGATCTCTAAATAAATACTGGTATGTAACACCGAGAATCTGATTTTATCAAATGTTGGTTCCACATTTACATGTACGCCAGTTTCACCCAGCACATCAGTCCCATCAGAAGTAGCCATGGGAGAACAATATCAGTCCCATCAGAAGTAGCCATGGGAGAACAATATCAGTCCCGTCAGAAGTAGCCATGGGAGAACAATATCAGTCCCATCAGAAGTAGCCATGGGGGAACAATATCAATCCCATCAGAAGTAGCCATGTGAGAACAATATCAGTCCTATCAGAAATAACCATGGGAGAACAATATCAGTCCCATCAGAAGTAGCCATGCGAGAACAATATCAGTCCCATCAGAAGTAGCCATGGGAGAACAATATCAGTCCCGTCAGAAGTAGCCATGGGAGAACAATATCAGTCCCGTCAGAAGTAGCCATGGGAGAACAATAGAAGAACAATGTGAATAATTGAAATACCGTTATATGGGGTACAGCCCCAGTAAATTGTGTTTGGTAGCTGATTTAGCATGTTCCTTAAAAGGAAAATATAGTAGCCAACAATCTTTTATTAACCTCCTTCACACACCCACAACACAAGTTATACATGCTCTATGACCTAACCTTGAACGCCAACCAAATACGAGGAATACACTTCTCACAATGAAACCGCTATGTAAAACAGTATTGTGCAAGAGCACTTTGATTGGCGCACATTTACCTATCTATCTCTTTAACACATCAGATTTATTTTAATGGTTATTAAATGCAATTATTTTACTCTTAGCCTTGACTGATTGGCATTACATTTTTACTATACTTTTAAATAGACACAAAATTGTACTGCACATTCTCATATACTTTAAAGAAAGTTATATTTCATGGATCAAAATTATGTTATGAAAAGTATCTGAATCATCACCACGATGTCTCACGGTGAGTACTGACTGTTATAAAGTTCCCAAAATAATGGTCTACACAAGCTAGTTGCAAAAATCAGTCAATATTAAATCACATTGAGCTTCTACTGAATGAAAATAGACACAAGAAAGTCAGAAACATAAAATACCACACACAGGATTTTTACACATAAATAAAATACATTAAAAGTAGTAGTAAGAGTAATAGACGTTGCAGCAGTGGTAGTAGTGACTGAGTAAAAGTAGTAGAGGTAGTATCAACAGAAATGGAAGACGTAGAAGTGAGGGTTGTGCCCCAATATAAGAACAAAACTGAAAATATGCTAAATTCGGCAATTCTGCTCTAATACAAAAACTATAGATTGGGGTGGGGTTTTTTTAAAAACCCAAACAATGTTCTAACCCAAAAAGAAAAGAAAAAATTCGTTTCATACGTAAAATCATGACTTCGTAGTTGTATTTGCCTGATCAGAAACAAACTAGGCATCAAGTGGAATGTATAGCTTTTCTATCTCTACCAGGTCTGGGTAATAACATGCGATGAATCAAAGACCAGTTCAGAAGGGAGAGCACTCTGAGAACTAAGACAGATATTCTGTCGGCCCCCATGGTGCAGTGAGTAATGAGAGGAGATGGTCGGAAAAGTCCGAGGACTTGATAAAGCTCAGGCTCGGGTCGATGTGAGTAGCGGGCCTTGCTTTAGTTGGAAAATCTTTACGTACCATGCACACACATATATTGTACGCGATTTACAAAGTAACCTAATGAACTATGGCTAAGTGATGCCTTCATTGACATTCAAAAAAAATTTTAAAAGAATATTCACCTGTAATATTTTAATGATAAAGTTTCAAGAGAAAGAAAAAACAAAATCTTGTTTCATAAGAGTTGTGTTTATGTACAAAATTGTTCTATTTCGACAGACCACGTGAGTCAAAGGTCAGATGTTTATTTACAGAATTGTCTAAACTTTCCCTAAATCTCTGATGTGAAAATTATCTGTGTTTTCTGAATGCCATTTGACTGTGAACGTCGTCAGGAACACTCTCAGGGAGAAATGATGAAAGTTGAGTAAACTGATAGATAGTTTAAGCTGTGGAAACAACCAGCTATTAAGTGAACTATTGGATTTGAAACTACACACTGGTTTACAGATCGAATGTCGAATTGCTTGCGTAATTTGTAGATAATTTATATTGTTAATAATTTCTAGTTCTTTATTTATCAACCCTATCAACCTTTATTCATCGATCCTATGCTAACATAAGATGTATGATTATAACGTATTCCTGTAAGGAATCGCGTGTAAGGTATGACGCGTTACGTTATGATCATACTTAAGTTAACTGACTGATAAAGGAAGAATGGACTTAGAATATTTTGTACACGTTTGCTATTGATCTATGATTTTAATTAGAGAATCGTTATGTAATTGAACCATTATTTCTAATTTCACTAATTTGATTAGGTTGCATGTTATACTTGTGAGTTTTGATCGATGGTGTATTTCTTATGCTGTGTGTATCAGGTTAACAAAATTGTTGCAGGATTTGTAAGCTGAGAGTGATTGTAAGAGAGAAAGAAGTTGTAGAGATGCAATATATCTTAAATTTAATGCTGCCTTCATTTGACTTTTGCTGAGAAAAGTGAGCCTTTTTTTTGCTTTAGACTCTACCTGATCACGGTGTGTGCATCCAGTGTTATCATCATACCTATCAATAAACGTGTTGCTGTAACTTGATTCCAGTGAATTCTGTTCAAGAGCCAATACAGCAAAAATTGAGGTTTGAGTTGGCCTCAAGAATTCGTGAAGATTATTTTGAACATTCCTTGAGGTGTGCTGAATAGTACACACTGATGTGCTTGATAGCTCATGGAAAATTCTGGATGTTTCTCCACCTTGTGCTTGAAGAGTGCATCAAAGATACTGGAACAGTTGTGTAACATGACTAGAAGGGGTACGAGAGGCAATCAACTAAATAAGAAAGACACAGACTTGTTGCAAACTGTGTGATTGTGAACACATGCTAGTGACAGTGGCCATTTTGGAAAGGCTATTTACATTGACTTTAATTATTTCTCTAAAATTCCACTCTCATTTCTGTGATGATTTATGCCTATGAACTTTAGTATATATATATATATAATATGTTCGTTTGACTGCTGATGTCTATGCTAGGATAAACTGAATGATTGTCTAGCATTAATGGAGTGATGTAAATGCTCTTTTGATTGTGTATGTTATATGTATATTTGATTGCTGATTTAATAAATTTATTGTTAAATTTATTGACCTTCTGACACATGTTGATAACCATATGTTGGAGAAATAGTGGGTGGATGGGGTCTCCCTAAATATGGATTAAAAGATGGATTAATCTTCTCCTTTGGTAAGAAGGTTTCCACCTACGGAAATATTGTGTGACGGTAAATGTTTGACTTTAATGTTGTGGAAGAGAGAAAACGTTTACAGCGCCCATATATCCGCCAAGTGAGAGAGACTTGTGGTGTCTTCTGGAGAATTATTAATAACATAAATTAAGATTCTCATCACTTTTAATTAGTTACGGATGATTAAATAATAATGATAACCAATAACTAGGGTGGCGTTGTATCACACGTCTTATGCTAGCATGCTTACAGCAACGCGTCATACCTAGCACATCGTTCCTTATAGGAATACGTCACAACGCGTCATACCTAACACATCGTTCCTTATAGGAATACGTCACAATGCGTCATACCTAACACATCGTTCCTTATAGGAATACGTCACAATGCGTCATACCTAACACATCGTTCCTTATAGGAATACGTCACAATGCGTCATACCTAACACATCGTTCCTTATAGGAATACGTCACACTGATACATCCTATGCTAGCATACGTACAGCAACGAGGACAGTCACGAACCCTTGAGGTCATTGATCCTGAAGAGAGCTTGAGACTTCTAAATAAGCACGGAGGCCTTTAGAGGGACGAGCTAAATTTATAGGACCTTAGGGACAATCTGTATTCAGTTTACAGCAAAAGATTTTTTTCATTCTAAATTTGGATCAAGGTGACACCCAAGCTTCGGAACCGTCCTCCCATCTGAGGAAGTTAGGTATCCTTGGCGGTTGGGCTCACAATTCGCTTTTATTTAACCAAAGTGTGAACGTGAAGGATAGTTATTTACGGTTTCTCCGCATGGGGTTTCTGCCGCATTAGTGTCACTTGGTTAGCGGTGAGCGTCAGGCAACCAAGGCAGTTCTTATCTGCAGTCAGCTCTTAATACAGCGCGCGTACACAGGCATTATTTGCACTGGCAGCAAATGTCTCTACCAGGCAAATGTTTGCACCATAATTCTGATTATGTAGTAACATATAAAGTTGGGTCTGTTTAAATTTGTGTGTGCATTCCTGTGCATATGCATTCATGCGTGTGTGTGTGTGTGTGTGATATGTGTGTTTGTTGTGGTGGTGGATGTTGTTCTGGTGTGTTGTGATGTTTGACTAACCTGAGACACTGATATCTCTAATTCATAGAGTGCGGATCACCTGGTGCATGCAAATAATACTAAATTTACACTTGTACAATTCATTTGAGAAAACCAATGCAAATAATACTAAATTTGCATGTGTACAATTCATTTGAGAAAACCAATGCAAATAATACTAAATTTGCATGTGTACAATTCATTTGAGAAAACCAATGAAACCGTATGATCTCAAAGAATCTCTAGCGATCAGACGAGTGAAACTAAACTTCAGACTTTGCAAAATTAAAATGCTGGAAGACGAAACTGAAATGTAGATAATTTTCAGTAGCAATAATTACAAGGTTTAAAAAGAAATTCTCTAGTGAGTAATTAATAAATTAATAATTAACTTTGCAATGTTTTTTCTTTTTGATGAGGTTCCATCTTATCTTACAGAACAACTGCCATCTTACCATTTATACAACACAGAGTTACACAATTTTTTTATCTTACCGTGACAGAACCACTGCCAACTTACAATTATACAACACAGAGTTATATAATTTTTTATCTTACCGTGACAGAACCACTACCAACTTACAATTATACAACACAGAGTTACATAATTTTTTATCTTACCGTGACAGAACCACTGCCAACTTACAATTATACAACACAGAGTTACATAATTTTTTATCTTACCGTGACAGAACCACTACCAACTTACAATTATACAACACAGAGTTATAAAAACAATTATCACACTGTGACAGAACAACTGCCAACTTACCATTAACACTTACTAGATTACAAATTTACATTTGTTTCTTACCGTGCTAGAACCATTGCTTGCATGGCTCCTGAAAGTTAAGATGGCAGTTCCGTCCTTAGTATGGTCCAAAGAATTACATATTGGTTAGATAAGTCTTGTTCTTTGAGCCTTGAATACTTGTTCTCTGATGACAATATATGTAACGTTTGTTCTGTGATGACATATATGTAACGTTTGTTCTGTGATGACATATATGTAACGTTTGTTCTGTGATGACATATATGTAACGTTTGTTCTGTGATGACATATATGTAACGTTTGTTCTGTGATGACAATATATGTAACGTTTGTTCTGTGATGACAATATATGTAACGTTTGTTCTGTGATGACAATATATGTAACGTTTGTTCTGTGATGACAATATATGTAACGTTTGTTCTGTGATGACAATATATGTAACGTTTGTTCTGTGATGACATATATGTAACGTTTGTTCTGTGATGACAATATATGTAACGTTTGTTCTGTGATGACTAAATAGAATTTAATTGACCCTGATCAAGTCCAAGAATCTTGTCTTGGTAAGACGGCAAGTGTTCTAACGCGCAGGGTAAAGTAATAAATCTTTACGCAAGTTAAAGTGGCAACATGCTCTCTTTTACTAAGAGAGAAACTTTGTAAGTGACAACATTTTGGGCCGTTTTAAGATGCAACCATTCTGTGGTAAGATGACAACTATTCTGCTGTTGTAAGATGGCAACCATTCTACCGTGGTAAGTTGATAAGTTGTGATATTGTAGTAAGGTTGCATAATTGTTCTATCGCGGTTGGACTGGAGTTTCTTTAATGGTAAGATAGAAATTATTGTATTTAAATAATATGAGTGAACATGACAGTGGATTAAGATTTAATTCTTTCTATCCTGATAAGAGAAAATTATCTTATCATGGTAAGATGATTATTTGTATTATCGTACCAAGATCACAACTGTTGTATAAATGTTCTGTCGTAGTAAGATTGGAATTACCTTTTGTAGTAAGATAACGTTGACTATATTAATGGTAAGATAACATTGACTATATTAGTGGTAAGATATTATTGACTATATTAGTGGTAAGATATCATTGACTATATTAGTGGTAAGATATCATTGACTATATTAGTGGTAAGATATTGACTGTATTAGTGGTAAGATACTATTGACTATATTAGTGGTAAGATATCATTGACTATATTAGTGGTAAGATATTGACTATATTAGTGGTAAGATACTATTGACTATATTAGTGGTAAGATACTATTGACTATATTAGTGGTAAGATATCATTGACTATATTAGTGGTAAGATGTTGACTATATTAGTGGTAAGATACCATTGACTATATTAGTGGTAAGATATCATTGACTATATTAGTGGTAAGATATCATTGACTATATTAGTGGTAAGATATCATTGACTATATTAATGGTAAAATAATATTGACTCTGTTAGTGGTAAGATAATATTGACTGTTTTAGTAGTAAGATAATATTGACTATGTTAATGCTAAGATAACAATGACTATATTAGTGGTACATGCAAAACCGTGTAATAACCACATGCATCTCTCCGTTGGTTAATCGCTGCCCCCCCCCCCCCCTCCTCATCTCTTTCAAATTTTGTATGGTCGATTAAATATGAAAATTCTCTAGATAAAAGACATAATTTTTTACAGATTAAAACTGTCTGTTTGGTCTTCTGTCCCTACCACCCAATTACCACACTCACACCACCCCAACCACCATACTCACACCACCATAACCACCACACTCACACCACCACAACCACCACACTCACACCACCACAACCACCACTCGCTTTATTTCTTTTCTCTTAAAGGACATTGAGTCACGAACCCACTGAATTTACCGATTAATATTTGACATCCGAACGCTGACTTGTCCGACTGTGACTGCCAATTGCCAGCCACCTACCATCCGTGAAATCAGCTAGTTGGAAAGCGGCCGTTAAAATTTACAGCACTGGATTCATTCCCAGCTGAAATGTCCCATCTTTAACGATCGGCTGCGGGCTTTGATCTCGGTTTGGATTGTGACTGTCAATCCGCTCTAATGAAAATTGTCTTACGAAACATGTGTGGCCCTTAAAACGTCAAGTTTGTTTGTCGACCTGTGTGCTCAACTTAAGGAGGGCCGGGTGTGCTGAAATTGCTGGAGTGGGAACTTTTGATGAGGTTTGGCTGAAAGCACCAAACTCCGCTTACCCCCAATAATCTCGCGGTGTGAAACAATATTTCCCGAACTGAAGATTTCACGTAGTAAGTGTTGGGTGTGTATGTCTCGAACCTCAAGAAAACATGCACGTCAGGGTCGACATTTTTAGTTCTTGGCTTCCCTTTCCGCTGGCTGGTTCTTACTGTGTTGTGTCGACATGTACAGGCATGCATTTTCAAGATCTTGATTATTGTATAATTGTATGCATAAATATTATGTATTGTATTAGGACGGTGCAATTGTTTTTCTTCGGGCTGCTATATACATGTATTTCATAATGTCACAATGTCTGCACGTGTCATCACGTGTCATCATGTGTCAACACGTGTCTCCCGCCACACGGATGGAAAACATTGATGTACACTTTTCTCTCGAACTTCTTGAGCGCTCTGCTCACCATGTCTGTTCCTTCAAGCAGAACACAATCACAATAATTCTGGTACCTTAAATATACCAGAATTATCCTGAATGTACCCAGTGTATTTTCCTCTGATACATCAAAAGTATGTAGCATATTCCCTTACACTTAAACACTCCACAACAGATGTTTCCCTGCATCTTCCTGGTCACTCAGGTTTATAACTGGTGAACATGTAGACTTGAAATTTGAAGCTTGAAACTCAACACTCAAGACTTAAAGGGTGAAACTCAAAAGTCAAAAGGCCACTTCTTTACTGCAAAATATAATTAAGGAGCAAACCCATGTTTCTCATTTATTACAGTATAACTCCATTCAGTCTTACATCCCATTCTCAATTTACAATCTCCTTCAACAGTATTTATTAGCCTGATACACACACATGGAAAAATAATACAGCATATCAAATAAATGTGAAATGTTAGCACACAACATGTGTAGAAATAAAAGTCAATTCACATAGTACATCTCTACATAAACACAAGTATATCAATAAAAATGCATGAAATATTCCTAAGTCCATTCTCTGAGATCAGTCAAATTTAACTCACTGCCAAGCTAATGACTGCCTTTCAAAGCTGGACTTTCTCCTTTGCCACTCAAATTCAAAGTGATCAGAGAACAGAAATTTCTACAGCAAATAACTTTTTAATCCCAGCCCCATTGGCCGGTCTCGTTCTCGTAAATAATAATAATTGGATAATAGAAAACTCGTCACTAAGTTTGCATTACGTCAGCAATCTAGAATATTCTTGCCTCAAGACTTCAACTCAGACACTTTCAAAAATAATACCATAGGGAGCACCCAAGGTCGGGTTACTCTGACAATTTAGCAGTTTATATAACAATTTAAATTTAAAAATAGGGAAAGGCAAATTTACTTTGTAAGACAGTCTTTTAAAATTAAAAAATAAAATAAACTATCAATGCATCAAATGCCTTGATTGCCAATCTATCTTCAAACAATGTGGGTTTCGTAAGAATCGGGGGACTTTAAAATAAATCTCAAACATGTAACGACCGAATCTTGTATGTCAAGGGTAAAAAAAAAAACATTATTTATTGTGACGTTTAGGTCCACCTTCTCATGACTTTATTAAAATATAATAATAATTCAACTCGTAATAATATTTCAAACTTTAATAATAATAATTTGACTAATAGTAATATATCCTAAACTTTAATACTTTAATTCATTATGTTAATGTTTCAAACTTGTACTATTTTAACTTTAACACTTTAATTCATTATGGTAATGTTTCAAATTTGTACTATTTTAACTTTAATACTTTAATTCAATATGTTAATGTTTCAAACTTGTACTATTTTAATTTTAATACTTTAATTCATTATGGTAATGTTTCAAACTTGTACTATTTTAATACTTTAATTCATTGTGGTAAAGTTTCAAACTTGTACTATTTTAACTTTAATACTTTAATTCAGTCAGTCGTTTGGGGATTTCCCAACTCACTCATTTATTCAATTTCTGGGGATTTCCTCTCATTTTATCATTTATCACTATCAGAGAAATTTCTCTGGTCTACTGACCATTACTAGAATTTTGGCCATGACAGTGAACCTGATTTCAGGTAGGCTTTCAGGTAGGCTATAAAACCAGACAAGGCTCCTTGTCAACGAAAATTAGTAGGGCCTATAGAGTCGGCCAACCGTGACTGGGAAAAAAAGAAAAAACAGAATGATGGACGCGTTCCTTTGAACTCTTAAATAGTAAAAGTCAGGAAAGAACAGGCAGTCCATTTGAAACACCATCCTAGACACCTCCTATCAACTCCTAAACTGTATATGGTAAATTTCCTATAACCTATGTAAAATGTATTTGTGGCTCCAGTGAGAGTCTGGATTTTATAATTCAGACTGTTGCCAGCAAAATGGTCAATCTTATGCTTTCTCTAGTGAACGAACGAAATGGTGTCAGTTACACGCGCGATAGTATTATCTTAAAAGGAAAACTCTACTACTCTTTACAGTCTGGCGTTTTGTCTGGTGTCAATTACACGCGCGACAGTATTGATCTTAAAAGGAAAACTCTACTACTCTTTACAGTCTGGCGTTTTGTCTGGTATCAATTACACGCGCGACAGTATTGATCTTAAAAGGAAAACTCTACTACTCTTTACAGTCTGGCGTTTTGTCTGGTGTCAGTTACACGCGCGATAGTATTGATCTTAAAAGGAAAACTCTACTACTCTTTACAGTCTGGCGTTTTATCTGGTGTGTGAGAATGCAGACCAGCTAAAAATAAGCTTGCCTCGATGCTCCTCTCAAACTGCCATATGCGTGTTCTTCCTAACCAGCACGAGGAACAGAGTTGCCAACTCCCTGCCTGGAGCAGACGACACTGGAAACACTGTTAGTTCTATCAGCCACAGACGAATTCCATTTCAGCCACCAGAGTGGTGAAGATAAGTTCAAGAACACTCCAAAGAGTCATTGCCTTACGTGCTATAAACTCTTAAAATGATAAAGGAGTTTTGAAAATCTATTGTAGATATTGCGATATCAAAAATACTTAGACATTTTAATTTTATTTTAATCTATTGATCTGTTGTTTTATTAATTTTATTTGTTAAATTTAAATATTGACTTTTCTCCTTGTCCCATTTATGTTTACATACTTGATAGGGATTTCATTTTAAAAGGGGAATTTATGGGGCTTGGGAGCTAATTTTAAATAGTACATATTGCTAATAGGGCCAGATGTTCATGACATGTCTTTGTACTGTGCAGCTTTTGTACCCTTGTTGAGGAAAGTGGAATGCGTGTGACTGAAAGTAAGGGTTACATTTTCAGCATTGAAAGAGGAATTAATTAGAGCAAGATTGAACTCTTCTTCTGTCTTTCTGTTCATACACATTTCACACGCATCCGACTAACTTCAGACAGATATCAAGAAGCATACGTGCTACTAATTATGGTTTCCTCACCATCACAGACAGGTCCGGAATTTTACGTCAGTTATGCGTTTAGAGAGTTTCTGCGGATCCACAACTGATCTATCTCTCGAGAGATGAATATTAGCCAAAACTTGAAAATGACTCGTGGTGTCTGATGGAAGGAATGTAACCTTTAAATATCGGTAATGAGAGTTGCTTAAACTCTTTCACTTCTTGCAGCCTTGGATTTGAGATTACTTGAACTCTTTATGTCGTACAGGCGGAATAAACGGTCAATGTGCAAAATGACAGGCTGCAAAGAAAACAGGTCTTTCTTACCGTCAAGCATTGAATTTGCATTGACAGAAGTATTGACAGAAACATTGAAAGAAGTATTGTTTTAGACTTTAAATTAAATATATAATATATAAACAGTATGGTTTGCATTTCACAGTCTTCTTCTTGAAAGTGCTCGGTACACACTACTGTCGTGCTGTCGGGTGAAAGGGTTTTTTTTTTTTCAGCTTTGTAATCGACTTTTTGTGTAATTTGTGATCTTTGGGAAATGTAGAAAAAAAAAAGAATATTTTTGGAATGTCTGCTGTTTGTGCAGCCATATGCACTGCAATATTTGGTTTTAATGTTTCCAACCACGCGTTTAACGCAAGACAATATGTCGGACAGCGCTTGCGGATTGTTGTTCCCACTCGTGACGTCACATGTTTTGTTGCTATGGTGAGAAATCAGTCTCGCAAATGAACAAGAGCTCTGATTTCTTTCAGAAATTTTGACTTTCAATACCAAAATAAATGCATTTATACAAATCTCTGAAAGTTTAAATTTTGCAATCTTGATTCTAAGAATGGAAATTACCCATTATATACGGATTTATTCTTATTTGTGGCTGACCTAGATTCCATTTCACTTGATCTTTAAGTTACAATTCTAAAATTGAAGTGCTGACAACCGACAGTACACACATATTATCCCCTTGGTAACTCTAAACAACATGAATGAAAGTTTGCACTATTTTGAGAAAGCCGTTATAACTTGAGACTGTAAATATCTTGCTGTTATGGATACCTAATTACCACCATCGTCCCAACCTGACAACCAATAAGCAAATAAACAGAATGAGCCAAGCAATCTTACTATTGTTGTAGAGTTTAGAGCCAAGCAATCTTACTATTATTGTAGAGTTTAGAGCTAAGTAATCTTACTATTATTGTAGAGTTTAGAGCTAAGCTAATCTTACTATTGTTGTAGAGTTTAGAGCCAAGCAATCTTACTATTATTGTAGAGTTTAGAGCCAAGCAATCTTACTATTATTGTAGAGTTTAGAGCTAAGCTAATCATGGAAGCTAAGCTCAAAATTCATGAACAAGAGAGTAGATGGACATTGGGAGAGGAAAGAAAAGTCACTGAACAGGGCTGGGCTTGACCATGACCTTGTGTTTGGGAAGCTAACACCTCTATGTGACATCTTGGATTAACATATAAAGAGTGAAATATACACACACGAACGTATGGGAATCGGTGCTTGTAGTCCGCAATAAAACATTATACAGCATCGTCTGAAAAATAAATATTGCACATCGACAGATAATAAGTGTATCTTCTCCTACCTGGTTAATTGCTATAAAAACAAAACAAAGATTTTGTTCGATCTTCCAAAGAATTTTTAACGTCCAGCGGAAAGAGCGGTAGATCCACGAAAGTCTGTTTTGAGGGTTCAACTCCCTGGAGACATTTTGTTTGGGTTTTTCGTGCAGTCGTTTTATGCAGTTGTGTACACAGACGCACATGCGTTCTTATCTGTGTAAGTGTGTGCCCTCTTGCAAGTACGAAAAATAAACGTTTACACACTGGGCTTCAAAGGAAGAGTTCTTGAACATCACTTTGAATCCAAGGTCTTGTTAGAAGACTAAGACAAGGTGAAAGGTCATCTTATTCACCAGCAACAGCTCTGAAAAACTTTAGCTTTCTGAGGAAATTAGGTCAAAGGTTAGGTAGTTTTGTTGTCAGAAGAACGCCGAAAAAGGAAAGTTTGACACATAAATTATCTGCAGCTTAGTTGTCGCAACAGATGACGGTCGCTGAAATATCACCTGTCTGATAAGAGATAAGTTTCATCACAACGTCATCGCCACATCCAGAATTGTTTTTTCGTTTATTCATATATCTACTTCACCTGTCTGTGCACACGACACTGGTGTCTGTTGCACTGAGGATTGAAAGAAAACCTAAAAACAATGTGTCTGTGTGTGTGCGTGTGTGTATGTTAGCACTGTGCATTCATATTTTTCGACATGCATGCAGACAAACAAAAATGTATTTCTATCTAGCAGAAATAAATGTTACAAGCGTTAACTCGAAAAAGTTGCTTCATTATTAAATGCATTCTTATTTCTTAGCCTAGCTGTGCAAGATTTGTTGTTATAGTCAGTTAAATTAGTACCTGTCATTATCATAAGTGTGGGGAGAGAGAGAGAGAGAAAGAGAAAGGTTTAGTCTTCTCTACAAAAACTGTGAGCTCTCAAGTGTGTGAGATTATAAAGGACTAAGGGTTAGGTAAGTTTACTGAAGGATATAACTGCTCTAATTTCAAGTAAATTTAATTATAACCAGATAAAACTGCCTCTAAATGCAATCTAGAGAGAGAAACAAAACAAATAAAAAATATGAGAGAAAGGCGAATGGTAGGGAAAGAGACACACAGAGATTATTTATGAGTAGGGAAATGAGAGAATGAATACTGACTGAAGAGAGTATTTATGAGTAGGGAAATGAGACTGAGGAGAGAGAGAGAGGAAGGAAGAGGGGATAAAAAAGAGATTGGAGAGAAAGAGATGTCGCTGAGGGAGAAGAAGAAAAAAACCCGTACTTTGAGGACAAGCAGGAAAAGTGTTTTTTTTAAAAAAGCACGTTTAAAGTCAGTGTTGGAATTCGATCGTGTGTACGTGCTTCACTGTGTGAGTTGAGTGTGTACGTGTGCGTTTGTATATGTGTGTATTTGTGCGAGTGTATGTGTAAAAATGTGTGTATATATCATCCATGTATATGTGTGTATAAGTGTATATGTGTGTGCGTCTCTGTGTATGTATGTTTATGCATGTATGAGTACGTGAGTGTGTATGTGCATGTATGAGTGTTTGTGTGTGCGTGTATTATATATATGTGTTTGTATGTATAGGAGGGGCTAGATGGAGAAGAAGACAAACACGTTCATGACGTGTTTGTGTGTGCGTGTATTATATATATGTGTTTGTATGTATAGGAGGGGCTAGCTGGAGAAGAAGACAAACTCACGTTGATGACGAAAACAACACCACTAAGCGTGCTCGTGTTAATGATTTGTCAACTATTCCGTGTCAAAAAATAAATTCCGTTATCAGAATACTTGGGAAATTCCCACTTCACAGAGTATAGGGGTTTTTTTGTTGTTGTTTCTTTTTTTGTTGGGTTTCACCTGATTCCTAGTAATCAGTCGAAGTGATTTAAATGCAGTGACGTGTAAGACTAGTTCCAGTCGAGGTGACCTACACATGAGTTCGCATAGCTATCACTTCATCTAGAAGGCGCTCGAACCGAGGCACAGAGTTGCTTCCGAATGACGAATCGGTAAACTTGTCACGAACAAATTATCCGGTCTTGGGAAGGGTGGATTGGTAAATCTGTCACTTGTCACGAACAAATTATCCGGTCTTGAGAAGGGTGGATTGGTAAATCTGTCACTTGTCACGAATAAATTATCCATTTGGGGGGAAGGGTGGCCTGGCAAATCTGTCCAATCGTATTTAGTGTTTCTCATAGAGTAGGCCTAAATAAATGTGTCAGTTTTAGAAGAGCGATGTAGTTGTCGGAATATATGTTAGAAGAGTGAGTAATTGTCACAATATAAGTTCAGTGTTAGCAGAGTGAGTAATTGTCACAATATAAAGTTCCGTGTTAGCAGAGTGAGTAAATGTCACAATATAAAGTTCAGTGATAGCAGAGTGAGTAAATGTCACAATATTAAGTCAGTGATAACAGAGTGAGTAATTGTCACAACATTAAGTCAGTGATAGCAGAGTGAGTAAATGTCACAACATTAAGTCAGTGATAGCAGAGTGAGTAAATGTCACAACATTAAGTCAGTGATAGTGAAGAGAGAAATATCGGAGTATTAACTTCAGCAGAGTTGGTCAAGGGAGAGAACAATCTCATCTAATCATATCCCCGGCTGGGATGGTTGGCTGTTAGAAAGCAAATGTCTGAATCAAATCTTCTGGTCAAGTGACTTAGAATCTAGTGGAAAGAAGGTCAAAAGTAAGGGAATCTGGATAGTTAATTAGTTTGTTCCAAATTTAATATAGGTCTTTAATTAAAATATTTTAAGAGATGTTGAATTACTCGTGTTTTACATCCATCCGTATTTTAAGTAACAATGAAATGCTCCGGCCCACTCGTTATCCAGGAAAAATTTTCGATTAAACAGGCTACAAGCCCACAGTATTATTACTCGATGTGTTCTGGCCACTCGTTATCCAGAACAAATATCGATTAAACAGGCTACAAGCCTATAATATTAATACTACGGTCACTGAAATCAATTGTGACTTGCAAGCAGACAGAAATGTTCATTTAAAATATTTGGAAGAACTTGCTAACGTAACCGTAATTAACTTCTCAAGGGTCCAGTTAGGACTAAGTACAAATTTCAACACTAACTTGGACACTTGTTAAAAAAAAAAATGGTCCCGGTTAGGACAGTACAAATTGCAACACTTATTTTGACAGCGGTGAAATAAGGGTCCCGTTTAGGACAGTACAAATTGCAACACTTATTTTGACAGCGGTGAAATAAGGGTCCCTGTTATTCTGAGCGATCCATTCTTTCAAGTTTTTCACAACCCAGGATGTCTATTGTGTGCGGCAGGCAGCACAGAGTTCCTTCCCATCCGATGGTGTAGAGTGTAGACTGTAGACCAGGGACGGGCAACATACGGCCCGCGGGCCGGGTCCGGCCCGCTGACTGTTTCTGCCCGATCATGGTAATGTGGCCCGCGCCCACATCCCACATCCCGCTGCAATCTCCCACTACTCTCTTACTGCGTTGCAGTTAATAGTGACTGTTAGTTATTCTTTGATTGTTTTCGGTTAGATTTAGAATTTACAATAAAATTTTTATCATGGATTTTGCCAAGAAACATAAAGTTGACAGCAAGTGTAGCCATTTAACAAAGATTGGATGCCTAAGTACTTTTTCACAGAAGTCGGCAAGAAAGCAGTATGTTTGCTGTGCAGTGAAAGTGTTGCCATGTTGAAAGAGTACAACATTAGCCGCCATGGTAATGTGGCCCCCTCCACATCCTGCTGCAATCTCCCACTACTTTCTTTACTGTGTCACAGTAATAGTGACTGTTAGTTATTCTTTGGTTGTTTTCGGTTAGATTTAGAATTTACAATAAAATTTTTATCATGGATTTTGCCAAGAAACGTAAAGTTGACAGTGAGTGTCGTGCATTTAACAAAGATTGGATGCCTAAGTACTTTTTCACAGAAGTCGGCAAGAAAGCAGTATGTTTGCTGTGCAGTGAAAGTGTTGCCGTGTTGAAAGAGTACAACATTAGCCGCCATTATGCGACGAAACATGCAGGCTATGGCAGTACTTTATCAGGTGCGGAACGGCAAACAAAAGCAACAGAACTGAACAGAAAACTTGTAAAGCATCAGAATGTATTTGGAAAAGCCAAAGTAGCCCAGAAAGCTGCTACTCATGACAGCTTTGTGGTCGCATACAACATTGCTAAGCACAGCAAATCGTTCTGTGATGGTGAATTTGTCAAAAAGTGCATGCTCGATGTAGCTGATCAAGTCTGTCCAGAACACAGAAAGAAGTTTGAAGAAGTCAGTTTATCGAGAAGAACTGTGGCTCGCCGCATTGAAGCAATTGGTGAAGACCTGACATCACAACTGAAAGGGCGTGTACCTTCATTTCAGCTGTTTTCCCTGGCATTGGATAAAAGCACTGACATCGATGACACTACACAGTTGCTCATCTTTGTATGAGGCATTTCAGAAAACTTTGAAATCACAGAAGAATTGTTGTCAGTGGAATCAATGAAAGACACTACTACCGGGGAAGATATTTTCGAATGTGTGGAAAATACCTTGCACACAATGCAATTACCATGGCAGAAAATGTTCAGTGTTACTACGGATGGTTCTCCATCTTTGACAGGAAAGAAAGTTGGTCTAATCAAGAGACTGGGTGACCGTGTTGCAGAGGTCGATCGCACCAGGGAATTGATATTTCTACATTGCATAATACACCAGGAAGTGCTGTGTAAAAGTGTGCTTGACATGAAACATGTTGTGGATCCAGTTGCGAAAATTGTTAATTTCATCAGGGCAAGAGGTCTAAATCACAGACAGTTTATCACACTTCTGGAAGATTGCGGTTCTGATCACAGTGATGTTTTGTATCATACCGCTGTACGCTGGATGAGTTTGGGGAAAGTTCTGAGACGTCTCTTGGACCTGAAAACAGAAATCTTACTGTTTTTGGAGATGAAAGGGAAAGATACAGAATATCCTCAACTCAGAAAATCAGAATGGCTGTCAGATCTGGCGTTTGCAGTTGATCTCTTTGAACATATGAATGAATTGAACACCAGACTTCAAGGGAAGGGCACTTTTGCTCACGAAATGTACTCAACAGTGAAGGCATTCAAGGTGAAGCTAAAACTGTTTTCTCGCCAGCTCAGTCAGAATATCACAACACACTTTCCAACACTCGAAACTATGGCACCCCAGATGATGTCAACTGACAAGTACACCAATATGATATCTGCACTAGACAATGAATTTTCTCGTCGTTTTGCGGACTTCCAGAAACTTGCTGCTGAGTTTGATATCTTGTCATCACCGTTTACAACTGACTTTGAAAAGGCGCCGGATGCTCTACAGCTGGAACTGATTGATCTGCAGTGTGACTCTATCCTGAAAGAGAAATTCCAATCTGAAAGCATTGACAAATTTTATGCGTCACTGAATGAGTCCAAGTTTGCCAACCTGAGAAAGATGGCAATGAAACTACTTGTTCTGTTCGGGTCTACATACATTTGCGAACAAACATTTTCGACCATGAACATTAACAAGACAAAGCTGTGTCCAATCTAACTGATGTTCACGTGCAGTCTTTACTGAGAATTTCTACGTCCGACATGCAGCCAGAGTTCAAACAACTTATTGAAAACTTTGATCGACCACATATGTCTCACTGACTTCAGCAGCTATTGAAGTACATTACGTTAAATTCATTAAATACTGTTTTTGGTCTCTATGCTTTAATGTTTACAAGTTTAAAGTTTACATTAAATACGATTTATTCCTTGCATAGGTGGATTAATACGCGATTAAGGTATTGATTTAGTAATCCGGCCCGCCAAGGACTTCATTTTCTCCTACCCGGCCCGCCGACTGAAGAAGTTGCCCACCCCTGCTGTAGACTGTAGAGTCACAAAGCACAAAGTCCATCACCTTAATGTAGGGCAGGGGTCTCAAACTCATTTTATCTGGGGGCCGCTGAAAGTAGAGTCTGGGTGAAGCTGGGCCGCATCATTATGAATTTATGGCGGGAAATCTATCAGTCAAGCATCGGCTTGGACATGACCTACTATTGGCTATTGTTCGAAATATTACGTAATAGGAGTGAGTTCCCTTCCGACTGTGAATACAGCGCATGCACCAGAGCATAGTGATTACATCACTTTCGTGAAAACAGGTATCCAAAAATATTGGTTACGAATAAGACTGTGTCCACAAAAAGCTAAACATAACAATGCAAACTGATTACGGGTTAGGAGGTCAAGTATAATTTGCCTTGACTCTATTACATAGGCATACGATAAAACACATTCACTCAATTAGGAATCACGTCAGTGTTTCAAGTACTTTTTTTGTAATTATTTGTATATAATCTTTCTTTTTGTTGGTATATTGTTTAGTTACTTTAATATTTCTTATTTGTATAAACATATTTATTTATTTAGATTGCTGTATTTCTTTATTTATTTATTTTTCTGTTCTTCCTTTTCTGTTCTATCAGTCTACTATTTTTTCTTCTTTGCTAACCATTCACCTGTTTTTTCGACATGAAAATTCTCTTTTCTAAACCACTCATCTGTGTGTATGTAGGCCTTTAGGGTCTATAATCTATATAGAATCAGCTTGCTAGAGCTGGATGATTTGAACTTTGCTAAACAGTAGTAATATGTAACAGGCTTGGGGAAAGAAAGTCCCCGAGTTTCAACACAACGCGCTGGTTGTTATCCTGATGTATGGCAGCCCACAGGTGACAAAAACTATAAAACTCCCAAGGTGTGTGAGAAAAACGTGCGGGCCGCACTATCATTAAACTTTGATATCAAGTGGGGGACACAAAATATCGTCTCGCGGGCCGCGAGTTTGAGACCCCTGATGTAGGGAATGGTTAAATATGATCTGTAAATATGATCTTCAGCGTGGATCGAACCTTTCCCTCATGCGAAGATTAATGTCATACGTTTTATGCACTATCTCTTGTCCTTATAATAACTTTGTGTCTTGAGTAACTTTATGTCCATGTATAGCCTTGTGTCTTGAGTAAATTTATCTCTATGAATAGCTTTGGGTCTTGACTAACTTTATGTCTATGAATAGCCTTGTGTCTTGAGTAAATTTATGTCTATGAATAGCCTTGTGTCTTGAGTAAATTTATGTCTGAGTAACCGCCTGTCTGTGAGTAACTTTGTGTCTAAGAGTAATTTCGTATCTGTTAGTAACTTTGTGTCTATGAGTGAGTAACTTTGTGTCTATGAGCAACCTTGTGTCTATGAGTAACCTCGTGTCTATGAGTAACTTTGTGTCTAAGAGTAATCTTTAAGTAACTTTGTATCTATGAGATTCTTTACTTTTTCTTTTATCTCCCCTTGTATTCTAATTTATCATAAATTCCTCCTACTTCGATTGCTTTATTTTATAACAAATTCATTTTAGGGTTTAGCAAAATCGACTTTGCAATAGCATAAAATCGTAATAAAAAGTCAAACAGTCCATGATAGTAAGTATTTGATTATATAAATGAATTTGCACTATCATGAAATCAATTAGAATATGCTGATATTGTGATATCATAACATGAGTTTGTAACACATTTTAAAAAATAAAATAAAACCGTGGAATAGAAGGTAAAGCGGCCCCTTGTGTCTTTTAAAACTAAATTACTATGCTAGCTCAATTGCTGTCCTCTCTCTCTCTCTCTCTCTCTCCCTCTCTCTCTCGCTCACCTTTTTCTCACTCTTGCTTAAGAAAAAAGCAAATTTATGTGAACTTGTGCTTTTGTGCTTGTGTTTGTGCGTATGAGTTGTTGGACACATTTTTGCGTCTATATGTGTATGTGTGTGAGTGTGTATAGGTGTGAGTGAATGAGTAAGAGAATATGTTCATGCGTCTCGACAGCCCTCGTTTTTGGTAAATAGTCAGTGAGAGGAATTGCTTGAGGTCATCTTCTGTGTGCAATTTAACACAATGACAAGTACGTCACCTAACACTCTCTCTCTCTCTCTCTCTCTCTCTCTCTCTCGTTAATAAGCGACTCGATACAGCAGAGGTCGGGTGCCCTGTCACGTGACCGTGCACTGTGCTGCTTTTAACTTCTAATGACGTCACCAACGCCGAGATGCGCACGAAGGCATGTCAACGGCGAGCGTGGTCGAGGAAAGTGCGAGGCCCGGAGTCTGATTACGTTCTTGAGCTCTTGTGCCCGGGGCAAGTGGGCGGATATCAGTCCCACGTGTCTGCAATAAATATTCCGTTATCCGAATCTTGGCAGAACAAACTAAGGTGCAGATTTCTAATGCCGAGTGTTCGAACTGAAGGGGTTATTGTGTGGGGGAAGGACTGAGGGGCTTCTTGTGCTAGACGTGGCTTGGGCGTTAACTGAAACTACGTGTTTTGTTGCTTGTTTTTTTTTTCTCTTCTGGGTTGTTGTTTTTATAGTACGCGTGTTAATTTAGTCAGGCAAAATGATTAATGTGATTTGCAGGACACCTAGTTGCTTACCAGAAATAGGTCAGATAGTTACATAAGAAAAGAATAGGTAAGTGTTAGATGCATGTTGCTTAAAGCTTATCGCAAATAATATTAAAATAAAAAGAAGACTTACTAAAGTGCCCTATCGTATAAGAGCTCAAAGCTCTTTCTAATAATTTTACTAAAAACATTTACATAAACTACTTAAGCACACAAGAAACATACTACACTAGACATATACCGGTAGTATGGGCGTGGTACACTAGACATCGAATTATTACTATATTATTATTCACATATTACTAGACATATACCAGTAGGTATGGGCGTGCTACACTAGACATCGATTACTGGACACAGGTCAAGGCTATGCAAACACTATGCCCTCAGAAGAGTCACTGTCAATATTATTGCTACCTTACATGACAAATATCATCTACCACTGCACTACCACTACAAAGTATAACATTTCCAAATAAGAGAGAATGAAAAATCATAGCTGCTGAGCCTATGCAAACAATCCAATCTCAACAGCAATCAAATGAAATCACCCTGTTAGAATGACAAAACAAGCAATATTAAATATTATCAGTAGACTACCAGTTCCAAGAATCAATAAAATCTCAATATTGCATACAATCATAAACATTGGATGAATATACAACTAAAATCAGAGTTAATAAATGTTTCAAATAAAACGCCAATACCAATTACTAGGCAAACAATATCAGTTTTATTTACAACCCAGTACAGCAAGCGTGTGACCCCTATATTCCATTGACTATTAACTTCAGCTGTGCCACCTTTTCTCAGAAAAAAACTATGTGTGGTCACGGACATATAACATCAATTTGCTATCTCTCCTAACTCCAGTCGTTAAGTTACCACTCCTATTTCCCCCTCCACTCCTCAATGTGGGATCAATATGAAAATTCACATCAAACTTTATTATATTTGTACCCAGGCGTATGTGTTTCACCTCTGAATCTCTGCCTATTTTTTTATGTCACTTTTCATAAACTCTTGTCAGGCTAGACATTTAATAGTGGGCATATTATTAGACATTTAATAGTGGGCATACTACACAAGGCATATAATAGTGGGCAAACTACAAGGTATATAGGTATATAATACCGGGCATACTGCATTGGACATATAATACTGGTCATACTACACTGGACATATAACAAGAAGCACACTGCACTGGACATATAATACTGGTCATACTACACTGGACATGCTACACTGGGAATAAACACTAGACATACTGTACTGCACATATAACACGAGGCATACCCCCACTGGACATATAATACTGGTCATACTGCACTGGACATTTAACACGGGGCATACTTCACTTGATATAAAACTTGGGCATACAATACAGAGCATGCAACACCAGGCATAGCACACCTGCGTTTGCAGTAAAGTGCAAGCATCCTGTAGGCAGGATGTATGGTACACTTGTTACACAGCTACGTGTGTGTGGAACACTTGACCCACACACAACACTAGGGTCTACACAACAAGTTATTTGACACTTGGCACTCAAAACACTAGGGTCTACACAAACAAGTCATTTGACACTTAGTTCACAAAACATTAGGGTCTACACAAGAAGTCATTTGACATTTGGCACTCAAAAATCACTAGGGTCCTACACAAGAAGTCATTTGACACTTGGCACACAAAACACTAAGGTCTACAAAACAAGTCTTTGACACTGAGTACACAACACATAATGGAGTAGAACTCTGAGCACCAGTCATACAACATCGGGATCTGCATAACTGAGAATTTATACCGGCAGTCATTGCTAGGATCTAATCGGAATTAAATTTATACCGGCAGTCATCGCTAGGATCTAATCGGAATTAAATTGATACCGGCAGTCATCGCTAGGATCTAATCGGAATTAAATTGATACCGGCAGTCATCGCTAGGATCTAATCGGAATTAAATTGATACCGGCAGTCATCGCTAGGATCTAATCGGAATTAAATTGATACCGGCAGTCATCGCTAGGATCTAAAGAATTTTTAAATACCGAGCTGTCAACACAAAGATCTAACTAAAAGAGCGTGTGACACACGGAATACTAAAGCTTCGTCTGCAAAAGAAAACCTTCGAACAGGCACACGTCACACATAGGGACCTGCAAAATAGAATCACACATCACGGTTATTATAATACAGGGCATTCAGCATCGGCCATACATTTTTTTTTCCTTTTAACCGAGAAGTATACACCACAAAAAGGCATTCAGCATCAGCCATACATTTTTTTTCCTTTTAACCGAGAAGTATACACCACAAAAAGGCATTCAGCATCAGCCATACATTTTTTTTCTTTTAACCGAGAAGTATACACCACAAAAAGGCATGTAGCATTGACGCACGCAGCCGTACACGTCACAGTGCGCGTAGGAGTGGGTGAGAAGTTCCCAAGGCCACACAGAGGAGTGGGGCCAGCAAACATTTTCATTCGTTCATACAAGTTTGTTTACATCTCCGACAGATAAAATCCATCTACAATCATCGAGAAGTAGTAAACTTCCAAGTTCATATCTGACGAGATTTTTTTGTTTGTTTGTTTGTTTTTTGGTATGTAATCTTGTAGGCTTTATTCCGCTACGTAATCCCATGCGCAGGATTGCCTTATTCTGTGCTGCACTTCACGGTTGGAGCCAGATAAGAGATGAAGTGAATATAAAACTACCTGGAGAAGTGGTCGGCCGAAATGCGGGCGGGAGCCAGATAAGAGATGAAGTGAATATAAAACTACAAGGAGAGAAATGGATGGCCGAAAAGCGGGCAGGAGCCAGATAAGAGATGAAGTGAATATATAAAACTACAAGGAGAGAAGTGGATGGCCAAAATACGAGCGAGAGGAGGCTAAGCCAAGGTGCAAGCCAGTGTGATAAAACATGACGTGACGTATGCACAACACTTCTCGTCATGACCCCACACACACAGACAGACACACGCGCACACACACGCACACGCACGCACACACACACACACACACACACACACACACACTAATTTAGGGACAACTTACAGAAATGAGTTACAAGCACAAACAACTTTCACCGAGGTTTACAAATGTAAACAAATTAACTTGATAAAACAAAACTGATTTTAAGAGGAAACAAATATTTCTTTCTATCATTTGTTTGGGGCGAGGGGGAGAGGTTTCTTGGCATATCAGAGGAACCTTTCTTTCTTCCTTTGACACTCTTGAAATGCAATCTAGACTTTAGAGCAAGAGTGATGAAAAAACTTTATAAATTAAGGGTATGTAGAAATTTATATTCATTTGTTCTCTTTTAATTTTTTTTTTTACTTAGAGGATAGTTCTAAAAACATTCTTACAGCAACTATTTAAGTACCCTAACAACTTAAAAGAATGAATGCATGCTTAATTAAAACCCTAGACATCACAATAGAATGACTTTTGCATATTAAAACCCTAGACATCACAATAAAATGAATACACATGTAAAAGGAGGTTTCACTAATGATCAAACTGTAGTGGACTTATCATGATTTACTAGGAATAGCCTGTTTGGAAGACTGTAGTGGACTTATCAATGATTTACTAGGAATAGCCTGTTTGGAAGACTAGTGGACTTATCAATGATTTACTAGGAATAGCCTGTTTGGAAGACTGTAGTGCAGGGGATCTACAAATGTGGAGGACTCGTCACTTATAAGGTTTTAGCGATGCGGGGGACTGACGTATGAAAATAAATTACCAGTTTGGAGTACCAGAATATGTGGGACTTACATGAAAATAAATTACCAGTTTGGAGTACCAGAATATGTGGGACTTACATAAAAATAAATTACCAGTTTGGAGTACCAGAATATGTGGGACTTACATAAAAATAAATTACCAGTTTGGAGTACCAGAATATGTGGGACTTACATGAAAATAAATTACCAGTTTGGAGTACCAGAATATGTGGGACTTACATGAAAATAAATTACCAGTTTGGAGTACCAGAATATGTGGGACTTACATGAAAATAAATTACCAGTTTGGAGTACCAGAATATGTGGGACTTACATAAAAATAAATTACCAGTTTGGAGTACCAGAATATGTGGGACTTACATGAAAATAAATTACAGTTTGGAGTACCAGAATATGTGGGACTTACATGAAAATAAATTACCAGTTTGGAGTACCAGAATATGTGGGACTTACATGAAAATAAATTACCAGTTTGGAGTACCAGAATATGTGGGACTTACATGAAAATAAATTACCAGTTTGGAGTACCAGAATATGTGGGACTTACATGAAAATAAATTACCAGTTTGGAGTACCAGAATATGTGGGACTCACAATGTGAAGGTTTTATAGAGAAGTTACAAATATGAAGGACTGCAATATGGAAGGAACACTTACAGTTATGGAGAACTGTGATTGGGGTAGAAGGGCTTACCAGTATGGAGAACTATGATTGGGGTAGAGGGGCTTACCAGTATGGAGAACTGTGATTGGGGTAGAGGGGCTTACCAGTATGGAGAACTATGATTGGGGTAGAGGGGCTTACCAGTATGGAGAACTGTGATGGGGTAGAGGGGCTTACTAATATGACAAATAATTGAAAGTGGGGATATGCAGGACTTGTGCGGAATGAAGGTTATATAGAAGACTTTTAAAGGATTATCAAACAGTTTGAAGCTGCTATGGTAGACTTACCAGTCTGGTGGACAATGTAAAGGCGATATGGTTGACTTACCAGTATGGTGCACAATGTGAAGGCGATATGGTTGACTTACTTAAATATGGACAATGTAAAGGTGATAACGGTTGTTACCAGTATGGCAATGGGAAAGTTAAGATATATGGTAGATTTAACAGTATTGCAGACAACGTAACGGTGATACGTTTACCAGTATGGCGGTCATTATGAGAGTTAAGATATATGGTAGATTTAGCAGTATTGCAGACAACGTAACGGTGATACGGCTGAGTTACCAGTATGGCGGTCATTATGAGAGCTAAGATATATGGTAGACTTAGCAGTATTGCAGACAACGTAACGGTGATAAGGTTGAGTTACCAGTATGGCGGTCATTTGAGAGTTAAGATATATGGTAAATGTACTAACCCATCATGCTAAATGAACTAACCCATCTTGCTAAAAGAACTAACCCATCATGCTAAATGAACCAACCCATCATGCTAAATGTACTAAGCAATCATGTTAAATGAACCCACCCACCATACTAAATGAGCTAACCCACCCACCATACTAAATGAGCTAACCCACCCACCATACTAAATGAGCTAACCCGTCATTCTAACTGAACTAATCAACTCGTTTGAATTAAAAAGCTGTTTATATGAATTAACCTATACCTTCGATACATAACTACTTTCTCGTCTCGCTCTAGTTAAAATATACGCTTGCTAATTAAATTATCCTTTCAGCTTAGTACAAATTAAAATACACCTTTGCTAATTAAAATAACTCTCACCTTCATTAAAATATATTTTTGCTATTTAAATTATCAACTGATCTATATGCTAGTTAAAACTTATCTTCCCACAAAGGCACTATAGCTAATTAAATTACAAACTCACCTCTTAATTAACTAAATTTCTCTCCTCCATTAGATCTTCTCTAGATGTCTCCAGGTGCTTTTGGTCATACACACTAACACACTTGCAAACATTGCTAGAAGAATACTTGCAAAACAGTCATATACAATTTTAGCAGAACCCTCACACACATTACTAGCAGAACTCACACACATTACTAACAGAATGCTCACACACATTACTGACAGAATGCTCACACACATTACTAACAGAACTCACACACATTACTGACAGAATGCTCACACACATTACTGACAGAATGCTCACACACATTACTAGCAGAACTCACACACATTACTGACAGAATGCTCACACACATTACTGACAAAATGCTCACACACATTACTAGCAGAACTCACACACATTACTAACAGAATGCTCACACACATTACTGACAGAATGCTCACACACATTACTAGCAGAACTCACACACATTTCTGACAGAATGCTCACACACATTACTAGCAGAACACTCGTAAACATTATTAGCAGAACACTTGCAATCTTTACCTGTAATTTTTTTCCCCCGGATTTCTGTCAAGGTCAGTGTTTGTGTCACTTTAATACATTGGGCTGTTACTGCTCTTGTTCCTAAATGGCTTTCTTTTGATAATAAATATCCGCGTCATATTTTTAAACTAACAGTAGGCCTATTCCCATTATGAGCAGTTGGATACAAAAATAAATGTTTCTCTCTATTCTTTTTTATAAAAAATGCGGACAATAATAAAAATATTACGACTAAGATAACAACGACCTCCATTCCGAAACGTAGCCCATTTGGTGACAATGAGAAGTTGTAAATGAATTAAATATTGAAACATTCAGCAAACTAAGTTATTTGCAAAATATTTATAAGCTATGACGGTGAAAAACAAAAACATTCTAACCAGTCAGCAGTGGCAGTAGACAGCTTCAGTGCCTTGACCATAATTATTTATTGTAACCCCTTCAGCCTTGACATCTATTTGTTTTGTTTTGTTATGCTCTGAATGTGTTTGTCTTTCGTTGTTCAGTGAACTCACGATTTTGTCATTAATATGTCTTCTTGTCATTATTATGCGTCCTGACATTACTCTCTGCCTGTATCAAATTCGTCCTTTTGTATGTGTGTGTGTGTGTCTATTTTATATTGGTTCTATTTATTATTATAAATCCTGATTACTATGTGTCCTTGTCATTATTTATATTTATTGTCATTATTTACCAAGCGTTACATACTGTCAATGCGTCACCTGTAATCTTTTCAGTGTCTTTACTTTGCGTCCGGTTTTTATTATGTGTCCTAGCATAATTAAGTGTTCTGTCACGTATGTGTCGTATCATTACAAGGTATTTTGTCATCTATGTGTCTTGTCTGTATTAAACTTTTATTTAGA
The DNA here is from genome assembly GCA_028829895.1 of Sinotaia quadrata. Lineage (NCBI taxonomy): Eukaryota > Metazoa > Mollusca > Gastropoda > Architaenioglossa > Viviparidae > Sinotaia > Sinotaia quadrata. Next base: position 7,999,207 of record CM054181.1, on the reverse strand, counting down.
ATAGGATTAGAGTTACTAAGTCATGGGAAAAGCAAGATTATATTTTGTTTTCAAATTGCATTGTAACGTTGGTGTCAGAAACTAAAGAGGAAAGTTTTGAGATTGTATTGTATTGCAGAACACTGGATTTTGTTTTGTGATTTTTTACTCCTGAGATTTTCCCAAAATGTGCAGAACTTGAGCCAACGCGAGACTGCCCGGCCGGAATTGCTAGATTGTCAGGCGGTACTTGCGTCTTCGTGACGCGTGTGGGAGAAAAACCGCGGTAGGCGGTTGTCACGAATAATTAACTTCATCCAGTGACAGAGCTGTTCGTCATATACTGTCGTGACCGACAGGTTTTTGAAGAAACAAACACCTAATCTTTATTTCGCGATTCGTTTGTGGAAGATTGAGCCTAAGAAAATTGTGTTTTCTGCTTTTATTTATTTTACAATTGAAAAAAAAAATTAGCAGTAGTTGAGATTCGTAGATTAACAGCAGAAAAGCACAAACATTTTAAAAAAATTACAAAATACGTATATACACACTTTTTCTGCATATACATACGTAATTAACACCAAAAAGACTTTCTTACACACACTGTCACACGCACGCACACACTCACAACTACTTGCAGAAAATTATCCTCATGTACGAAACTAATCAGCTTATTTTGGAGTTAAGAACATTGTTCATTTGTCGCTAAATTAACTTTAAAATTTCTTTTTCATTTCAAGAGTTGACTCTTTAGACAGCACGTTCTCTACTTCCCCATCGCTAAGCGTAAAAATGGAACTGCTCGCAGTCCATAGGTCTGAACGCGCCCCAGCTCATTCATTGATTATTGATTCACTTGTGCCCAAGGTTCATTATATATATCAATGGTTGGGGTCGTTGGCATCACTTCTGCTTCATATGATCTATGATCCTCATTTGTTAATTTATTTTGTTTTTAAGTATCGGTTTTCTGAAAAAGATTGGGAAGACTTACATTAGCGTCAATGAAACAACGCTTCTTTTCAAAACCTCTGTCACTTAATTCCGGTAAGAGAAAACTGTGTTCAAACAACGAAACGATTTGAATCAGAAGGGCGACAGCCTAATGCGACTTTCCTTAGAAAAAAAGATGAAACATTAATGGTGAATAATCTAATAGTGCTGACTGATTAATAGTAGACAGGCTTGATTTATTTTTAAAAGCAATACTTAATATGCTTTTTTAATAGTTTGTTTATTTATTTGTTCAGCCAAGAAAGTACTGCTAAGGGAATGCGCTAAATTATTCTAAAAAAAAATTCTGAGAGTGTGACTTGGGGGGTTAAGAAAGATGTTTGAAAAGAATCACATTTAAACCCTTTAATGGTTTTAATGGTGATGATGATATAAATGACAACGATGTTCATGAAAAATAAAAGGTAATAACAAACAACAACACCAATAATAAATCAGTAATAATAAACAACACCGATAATAAATCAGTAATAATAAACAACACCGATAATAAATCAGTAATAATAAACAACACCGATAATAAATCAGTAATAATAAACAACACCGATAATAAATCAGTAATAATAAACAACACCGATAATAAATCAGTAATAATAAACAACACCGATAATAAATCAGTAATAATAAACAACACCGATAATAAATCAGTAATAATAAACAACACCAATAATAAATCAGTAATAATAAACAACACCGATAATATGATTAAAACATGATATACTCCTCGTCAGGTTTTCTTAATTTGTCAACGAAGCCCGACAAATTCTAATCGACCAGATAAAAATAAAAGGTCAGACAACAAACAAATGAAAATGATAGCTCTTTCTTCAACAAAGACCTCCTAGTCAAACTTTATGCACTGGAGCAATAATTTTCATTATTTAATAATTTTAATTTTTAAAAAGGTGGCGATAGGAGTATTTAAAGCAAGCCCACAAAAATTTTGTTTAAAATTAGACACTCAGCCCTTAAAGTAAACTTGTATTTTTCTTGGATTCACTTCCCACTGCATTCACTTTTTGTATCTGGTGAAGCACATTTGCATCGGAACTACACAGTAGTTCTCGGAGTTCTGGTTGCCACACTCCGACAAAGCACAACTTTGAGTGGTTTGTGACGTTAGCAACGTAGGCTTTTTCGTACAGGCCTCTCGCTTCCCTTGGAATACATAAACGCGCACACACACACACACACACAACTGCTTCTTGACACAACAAAAATTACAGTTTGAAACTGAAGAATTTTAAGTTTAGAGTATTTTTTTAAAAAAAATAATATATATGCATTCTTCATATGAAACAAGGTCACGATTTTGGAGAGAGCCAAAGAACGTGACCAGACTTTCTCATGAACGTTTGATTTGTGACACTTTCATTGAGATGTGACTGCCCCGGCAAGTCGTATGCTACTACTCAGTTGAGCACTGCTAGGGGAGATATCTACTTTGACATAAATATAATGTCTTTCTCGCGCTATACGTATGCATTTTAAAATGTCACTATCACACGGGAAATTAGCCGTCAAGCGGTGTGTATTGCTTGCTATACAAAAGCAAAAACGACGGCGTTTCTGGAAAGCACAGGTGCCCTCGAGGCAACCGTCGCGATTGACTTTAAAATGTATGTGCTGAGCGTATTTCTGAAGTTGTTTAATTGGGGTTTTATCATCTTTTAAAAATAAATACGTTTCTTTGGATTGGCTGCCAATTGTCAAGTTTTGGAATGCGTTGAAAATAGCCCAAATTAAACGTTGTGCCAACTGTCAAGTTTTTAATGCTTTGAAATTAGCCCACATTAAACGTTCTGCAATAATCGTTAAATGTTCACTCCGATTTTCTAATTTTTGAATATTTTTACCATCTAGCTGCCAAATTTGTTGGTATTGGCATTTCTACAAGGTATAAGCAGTGACTGGAAATGCATCAACAATGGTAAAGTTTGATTGAGATACAAGGGAAAATAGGTCATTGATAAAGATACTAGAGAATTGGGTCAGGGAGCGAGATACTGGGAGAAACTGGGTCATGGATTGAGATATAAGGGAAAATAGGTCATTGATAAAGATACTAGAGAATTGGGTCAAGGATCGAGACACTGGGAGAAATTATGTCATGGATAAAGGTACTAGGAGACAATGAGTCATGGGTCGAAATGCTGGGAGAAATTATGTCAGAGATAAATGTACTAGGAGATAATGAGTCATGGGTCGAGATACTGGGAGAAATATAGTCAGAGATAAATATACTAGGAGACAATGGGTCGAGATAGTGGGAGAATATTTGTCATAGATAAATGTACTAGGAGAAAATGGGTCATGGATGGACATACTAGAAGAAAATGAGTCATGGATTGAGATTATAAAAGAAACTGGGTCATGGGTTCAGATTATAAAAGAAACTGGGTCATGGGTTGAGATTATAAAAGAAACTGGGTCATGGGTTGAGATTATAAAAGAAAGTGGGTCATGGGTTGAGATACTGGGAGAATGAGTATCGGGAGCTGCAAAAAGAAAGAAATAAATAACTTGCCGCAGAAATTAAGAAAAACTTTCTTGATGATTCAGCACAGTCTGAAGATGTCGAAGCAAGAATAGTGCTTTGCCAGATATTTATGTCTAGTTGTTTGAAAAAAAGCCAGATTCTTCTGTCCAGTTGTTTTGAAACGCCAGATACTTCTGTCCAGTAGTTTGAAAACGGCAGATACTTCTGTCCAGTTGTTTGAAAACGCCAGATACTTCTGTCCAGTTGCTGGGAACTCCAGCAGAAATTATACTCACCCTGCCGTACTATATCAAGAGTCTTCTGAATTTTCGATACCTCCCTCACTTGATTCAAACCCGAAAGACGGATAATATTGCTTTAACTTCGGATAATCCAGCGTTATAGCCAGTCATTTAATGAAGAAGAAACAGTCGATTTGATATTAAAAGGACCTACTCGGGTTAAATAATTTGATTTTTCTGTCGATAAAACTGGTCACAGATTTAAAGCTGGTTATTATATTACACATCTTGTTAATGGCGACAAAGTTTCCAAAACTAAATGCTACAGTATTTTCTTTCTTTTAAAGCTATATTCCATTTTTTAAAAAATACTTTGTTACTATCTGCTGAAGGTCGTTCAGTTTGAAAAATTAGGCCCAAATGGAGCGTCTCGAGGTACGTTAGTTGCAGGCAAAAATGGATGACTCTTACAGGCTTCATGACACTTCTACTATCATAGAGACTGATTAAAACTGAAGAGAAACACTAGCGTTCCGTGTTGGAATGTTTATTTGCGATTGGTCAACGTTGGTTGAAATATTATTAGTTTTTTGAGGCCACCATGAGCACCTTTTGAACCCAACAATGGAAATTTCTCGTCCCAAATAAAATCATCTTTAAATTCCATCGATTTGTCAGAGTACCTGAGATGTGTAACAAATGAAAGAATGTTTTAACTCTTATCTTTTGAAGGAAAAAATATATTGAGAAATGAAATGATTGGCCTGATTTCAAATAGAATACTCAAACGCAATATCGTCTCTTCTGTGAAATCAGCACAATATTGTTCGGTTTTCATAAAGGGACTGCACTCCTCACGTAAGGAGCAACTATCTTGTCTAATGTGCTGTGGTGAAATTAACCAAAACGAAGTTAAGAATTTGTTTGTGAATATTTTGCATGTCGCTGATAGCACTGGTTCTCGTTTAGTTGACGCTTTTTTTAAAAAAAAAAGTCTTAGACAACATTCATTTGGACTTAAAAACTTGGCTTTGTCAGTCTTTTGACAATGGTGCTAATTTGCGAGACAAGTATGGTGTTCAAGCTTTAATTAAAGAAAGAAATTCGAGAGTTTATCGAGAGTTTATTTACCTTGCTTAATCATATTTGTAAGCTTATGGTTTGTTTTGTGCAATCAACTATTTTGGCACTGTTCAAAGAATTTTCACTTTTTTTTTTTGCTGCATCATCCGCTTGTTTTGGGAAATATTACAAAGCACTTGTAAACAACTTTAAAATCATTGTCAGTTGGGAGAGTTGCATTAAGCGTATAAAAGTTTTAAAAGATAATCTGCTTGAAATTTATGATGCATTTCAAAAGGTTGCAGATAGCAGTGCAGATGGTCTTGTAATTTCTTCAAGGTCTTCGTACTGAGACACAGTGTTAGTATACACTGTCACTAACAATTTGGCGTCACATTTTGCTTCAAATTACCGAAGTAAGAATGTGTGTCAAATCATTCAGCTGATATCAGTGATGCCTCGAAGCATTTTTTTTAAAAACAAGAATTTAGAAACAACGAGTCATTTAAAGCATTCAGGAAGTCAGCTGAAGAAACCAGTCCTAAAGTGACACAGAGGTGGAATTGTAAATTAGGTCAGATAGTCCAAAGAAACCAGTCCTAAAGTGACACAGAGGTGGAATTGTAAATTAGGTCAGATAGTCCAAGGAAACTAGTCCTAAAGTGACACAGAGGTGGAATTGTAAATTAGGTCAGATAGTCCAAAGAAAGACAGAGTTCGATTTCAAGAGAATTAAAACTAAACCAGAGAAGCGACCCTGGCTGATTTTTTAAATGTAAATATATTTTTCAAAAGCTTCAAATGGTTAAAAAAAAAAAATTGTTCTGTATGTATTTGCTACTAAAATCAGTGAAGCAAACAAAATTCGCAATGCAATAAGCACATTTAGAAATATTTGCTACTAAAATCAGAGAAGCAAGCAAAATTCGCAATGTAATAAACACATTTAGAAATATTTGCTACTAAAATCAGAGAAGCAAGCAAAATTCACAATGTAATAAACACATTTAGAAAATATTCTATAAAAGAATTCACAAGTTCACCTTTCTGAAGCTCGAAAAGTTATATTGTCTTCTGGCACTTCAAAACTTTGAGGCATTTTATTTTATTTTTTTCTTACATCTTTGAGTTTTAATGATGTTTATTGACTTACATAATACAAACTTTTATAAGGGGGGCTTCGCTTATGCTAAAGCTGCCACTGACAACTTTGCTTGAAACAGAATAGCAGTAAATCTACTAAATCTTGAATCCTATAAATAGATCAAGCTTCGATATTTAATGACACAACTCTGGCCGAGATAAAAGATTTTATGAACTGAAGAAATAATGCTCATTGAATTTTAATTTTGCTGTAATCACACTGTAGTGACAATACTCAAAGGACAAACGGAAAACAACACCTATAGAGTTCGATAGATTAAAGATATTTTTGCATTCATTGTCAAGCTTTTAATCTTTCCATCTCTTTCACGATTCTAAAATAAAAAATCTGAAGGCTGTCAGTCTATAAAAAGATGTAGATTAAAAGAAGCCAGTGGCACTGTGATATTTTTGTATTTATTAATAGCACACCGCTAGACTGAGATTGATATTTGCCGACATTAACAGATTCGCCCTATTCTGACGCAAGTCGTGTGTGTCAATTATATAGTGACGTAGAGCTGCTAAATTCGATGCACAAACACCTAAACTCCTAAAGAGTAGCAAACGGAATCAAAGAATGGTAGTGTCCTTCACGCTGTAGGCGGTACGGAGCACCAGACATCTTGCAAGATTTTGACGTTGCGACGAAGAGCAGACGTCTTTAAACGTCTGATGACGTCAGCAGAGGTAGAAAGAACATGTTTTAGCAAAACTTTACCGCCAAGCATCCCACCCTTTTCACTACTACAATGACCCTTGTACTGACTTTACACACCCACCCCCGGAGTAGACCGAAATAGTGTATGGTCACGTGGCAAGGTATTGTAATGACACGTGGCGCGATAAATTATGCAGAGCATTAATTTTATTTTTAAGGTCTATGTGGATTTATTTTGTAAGTCAGTGTTGATTCTTGAATTACATAGCACTTGTAGAATTTATAAAGTTTGCGATTTGACGAGTCAAGTTTAGACTGATTTCAGTGAACGCTGAGTACACACACTAAGTATTTACACATGTTAAAATATCGGTTTATGTTTACGATTGATATTAGCTGGCCTTCACCCCAAAATCTTCAATGGGGTTGGGGGGTGTATTTTGGAGGTTTTAATTTTGCGTTTATGAAGAACTAAGACAACTGGTAAGTGGTAAGACAACTGGTAAGTGGTAACTATCAAATCTGACGTGCAGGTTGGCCAGTCAAAGCCTTTGAAAATTTAATTCAGCACTAGTAGTACTAGTAGATGTGGAGTGACCAGTGCCAATGACACAAACGTTAGTAATACACAGTCTGGTCATGAAGGGAATGGCACTTTACTGATACTAAACACTGTTTAGGACAATATTTTAAATTAAATTTAAGGACAACTTAAATACTTTAAAATAAATGTTTAGGACAAGGACAACTTAAATACTTTAAAATAAATGTTTAGGACAAGGACAACTTAAATACTTTAAAATAAATGTTTAGGACAAGGACAACTTACATACTTTAAAATAAATGTTTAGGACAAAAATGACAACTTAAATACTCTACACTAAATGTTTAGGACAGCAATGATGTGACACTAACCTAAGTCCATTCTCTCTCAAACAGTCAGTTAACTCACCATCACGCTACCGCCTTTCATGACCATACTTCTTGCCACTCCAAATTCAAAGTGATTAGACAATAAATTTCTTTACAGCAGATATGTTCTTCTCTATGGACATAATCGATATGCTTTTGATAGTTTTTTAATAAAATATTTTCATTTTCTCTCTTTGAAAAGGGCGCCCTGAAAAACTCCGCCCGCGGGCGCCAAGGTTGCTAAAGCCGGCACTGCGCTATACGTCTCTTCCAAAAATTAAATTCTACCTTGGTGCCTGCCTCAGTGTGAGAAATCACAAAAGCTGGAAGCAGACGTCTAAATAAGCGATCAGTTACAAAATGGAGCGAAAAGAGAGAAAGTCAGTCAGAGAGAAAGTGAGTCGGAGAGAAAAAGAGAAAGTGAGTGAGAGAGAAAAAGATAGAACGTGAGTGAGAGAGAAAAAGAGAAAGTGAGTCAGAGAGAAAAAGAGAGAGAAAGTGAGTCGAAGAGAAAAAGAGAGAAAGTGAGAGAGAAAAAGAGAAAGAGAGTCAGAGAGAAAAAGAGAGAAAGTGAGTCGAAGAGAAAAAGAGAGAAAGTGAGAGAGAAAAAGAGAAAGTGAGTCGGAGAGAAAAAGAGAAAGTGAGTGGGAGAGAAAAAGAGAGAAAGTGAGTCAGAGAGAAAAAAGACACAAACGAGAGAAAGAACGGCAAACATTCGTTGACTTCCTGGCTTTGAATGAGTATTTTTGTAATGCACTAACAATATCTTTCTATACCTTTTTATTCACCGAGATTTCATTTCAGTTCAGTCGTTCTTTTCCCACTGTCTAGCGTGTGGAATTTTGACTTTTATGCTAAAGAGCTTCGTCAAAATACACTTTCACGAGCCAGAACAAGGGGGGATAAAAACTGTGCTCTAAATTCTGCTTTATTAAAAATATAACATTTAGCAGAGAGCGAGCGGGGTGGAGGGAAATATAATTTCATTATACGTCCTACTCCCCTGCTCGCTCTTCCCAAGAGGGAATGCGGCCACGCGAGTCTCGAGCTTTGTCGTGCCGGGCTATTAGCAGAACGACCACCAACAAACCTAGCAGTGATTCCTGTCTAGAACTGACTTCCTTGTGCAACTGTCGCATTAGTCTGGCTTGAATAACACTGCAGAGGTTACAACTGAGAAGTCATCGAGACGTCCGCAAAGAACTGCCGGGACCAAGGGATAGGTCGTTAGACTTTTAAATTCGCACAGACATTTGGAGTGTACTTCAGATTAAGTTATGTGCTCGCGCTAACAACGGACAGTAGGAGTGTACTTCAGATAAGTTATGTGCTCGCGTTAACAAGGGACATGAGGAGTGTATTTCAGATAAGTTATGTGCTCGCGTTAACAACGGACAGTAGGAGTGTACTTCAGATAAGTTATGTGCTCGCGTTAACAAGGGACATGAGGAGTGTATTTCAGATAAGTTATGTGCTCGCGTTAACAAGGGACATTAGGAGTGTACTTCAGATTAAGTTATGTGCTCGCGTTAACAAGGGACATGAGGAGTGTACTTCAGATTAAGTTATGCGCTCGCGTTAACAAGGGACATTAGGAGTGTACTTCATATTAAGTTATGTGCGCATGTTATTTATTTATTCATAATTAATTTGGCTTTTAAAACACTCCTGTAATATCAATACATTATACAAGATTTGTTCATGACTATGGAAGTCAATTCAGCTGTGCAAGTGCGAAACAAACTGATCACTGACTGTTGTATATATGTGTAATTAATTATTATGGATGGTTAGACAGGACGGACGGACGAACGGATAGATAAATAGATAGATAGATAGATAGGGAGGCAGGCAGGCAGACAGATAGATAGATGGATGGATGGATGGATAGATAGATAGATAGATAGATAGATAGATAGATAGATAGATAGATAGATAGATAGATAGATAGATAGATAGATAGATAGATAGATAGATAGATAGATAGATAGATAGATAGATAGATAGATATGTAGATAGATAGATAGAAAAAGTAAAAATGTACTTTTGTTCAGCTTAGTCTTCACGACTGGCAATGTCAGAACCAAACATTAAGAAAATATACTTTAGCTTTTAAATGTCAGACAGATAACGCTGATTCTAGTGAAAAGTGCTAAAGAGAAATGTGAAAAAACAGCAAACCCTCCCCAACCAACCAAAAAATCCTCTAATTGGAACCTTAGCACTAAAATTTCTCTTTTTCTTTCTTTTTACATATCACTCAGCTAACCGCAGCAACCCATCTGGCCAAGATGGAGGAAAGATGCAGTGAGTACTATAAGGAAACTCGATAATAGGTATTGATTTTTTTTTTTTAAATCACGAACAAGATCGTTAGCTTCCCATTAGAAGTCGTTACGACTGGCAGGCTGCACGTAAAGAGGAAGGGACGTTCCTGTAATTTCACGATACACACACACACACACACACACACACACACACACACACACACACACACACACAGAGACAGAGAGAGAGAGAACAATACTCATCTATTTTGATAAACACACAAGTACAGCAATGCTCGTATATTTTGATACCTAAACACACACACATACACACACGCACAGCAATACTTATCTTCTTTGATATATAAACACACATACACACAATACAGTAATACTCATCTACTTTGATACCTAAACACACACACACACGTTTGCACTACTAATCTCTGATACACATACACACACACACACACACACACACACACACACACGTACATCACTACTAATCTCTGATATACACACACACACACGTACAGCACCACTAATCTCTGATACACACATATGTTTGCACTACTAATCTCTGATACACACACAGGTACAGCACTACTAATCTCTGATACACACACAGGTACAGCACTACTAATCTCTGATACACACACATGTTTGCACTACTAATCTCTGATACACACATGCGTACATCACTACTAATCTCTGATACACACACATGTTTGCACTACTAATCTCTGATACACACACACACACACACACACACACACACACACACACACACACACACGTACAGCACTACTAATCTCTGATACACACACAGGTACAGCACTACTAATCTCTGATACACACACATGTTTGCACTACTAATCTCTGATACACACACAGGTACAGCACTACTAATCTCTGATACACACACGTTTGCACTACTAATCTCTGATACACACACAGGTACAGCACTACTAATCTCTGATACACACACATGTTTGCACTACTAATCTCTGATACACACACAGGTACAGCACTACTAATCTCTGATACATACACGTACAGCACTACTAATCTCTGATACACACACATGTTTGCACTACTAATCTCTGATACACACACATGTTTGCACTACTAATCTCTGATACACACACATGTTTGCACTACTAATCTCTGATACACACACATGTTTGCACTACTAATCTCTGATACACACATGCGTACAGCACTACTAATCTCTGATACACACATGCGTACAGACTACTAATCTCTGATACACATTACAGCACCACTAATCTCTGATACACAACGTACAGACTACTAATCTCTGATACACATTACAGCACCACTAATCTCTGATACACAACGTACAGACTACTAATCTCTGATACACATTACAGCACTACTAATCTCTGATACACAACGTACAGACTACTAATCTCTGATACATATTACAGCACCACTAATCTCTGATACACAACGTACAGACTACTAATCTCTGATACACATTACAGCACCACTAATCTCTGATACACACACACGTACAGCACCACTAAGCTACTTTGATATATCGACACACGAGCACACCTTGATCCATATCGCAAAATCTTTACTAATACATCGAAATACTAATACATCAACGTAAAAATGCATCGTCCTATTGGCACAAGAATACATTCCAGCACATACCTGTACAATTCCCTTTACAATGCGCTTCATATTGGTAAGGTCATAATGTATCTTGTGGAATCTTCTTCTCTGAGGAATGAAGGCAACAATAAAAAAATAAAAAAAAGGAAAATCGACCAATAAATCTATCAAAAACAGCAATAAAAATATTTTAGGTTGTGAAATGTGGAGAGTACATACGGTTGAATAAAAATCTGAACAGTGTGCTTACTGGTTTGTGATTTCTTTAACAATTGTCTAAGTATGAATACCTGGACATTATGTTTGTTTAACCGTTCTCGTAGCATCAATATCTGTACATTGTGATTTCTCCAGCAATTGTCTTCGTGTGAATATCTGTACATTATGTTTCTCTAACCATTGTTTTAGTGTGAATATCTGTACATTATGTTTCTCTAACCATTGTCTTAGTGTGAATGTCTGTACATTATGTTTCTCTAACTATTGTCTTAGCGTGAATATTTGTACACTGTGGTTCCCTTAACAATTGTCGTAGTATGAATATCTATATATGATTCCTCTAAAATTGTCTTAATATGAATATCTGTACACTGTGAATCATCTAACAATTAACTTTACTAGGAATATCTGCACATTGTGATTCTCTAACAATTGTCTTTGTTATGAACATCTGTGTATTGTGATTTCTCAAACAATGATCTTTACTATGAACCACTGTACATTGTGGTTTTTCCATCAATTGTCTTAGTAAGAATATCTGTATATTGTGATTCCTCTACGAAATTTCAATAAGACATATTGCATTTGTTTACTCATCAAGCGATTTGAAGTTTTAAATACCAATGAAAGCAAAATTAAGTGAAAATGCAAAATTGACGTTGGCAGCAGTTGGCCCCAAGCTGATTTAGACATCTGTTTTGGTTTTGAATCTGAATGTTCGCCTTCTCTCTCTCTGTCTGTCTCTCTCTCATATATATATATATATATGTGTGTGTGTGTGTGTGTGTGTGTGTGTGTGTGTGTGTGTGTGTGTGTGTGAGAGAGAGAGAGAGAGAGAGAGAGAGAGAAAGAAAGAGACAGACAGACAGACAGAGAGCCTCCCTGTCTGTCTTGTGTGCTTTTATCTATTTCCTTGCCTTCAGATTTCTATCTATTCACCAGTCTGTCTGCCAGCCTGTCTATTTTTCTGTCCCCTTCCTTGCCATCTATCTCTCTATATGTTTGCTTGCCTATATGACTATCTATTTGTCTTTTGTATTCACCCATCCATCCATTTATCTATCTATCTAGGAATGTTCTGTGGGTCTTTTTAACAATCTCCTGGTATCTCTGTTTTACTTTCTAAAGACACGCTTCCTTAACTTCTTCTATCTCATTATTATTTAGTCTTTCATTATTACTTATGACCCTATGATCGTTATTTTTTTTTATAAGGTTGTGCGTGTTTCTGTATCTATGGCGCCAGAATCGCTGTTTTGTCTACCAGATTCGAGAGCTTCCTCTTGCAGTTCTTTTGATCCTGCTAACTGACCGGTTCATGGCTCCACCTGAGTTTGTTCTTTGTGCCCGACTCCTACCCTAGAGCTGGAACAATACTATACAAGCCACCATGCCAGAGCATTAAATAACATTGGCCAGCATTTCAACACAACGTAAGATTGAACAATCTATGTTCTGGCCAGCATTTCAACTCAAGGTAAGATTGAACAATCAATGTTCAGAACTGCGTGGGACAACATCTTCTCCAGATCACTGGTGTTTGTCTAGAAGACTCCATTAGGGTATTACAATTTCATACAAAAATACAGTTTTGAAAGAACAGAATTAAATAGGTTGGTTCTCATGACTACAACAGCTGAGATTAAGACCGCCAAGACTGTTCTGTGAACATTAACATTGTCTATAGAACGTAAGCTTTGACCTTGTAAATGTGATGTCAGATCATTACTGCATATAAAGGTATTTAATGTTCTACATTTAATACCACACCCGTTCGTGTTAATGCATGTTAACTTTCAAGTATTTTTAGTTTTATTCTTTTTTTAACGGCCATTGCACAATATCACACAACTCTGCTAGCAGAAGAAGAAATGCAGGAACAAACGGGAAGGTCTTGTAACTTGGCCTCTTTCCAGAGCGACGTTACTCAAGGCTATTGCGCCTTTTAGGTGTAGAAAATAGAGAAAAATAAGAGAAGCTAGCTGAAGCTGCATATTCAATGTTACTATGACACAGATATATATTTTAAATGTTACTGTGACACAGATATATATATTTTAAATGTTACTGTGACACAGATATATATATTTTAAATGTTACTGTGACACAGATATATATATTTTAAATGTTACTGTGACACAGATATATATATTTTAAATGTTACTGTGACACAGATATATATTTTTTTTAAATGCTCAGAGTGTTAGTAATTCTCTATCCATCTATCTATCCCTTAGTCTTGTCAACAGCTAGGGCACCACTGACGACCTGACAAGCAGCTTTTTTTTTTAGTTTAGTAATTTTAGCTAAGAGAAATAGGGCAGATAAACCGTGTTTCAATAAATAATACTATTTTTCAATTTTTAGCTTTGCTTATTTTCAACATCCCCCCCTCCCCCGATCTAGACTTCAGCCCATGTACACCTTTCATAGTATTGTTTTGAAAGAATATATTCAGTTTCTGAAATTCGGTCCGTTAAAAGGTTCTAGAGTTGTCAGAGGTGTTTATTTAAGAATTACCTAATATGCATTTGCTTTTCAGTTTTATTATTTATAAATTAGTAAAATATTAGTTTTCAAAACTGTATATTATAATATACATTTATTATTCATTAATTCTATTATTCAGTCTCCATTTCTTTTCATACACACTGCTTGCTTGAAGAGCTAAACAACAGATGTAATTGTTTCTTAATTTGTTTTATATAAAGGAATATCAACAAGATAATAAGCTTTAAATAAGAATCAATGTTACATAAAACATTCTCACTGTTTTATAGATATGCAATGCAAAACAATAAGCCAACACAGCCTAAATAAGTCCATAACTCAAATCCCTGTACTACATTTTGTAATAACAGATAAATAAGATGTGCAAGTCGTTATATTTTTTAATAACATCCTTCCTGAAAGGGTTGAGAGCTTACATATTTCATTATTCATCTCTCTCTCCTATTAATAACTGTTATCCACATAAAGTCTATATAGCTTAACAGTTGAGTGTAGTAATTGTATTTGTACTTATTTGAAACATTTGGAAGTTTCCTACTGTATTGGTTTCAATGAAGGATTTATAAAGTGTTGGATAATAATTATTTACATAATTCAAAAGTAAAATCTTGCTTAAGTTTTGTTAATATCATTATTCTTCATTTCCTTTGTGTAAACTGTTTTATCACAGCATAACAAGAAATCAAGTGTGTGTGAAATTATGCTTTAGAAAATAAGCTTTTATTGAAAGAAAACAAAACAGTATAAATCTATAAGATATTGTGCATTTAACATCAGACAAAATATATATCCTGTTAGTTTAAAAGAAATGTAAATGTTTATTTTAGTATATTTCTTAAATTAATGGACGGTTTTGTAAAGATGTAATGAATATAATTTTCTTTAGCTTTGGATTTTTAATTGTGTTTTTGACTCATTTCATTTAAAGTGCAGTTCAAAACTTCTTTCATTATTTAGGCATATTATTTTATAAATAAATTAAATACACATATTA
Organism: Sinotaia quadrata; assembly: GCA_028829895.1. NCBI lineage: Eukaryota > Metazoa > Mollusca > Gastropoda > Architaenioglossa > Viviparidae > Sinotaia > Sinotaia quadrata. The sequence goes on along the minus strand of CM054181.1, from coordinate 7,984,080 downwards.
ATTAAAATGTTCTTTTCAGCAAAAGGGACACTGAAAGTTCCCCATTGTTGCACTGCATCTGATTTTAATATCATACTGAAAAATTAGCAAAATATCACTGGGACCTTCTGACCATGCTGAACCCTATTAGTGGTTTTCTTGAGCCTATTGATATATCACAAGAAATTAAACATAATATCACAAGAAATAAAAAATATTATCACAAAAAGTAAAACATAATATCACAAGAATTTAAACATAATGTCACAAGAAGTAAAACATAATATCACAAGAAGTAAAACATAATATCACAAGAAGTAAAACATAATATCATAAGAAGTAAAACATAATATCACAAGAAGTAAAACATAATACTGTATCACAAGACGTAAAACATAATATCACAAGAAGTAAAACATAATATCAAAAGAAGTTAAACATAATATCATAAGAAGTTAAACATAATATCACAAGAAGTTAAACATAATATCACAAGAAATTAAACATAATATCACAAAAAGTAATTATTTCTGTTCTCTGATAACACTATCCTGTGATTTGCATTGAATTATTGAATTGTATTTTTTCTCATAAAGGACCGTGTATTATAGAAATTATCCGAATATGGTTTGCAAAAATATTAATGTCAAGTAATCTATTTCATTGTATTTGTCATATGTATATTTGAATGTTGATTTAATAAATTTATTGAAATTCTTACACATATTGATAATCTGTTTTTGGAGAAGAAAGTGGGTGGATGGGGCTCACTAAATATAGATTAAAGTCAGATTTTTCTTCTCCTTTAGTAAGAAGGTTCCTCACCTATAGAACATTGTGTGACAATAAATAATTATCTTAAATGTTGTGAAAAAGAGAAAACATGTACAGTGCCCGTATATCCGCCAAGAGACGAGTGGTGTCTGCTGGAGGATCCATTAATAAAATAAATTAAGATTCTCATCAATTGTAATTACTTTTGGATGGCTAATTAATAATATAATATCCATTAAGCAGTATTACCGTCACAGACATGAATGGCTGGCTGGATAGATAGATAGATAGATAGATAGATAGATAGATAGATAGATAGATAGATAGATAGATAGATAGATAGATAGATAGATAGATAGATAGATAGATAGATAGATAGATAGATAGATAGATAGATAGATAGATAGATAGATAGATAGATAGATAGATAACACTGTAATCGTTAACTATTAAGAACTCGTACCTGTAGGTAAAAGAGACCCGTGCAATGATTCGTGTACTTCAATGTATTAAATTAATCAACACTTCATTTGTTGAGAACATATATTAATCAACACTTCATTTGTTGAGAACTTAAATTAATCAACACTTCATTTGTTGAGAACATATATTAATCAACACTTCATTTGTTGAGAACTTAAATTAATCAACACTTCATTTGTTGAGAACATATATTAATCAACACTTCATTTGTTGAGAACTTAAATTAATCAACACTTCATTTGTTGAGAACTTAAATTAATCAACACTTCATTTGTTGAGAACATATATTAATCAACACTTCATTTGTTGAGAACTTAAATTAATCAACACTTCATTTGTTGAGAACATATATTAATCAACACTTCATTTGTTGAGAACTTAAATTAATCAACACTTCATTTGTTGAGAACTTAAATTAATCAACACTTCATTTGTTGAGAACTTAAATTAATCAACACTTCATTTGTTGAGAACTTAAATTAATCAACACCTCATTTCTTCAGAACATATATTAAATTAATCAACACCTCATTTCTTCAGAACATATATTAAATTAATCAACACCTCATTTCTTCAGAACATATATTAAATTAATCAACACTTCATTTCTTGAGAACTTAAATTAATCAACACTTCATTTGTTGAGAACTTAAATTAATCAACACTTCATTTCTTGAGAACTTAAATTAATCAACACTTCATTTCTTGAGAACTTAAATTAATCAACACTTCATTTGTTGAGAACATATATTAAATTAATCAACACCTCATTTCTTCAGAACATATATTAAATTAATCAACACTTCATTTCTTCAGAACATATATTAAATTAATCAACACCTCATTTCTTCAGAACATATATTAAATTAATCAACACCTCATTTCTTCAGAACATATATTAAATTAATCAACACTTCATTTGTTGAAGGACATGTATTAAATTAATCAACTCTGCATTTATTGAAGAACATGTATTAAATTAATCAACACTGAATTTTATTGAAGAACAGGTATTAAAACACGTATAAATGAAACTCACCTCTGTAATAAAACTTGAATTTATATTTAGTAATCTGAGCAACATCTTTCGAAAAAAATAAGCCATGCCGCATATATCAGCCATAAATATTTCAGTCTTCGTCACGTGTCACGTTTAAAACACTGTCACGTTGAAATCCGTGTCATTTGCATATTGCTGCAATTGTGAGACAGATATTTTTCACAACATACATTCACACAATATACATACTTACTTAAACACATTCATACAATATACATACTAAACACATTCACACAAAATATATACTTCCTCCATACATTCAAAAAATATACAGGCTAGCTCAAGCACATACAAACTTACTCAGCACATTCACACAACACACAAAACTTTACTTAAAAAAATATTCACACAGAATACAAATGAACACAACATTCATATCTGAACTCTTACACTCAACATATTCTCATAATAACAGAACACAAACGCACATCAACTATATAAACCCCAGACAAAACACTTACTATACTGTATTTAAACGACGAACACGCACACACACACATACACACACACACACACACAAACCGGCCACTATAATATGCATTACAATTGCACATCTTCAGTATATCATGCATGCAATATCCAAAACACAGCAATTAGTCTCTCTCGCACTCACAAAGATATATATATATATCAGGTAAACAGGACAGCTGGATAAATTGTGTTTTTGTGAATATCAAATATTTCCGCTGATAGTATTTGTTGTTTTGTTTTTGTTTTTAAGTTTTAAATATTATGAGTGGTTATAACAAGATGGACCGGGGCATGCTAATGATGGGTAAATTAGATAGAATGGATTTGGGTCATGCTAATGATGGGTGAATTAGAATGGATTTGGGTCATGCTAATGATGGGTGAATTAGAATGGATTTGGGTCATGCTAATGATAGGTGCATCAGATAGGATGGGCTTGGTTCGTGTTAATGATGGATGGATCAGATAGAATGGACTTGGGGTCGTGCTAATGATGGATGGATCAGATAGAATGGACTTGGGGTCGTGCTAATGATGGATGGATCAGATAGAATGGACTTGGTTCGTGCTAATGATGGATGGATCAGATAGAGTGGACTTGGGGTCGTGCTAATGATGGATGGATCAGATAGAATGGACTTGGGGTCGTGCTAATGATGGATGGATCAGATAGAATGGACTTGGGGTCGTGCTAATGATAGATGGATCAGATAGAATGGACTTGGGTCGTGCTCTCATCAATACGCTGACCTCACCAGCTGGACTTCTTTGCAAGGGCACAATGTAAAACAGCTTTTGTTTATGACAGATTTTGTTGTATTCGTTAGTGGTCCTAAAGTTGACTGGATCCATCCTCACCCCCCACCCCGTTTTGAATTATGGAGATAATGTTAAATGTTTTTCAATGCCGTGTAGTTAAATATTCAAACATATATTCCAGGGAAGGTGGTTCATATTGCTGCTATCAAATTTAATTTGTCTCACGTAATCTTGCTACTCAATTCAGCCTTAACACCGATTTCAAACCACGCGGGAATCGCCGAGATCTCGGAGAGGACCACAAAACAAAGAGACAGAGAGAGAGAGAGAGAGAGAGAGAGAGGGTCGTAAACAAAATCCCTTTTTTCCTTTTTTTATTGCTTTCTGGCTGCTTAAAAGCGTAAAGTTCATTGGACCGTTTGTTCGCTTTTATTTGGCTTGCTTTGGTTTTCTTTATTTATTCGTACTCTTTTCACTGTTTATTTATTCGTACTACTTTTCACTGTTTTTTTATTCGTACTACTTTTCACTGTTTATTTATTCGTACTACTTTTCACTGTTTATTTATTCGTACTACTTTTCACTGTTTATTTATTCGTACTACTTTTCACTGTTTTTTTATTCGTGCAATAAACTCGTTTATTTGTTTAGTATCTTTTTATGCACAGAAAAACGACTGTAAAATTTAACATTTCTGAAACTTGGAAAATATCAGTTTCAGGTAATAAAATTAAATGGAAACTTATATAAGTGATAAACACATACAAGAGATAAACATATACAACAGATAAACATATACAAAAGATAAACATATACAAGAGATAAGCATACAAATGATAAGCATATACAAGAGATAAACGTACAAATGATAAACAAAAGAAAATCTGAGCGTTTCCATGACGCTTTTCGCTCACATAAGATCGGTAAAATTGGAATGTTTTTATTTGGGCTGAAATCTAATTGAAACCTACCAAAATCTCTGTAATTTATATAGTACATAAAAAGTGAATAATATAAACATAAAAGTGCATAACTTCATAACATAAAGTACATAAACTAATGAAAAGATGAGAGAGAAAATCTTAATTGTTAAGTGTTTTGTGTAAAAACATTAAACAATTATAGTTAATTATGCATTCAGTCTCCTTTTTCTCGACTCATTCGCCCCCACCCAATCCCATAGATCTATTTGCATAAAGAACCAACTACAATAATTGTGTTAACAAAATAAAAAGGAATTTAATAAAGTTTAAACAAATAACAAAAGATATTCAAAATTCAGATGACATCAAGTCTCATAATACTATGCTATTTGTCTAACACACGAGTGTTCGAATAGATTGCGAAAGCGTTTATTTAGTTCAAGTACACCAGTCTTTACTTAGCTGGTTTCTCAAAATGGCGACGATAAATGAAGCACGTGGTCCCCAACGAACTCTGCTGGATTACCGGACTTAACGGCTTAGTTATCACCAACTTGGTCGACAGTCGTTCGTCAATTACACCCTACTTCTGAATTATACCAGGAATTCAGACTCAGCCAATTGCTTAGATTTCAATCGAGCAATCTTCAGGCAGATTCACTGGCAGTGAATTTTACGACGACGACGACGATGAAGAAGACCAAAGGTAAAAGAAGAACGAAAAACCCGCTCTGGAAATAAATGAATTCCTGTGAGCGATAGTTCTCACAGTTTCGCAATCCAATGCACGTGGTTGACAATAGCATAGCTTAGTCCTTGACCTTTTCGTGTCTTTACATTAATATTTAAATCTATATAAAGATACAATGTGGTCACGTACACATGAACGTATGAATTCCAAAGAAGCATTACATTTTACAATGAAATTCAATAAGAAGAGAATCAAGGTTACAATTTAAAATCACGCATATGCGCTTTACAATTACAAAATTTGGACAGGTACCCGGGCAGCATTTTAGAAAAAATTGACAGCCCTACCAGTGACACGCACCAACACACACTCTCTCCTGTAACTACATCTACTCGACACACAACCACAACCACCCCGCCCTCTCCAGAAACAAGTCAGGAGAGGAAGTTTTCTCCAGAGGACCACCAAAGCTGAAAATATCTCAGAAAAAAGGCTTCCCGCATCCTCTGGAGAGAGAGAGAGAGAAAACAAAATTATGCAACACATCTTTCCTCTCTTTATAACACCACACATCTCATTATGCACATCCATATCTTCCCTCCTTATATAACAGGGGTGCACAAACCGCAGCCCGAGACAGGGTTCTGTGCCCCCCCCTCCCCCCGGAAGACTGTATTTCATTTTTTGTGTTGTTTTTTTTTTCCTACTGAGCCATCCATGTGCAATCTGACTTGCGGGCCCTCCGCACACTATCAAGTGGAAATTTGGCCCTCTGGCCTAAAATGTTTGTGCACCCCTTCTATAGAACTACACAGACTATGGCCTTATTAATAGCCTGTAGTTCTATAGGCTATTAATAAGTGGGCAAAAGACATTCAACACAAGTCTGGATCTTAAACGAACTTCTGGAGAAAAACCAAATGCTCCCTACAAACCGTCAGACAGTAAAATACTACTTAGTTTACACCCTTTTCCTCATCTATGATAAGAAAAGCGAAAAGCAGTTTGAAATGTTTTTTTATTGAGTATGTTTTCACTTCACCATACAATAACTATTAACTACGCATACATACTACGCCTTTTTCTTTAACGATTGAGAATTTAACATAAAATTTACATTAACGATTATCTATGCATACATACTATGCCATTTTCCCTAACGATTGAGAATTTAACATAACATTTACATTCATTTCCCCTGGAATGTTTAGAAATCAAGCTGTCCATCGCTGACATAAAAAAAAGGAAAGTGATTTATAGCAATATTTCAATATAAGATGTCAACAGTTCTGTCAAACATTCCTTTTCGTCTCGCCTTCGTGACAAGGCTTTTAGTCCTACAGAATTCCGAGGTCATGTTGACTTGAAAGTTTCTACAAGTGGCAAATGAATTCATGTGCAATGTTGAAGCTCTCCCTCCTACTGCTGTACTGCATGAATCAGCCGTGTTAGTGAAATATTCCACCCGTTCACTCACAGACACGCAAACGCATTCTTTCATTATGCATTCTCTTTCTCTCGCTACAGTCTCCCTCCCTCCCTCTCGTTCTGTTGGTGTCTGACTTCTGTTCGTCTCTTTCTTCACAGCTCCACTTTCTTTATCCATACTTGTTCACTTTCACGCTTTCTTCATAGCACCACTCCACTTACCCACACTTTCTTCACAGCTCCACTTTCTTTACCCACACTTGTTCACTTTCACGCTTTCTTCACAGCACCACTCCACTTATCCACACTTTCTTCACAGCTCCACTACACTTACCCACACTTATTCACACTTTCTTTACGCAACTCTTTCCATCTCTGTCACCATCTATCTCTCTCTCACACACTCTTTATCTCTTTCTCCATTCACCCCCCCCCGTCTCCTCTTTTTCTCCCCACTCTCTCTCACTCTCTATATCTCTTAGTCTGTCTACTGTATATATTTCGGTTTCTTTTTCCCTTTCTTTAATTTTCTCTCTCTCCATATCTTTCTGTCTCTCTCTCTCTCTCTGTATATATATATATATGTGTGTGTGTGTGTGTGTGTGTGCGTGTGTGTGTGTGTGTGTGTGTGTGTGTGTGTGTGTGTGTGTGTGTGTGTATAAACGTGTGTGTGTGTTTAAGCGTGAGCGCGTGTATTTATGCACGTCTATCTGTATTGTTTTATGTCTCTTTGACTTTGGTTCTTTTTTGTCTGTCTCTCTGCTCCTCTCTCTCTCTCTCTCTCTCTCTCTCTCTTTCTGCCCCCTTTGTCTCTCCATTTGCTTCTCCGTCCCTCTTTCTTTGAACCTGATTGGCCGCTGAGTATTTATGTCTCCTTCTTCTATCTTCTTTCTTCATTCTGAATTCCAGTTTCTCTCTCTCTCTCTCTCTCTCTCTCTCTCTCTCTCTTGTTTCAAAGACTATATTTCCCTTATCCTTGTTTGTATTTCTGTCTCATGTCTGTATTCCTATGTGTCTCAGTCTCTCTTTTTCTCTGTTTCAATGACTTTATTTTACTGTCTCATTATTTCTCTCATTCTCACTGTATTTTTCTCTGTCTTGTTTCTCTCATTGACTGAATTTCTACGTATCTCGCTGTCTGTATTTATAAGTGTCTCTTTGTTTGTATTTCTATGTCTCACTCTCTGTATTTTTGTCTCATTGTATTCCTCTGTCTCACTGTCTGTATCTGTCATTGTCTCACTGAATGTATTTCTCAGTGTCTGTATTTCTCTGTTCCTCAGTCTACAATTTCTCTCTCTCTCTCTTTCTACTTCACTGTCTGTATTTCTCTGTTCCTCAGTCTACAATTTCTCTCTCTCTCTCTCTCTCTCTCTCTCTCTCTCTCTCTCTCTCTCTACTTCACTGTCTGTATTTCTCTGTTCCTCAGTCTACAGTTTCTCTCTCTCTCTCTCTCTCTCTCTCTCTTGCCTCTCTTCCTTTCCCTCTGATTCGCAGTCTGTGTATATTTCTTTATATTCACTCTTGCTCTTTCTCTCACTCTTAAACACACGCGTGCGCACACATGCATAAACACACAGCATGTACACAACCTGCGGCCTCCTGTGCAATTCACTTTACTGAACTAAAAAAACAGGTGTGCTTGAAGTGGGCAAAAGTTATTAACACTTAATAAATAAAATACTTGACAGCGTGCTTGTAGTGTTTTTCTGCACCGCACACGAGGAAAAATATTATACATGGTGTCAGTGCAATATTCGTCGCTATATTAAACAGTAAATTTATAATCGTTAGCACAATCATTTGTTCCTTAAATATCAGCCACAAGTAAATAGCTGAGTTTATTATCAGAAACACAATCAGACATTTCTCAGGCGTCAGTCGCTTAATTAAACAGTAAGTTTACAATCGGAAACACAATCAGACATTTCTCAGGCGTCAGTCGCTTAATTAAACAGTAAGTTTACAATCGGAAACACAATCAGACATTTCTCAGGCGTCAGTCGCTTAATTAAACAGTAAGCTTTACAATCGGAAAGAGAATCAAACACTTCCCAAGCATCAGTGGCTTAATTAAACAGTAAGCTAATAACGAGAACCACACGTTTATTAGAAACATGAGCTACTGATTAAAAGTTTACTTTAACATATTGATTCACATTTCACTCAGAGAAAGTGCTTCACACTTCACATAACCATCTGAATCAAAATTCCCTCCCATCGACTAATTCACATTTCGTTCTGACATATTAGATTCACACATCACTCTGCCATTCTAGTTCACAGTTCATACAGCATTGCGCGACTGTAGTTCACATTTCATACAACATAGTGCGGCTGTAGTATACAATCTGCATATTCCTCTGTTCTTTACCATACGAGGTACTGTGGCTATTTCAACAAACATTATTTGTCACAGTTCGTTACAGCGGGCAGGATAACAATGCCAGATTGTGTGACCGACATGATGAGTGTCAAATAATTAGGCTCAGTAAAAATCCTAAAAAATATGGCCTAGATAACAATGTTAAATTGTGTGACCGATATAATGAGTGTCAAATAATTAATTTGTCTCAGTACAAATCTTGCAAATATGGCCGATACAATACCAGATTGTGTGAACGATACGATGAGTGTCAAATAATTTGGCTCTTTATAAATCCACACATATACATGCATAACAGCACTTAAAACTCACCATTAATCTGACAGTATGGGGCATAGATTCAAGCTATACTTTAAACAGATTCAGCCAGGTGATTCAAACGAATGAGCGAATTTGAACTACTTTAAAAATAAATAAATGGACATAGCTTCTGATTGTACATGCCAAGTTAGCAATTCACTTCACTCCGACTATAAATTTCAGTTAGCTGGCATTGTATCAAATCCAAATCATTCTCATGACTCACCACTCCCAAAACGGAGTCTTAAGGAAGCACACAACTTAAGACATCGGACAAGTTAAGCATTTTGCCACCTCTACACCTTGCATTCTCCCAATGTTCCCGTTCTGTTCCCGTTTCGCCTTTTTGTGTCTCCTGAAAATAAGACAACCCCCCCTCCTCATGTTTCCAAGGAGACGCAGCACGCTACGAATGGAGCCTGTGCAGGGAAGTGATCGGCTACTGAAAAATATTATCGGAAACTACTTTTGAATTCTTCTTGTTATACCGGTACGTCTGCCATGCCACTAGGTGATTACGCCTTAAAATTCTTTGCTGAAACACTAGTGGAACAAATACGTCGCTCATTTGAATAATTTTATCTATTACGCCTGAATTCCCATGCAGAATGGCAAGCGACACAAGTACCTCATTCTTGGTACTACATCGTGTAACAGTACATCAGTCTTAGTACTACACAGTATAACAGTACATCAGTCTTAATATTGTTTCTGCACTCGTCCCCATTTAACACTTACCACTAGAATTTTGCCATTACAAATTAATTATCTTCGCTCGAGCACTACGTCCTATAACAGTCGTAGCACTACGTCCTATAACAGTTCGTAGCACAACGTCCTATAACAGTCTTAGCACTACGTCGAATACCTGTACATTAGTCTTAGCACTACATCGTATATTAGTATTAGAACTACATCATATACCGGTACAGCAATCTTAACACTAAATTGTATATCAGTTTTAGCAATACATCAAATATCAGTTTTAGCACTACATCGTATACCGGTACATCAGTCTTAACACTACATTGTATATCAGTTTTAGCACTACATAGTATACCAGTAGGTCAGTCTGTACCCTCTTATTACCTAGAAATACTAGTCATCAGTAAAACATTTTTATTCATTTTGAAATTAAGCATGGCATTTAGTGATAGTTTTTTTATTAAGTGCTATTATTATTATAGTCCTGATCATTTTTCATATGTTATAATATATGACAGAGTAAATTTAAATTGTTATATAAATTGCTGAATTTTTAGAGTAACCCGACCTTGGGTACTCCTTATGGTGTTATTTTTGAAAGTGTCTGAGGTGAAGTAAACAGCTCCAGGCAAGAACATTCTAGATTGCTGACGTAATGCAAACTGAGTGAGTAGTTTTCTAATAACTGATGATTACTATTTATGAGAACAAAATTAGTCAATGGACTGAGTTTAATGAGTTCTCTTCCTGTAGAAAATTCTGCTCTATAATATTTTTTTTAATTCAGCAAGGAAGAAGAAAGTCCGGCTTTGAAAGGCAGTTCTTAACCTGATGGTGAGTTAAAAGTGACTGATTGAGAGGGAATGGATTTAGGAATATTTCATGTATTTTTACTATTGATTTTTATACTTGTGTAGAGATGTACAATGTGAGTTGACTTTTATTTCTACAAATGTTTGAACTAAGCTGCACACATGTAGTGTGCAAACAACACTTGACATTGTTTGATATGCTGTATTTTCCATGTGTGTGTATTGGGTTACTAAATACTGTTGCAGGAGACTGTAAGTTGAAAATGGGATGTGAGATAGAATGGAGTTACATTATGATAAATGGGAAACTTATATTTGCTCCTTAATTATATGTTACAGTGAACACGTGGCCTTTTGACTTTTGAGTATGATTTTTTAGCTTCAAGTTTCTATTTCAACTATCAAGTTTCCAGTTGCCTATTTTCATGTATTATATGAACTTCCTGGTTTACTGTTGTAAACTGCTACGACCGACCCTGATAAAAGTGAGAACAGGGTGTAAGTGTAAGAAACACTGCACTCTACTCATGTCTGGCGGTAAGGTTTGTTAACTGCCAAACAATTTCTAACGTAGAGAAATTGTGGGACATTGCTACATTTATTGTTCCGTTTGAAAGAAATGACAGGGCAAGAAGAAGCACCCAGATCATCTCCAAGCAGTGGAACAGTGTTTTTCCGTGTGCGAGTGATACACATGGAGCAGACGAAATTTCAACTCAACTATAAATTATGACATTCAGTGTGCCAAGACCGTTAAGACTGCGCTGAATCAGGTTACGTAAACTATTACTGTTCACCTCTAATAACTCCATTCCCTGTTAGGACTAACCTGCTATTTGTATTGACACTATTGTTGAACTGTAATTTTATCTCTTTATATACAGAGACTGTGTAAGGTAAAATTATCCGAATGGAGTGTTCATGGAATATTGATGTCAAGTAATCTATTTCATTGTAATTGTCATATGTATATTTGATTGTTTATTTAATTGTTTATAAATTTATCGACCTTCTTACGCATATTGATAACCTTATGCTGGAGAAGAAAGTGGGTGGATGGGGGCTCACTAAATATAGATTAAATTATAGATTGGTCTTCTCCTTTAGTAAGAAGTTTTCCACTCACGGAAACATTATGTGACTGTAAATGTTGTTTTATGTTGTGGAATAGAGAAAAAGTTTACAGCGCCAAATACCCGCCGAGTGAGAAACGAGTGGTGTCAATCGGAGGATCATTAATAAAACAAATTAAGTTTCTCACCTCTTGCAATTGGTTATGAAAGATTAATTACTAAAAATAATCCATTAACTAAGTGGCGTGCCTGTCACATACAAATCTTCTTAGTTAATATTTCAATGTAATATTTCCTTTGCTAGTTCAAGCATGCGCACACACACACACATATATGCACATGCACGCTTCCACACACACATATATATATACACGCTACTAACACCTGACATATATTATGTGAGCTTGACATTCCACGCTTGTCTATTTCTAGCAGTTAATACAGACTACGAACATAGCGTAAATTGACATTTTAAAAAAATAAATATACGTTGATGACCGAACGCATTTATTTTTAATTGCTTTACTTGTAATTTATTGTGACGTGTAATCAATGTATGTTCACCTTTTTCCTTCATGAAAAAAATAAAAATACTTTGATAGAAACTGACATGATCAGGAACTGGTGAAGAATAACCGGCAAAAATAAATAAATAAAAGTCATAATTAATATGATGCAGCGAAGTCACATCAAAACAACCCACATCAAAAACATTGCAAACAACCCTCCCACATACAAAGTTTGCTAATTAAATTTTTATTTCTTATTTTTGTATCACGAAGGGCTGTGTGGGTGTGGAACTGTAATTCTGCCAAAGCTCGCTCAGTGAACTAACAGGAAAAAAGAATTAGTAACGGCTTAAAAGCTTTTAAGATAAGAACCGTAACTCAAAAATTAAGGACTTGAATAATAAAAACCACCTCTCAAAAAGTTAAAGGTTTGTAAGATAAGAACAATTACTCAAAAATTAAAGTCTTGTATAATAAGAACCACTACTCAAAATTTAAAGGCTTGTAAGATAAAATCACTACTCAGAAATTATGGGCTTGAATAATAAGAACCACTACTAAAAAATTAAGAGTTTGAAAAGTAAGACCCATTAATCAAAAATTAAGGGCTTGAATAATAAGAACTACTACTCAAAAGCTAAAGGTTTTGTGAGATAAGAACCATTACTCAGAAATTAAGGGCGCTATTCAAAAGTTAAAGGCTTGTAAGATAAGAATTACTAATAAAAAAAATTAAGGGCTTCAATAATAAGAATCACTACTCAAAAGTTAAAGGTTTGTTTGAGAAGAATCCTTACTCAAAAGTTAATGGCTTCTAGTATAAGAATCATTACTAAAAAAATAATGACTTGTGTGATAAGAATCATTACACCAAAGTTAATGGCTTCTATAGTAAGAATCATTATTCATAGTTATTGGTTTGTACAGCAAGAATCATTCAGCATGCGTTAATGGCTTGTATAAATATTATTAGCTTCTCTACTCCTAGATTAATGGTATGTGTAATTACAATTAACTTAATCAGTGGCACTCGTAACATAATAACTTACACTATTATGCGCAGTACGCAATATACCATTACTTTATAAATATCATCATCATATGTAAAGTACTCCTTATGTAATATCTTTACAATTATTAATAATCTTCAATATACAAGATGTAAAAAAGCTTGTATTAGCTTACTCTAAAGAATTCATAGTGTGAAAGATTATTTAAGTGTGTCAGTGTGAAAGATTATTTAAGTGTGTCAGTGCGAAAGATTTTTAGGTGTGTCGCTATTTAAAGTAACTTGAATCGAAAGAGTGGTCAAGATTTTTTAATGAACCACAGAATTGTAGCGTAAGATAACGTTAGCTTATACAAAGGAGTTAACTGTAACATACGATTATCTCTAACCTATGCAAAAGAATTAAATTGTAACATAAAATCAGGAGTTAATTAATAACATTAATGTTATCATTTTTATATATAGGACTTCATTCTGACGTAAGGCTATCATTAGCTTATAGAGGTCTTATATGTAACGTAAATTTATCAGTAGTTTATTCATAAGGCTTAATTGTAACGTAACGTTATCCTAAGTTAATATATAGCTGTAAAATAAGATCATTAGTTTACACGCAAAATTGTAACGCAAGATGTAACATTTGTACTTTTCGTCACTTATCCCACAACACGTGTGGCATAGATACGGTAACAGTGGTTATCGATAGCTTACTGAGAACTTTCTCAGACGCAGGCAACCTAACTTGCTGCCAGTATCTTACTCACAACATCTGTCTATAAACCTGTAACACTGAGTGAGTGGTCACGAGATCTGAAGAAGAACAGGCAGCCTTTTTCTTTTTTGAATGTTAACGAGTACTGGAGACCATAAAACTGTCATGTGTATATTCTTTAACCTGAGTGATGTTTCCGGATTCAGAGACATTTGTATGGTCGCAATGATAAATTTTCTTTCTATCTTTTTAACCCTCTTTCACTTCTTAAAATCGTCATTAAATGGCATTTATTTTCTTTGCTTTCGTTCGTTTGTGCTTTCTTTCTTTGCGACTGACTACATGGCATGCCTTCCTTCTTTTCAAAACAATGACGCTATGCGTTTCCTTTGTTGCTTTCTTTTTCTTTCCTTCTTCTTTCTTTTCAAAGCAATTACACTATGACTGCGTTTCTTTCCTTGCTTTGTTTTCTTCTTTCTTTCCTTTCCTTAATGCAACTAACTAAATACTTTTTCTTTTGTGTTTCTTTCTCTCTTTCTTGAATGCAGTTGACAAAATAACATTTTCTTTACCAATTGCATATTCTTTATTCTTTCTTTCTTTCTTTCTTTCAAATGACATTTTTTTTTCTTTCTTTCTTTTCTCTAACTATGAATGACTAAATAATAATCTGTCTTGGACCATTCCTTTCATTTATTCTTTCTTTCTTAAAAATATTGCGATTTTCTTTATTTATTACTTTGATGCAAATCTCTGAACAATTACAGTAGAATTAAATGTGTTTACAGTAGATTTTACATGTTTGTAGTATCTTTATTAGAGTTTACAATGGCTTATAACTGTCTGCAGTATTTTTAAAAGGTGCTAAAGGTAGATTACGTGTTCACAATATCCTATAAGCTTTTACGATAGCTTTATGATATGTTTACAGTAAATCAATATGGTATTTACTGTGACTATAAAAGGTGTTTAAATAATTATATGTGCTTACACTAACTCTATAATGTTTTTATAATAACTCTGTAATGTGTTTACACTAACTCTTTAGGGATTTTACAATAAACGTTGAGATGGATCAGTAGAACGTAAGGAAAGACAGATTCAGCCGAGAGACTTCGTCGAGTAGCCCTTGACTTGTTATGTTAAGAGGGCAGGTCACGACTAGATAAATATTTGTTACGCAGTCCTGGCCAGTTAGCTATGCTACTCGTGCATCTTGGTTAGTGTTGCTAACTAGTCATGCAGGTCTAGGCGGACTACTTAATGCTACTCGTTAGGTCTGGTGGTGTTAGTAATACAAAAAGATAGTACCATAAGCCGCACTTAAAAACCAAAACCAGGAATCCACTTAAAACATATATATATAAAGTAGATATGTCTGTAATCTGGGCATTTATAAACGTCCTGGCAAAGTAGTAAGCTAATTTTTAAAATGTCACTATCTGAGGGTTAAACGTCCTGGCAAAGTGTAAGCTAATTTTTAAAATGTCACTATCTGAGGGTTAAACGTCCTGGCAAAGTAGTAAGCTGTTTTAAAATGTCACTATCTGAGGGTTAAAAATGAAATAGAAACCAATAGCTCGATGTCAAGCACGCACGAGGTTACCACATGGCGACACAGAGTGGCTAAAATGCTTAGGGCTATGGTCCGCTTGAAGCTGTTTCTTTGTTCCGTGTGCAGTTAAGGTTTGCAATAATACGAGACGTTCGTGCAGAGCTCGTTTTTATTTTGTCACTTGTCATACCTTCAGTGTCAAAGAGTGACTTTTCACTTGTCATACCTTCAATGTCAAAGAGTGACTTTTCAGTTGTCATACCCTCAATGTCAAAGAGTGACTTTTCACTTGTCATACCTTCAATGTCAAAGAGTGACTTTTCAGTCTTCTGCGTCGTCATCAAGATCGCTCGTGTACAATAAGATGGAAAATGTCGCAGAAACATGTTTTTGTTGTTGTTGTTTTTCTTATCGCTACTGGTACAATATCCATCTAGACTATTATTGTGACGCCAACGCCACTTAGTTAGTGGATATCATTATTATTAATTAATTAATGAATCATCCAAATCTAATTACAAGTGATGAGAATCTTAATTTATTTAATTAATGATACTCCATCAGACGTCACTCGTCTCTCTCATTTGGCGGATATACGGCTCTGTAAACTTTCTCTCTCTTCCGCAACATTTAAAGAAAAACATTTACTGTCACAATATTCCGTAGGTGGAAAACCAAACCAGAAACTGCTCAATGTAGCCAGCATCACTTGCTACCTTACATCAATAAAGTACAGTGTATTCCTTACACTTACACACTGCAATAGATACTTCTAGCATCTACCATTGTCAGTAGCAGTTTATAATCTGTAAACCAGGAGATTCAGATAAAACAAAGAAAGGCTGCTTTTTCCTGAAAAATATGATCAGTTTCCAGTTTATAAATTTTTAACTCCTTTCTTGCTTACATTCAAGTCTTAAATTACAGTTTCCTGCAACAGTATTTATTAGCCCGATACATGCACACAGCATAATAAATACAGCATATCAATTTTATGAACAGGTTCACTAGAAACAATATCAAATGTTTAGCATACTACATATAAGCATCATAGTTCACAATTTGTAGAAATAATAGTCTAATCACATCTATATAAAACACAAGAATAACATATCATTAGCAAAATGCACACAATATTTCTAAGTCATTTCTCTCTCAAACAGTCAGTTAATTCACCATTAAGCTAATGGCAGCCTTTTATGACTGCACTTCTTGCCACACCAAATTCAAGTGATTAGACAATAGAATTTTCTACAGCAGGTAAACGTTTTGATCTCGGCCCATTGGCTGGTCTCATTCTCATAAATTGTAACCATTCGATAATAAAAACTACTCATCTAGTTGGAACTGGTTTGGATTGCATCAGCAATTTCTAGCTTATTCTCAACTCGAGTTGTTCACTCCAACTCTGACACATACATAAATACCATAATAAGTTGTGACCAAGGTCAGGTTAATTTGATAATTATTCAACAATTAAGTCTAGGAATAGGGATGTGCAAATTTACTACACCACACACACATTCCTTTTGAGATGCTAACCATCCTGTTAGAATCTACTCTATTAGGAGTAAATTTCAAACATTATCAGTGAAGCTTCCACTATAATACGAAACGAATATCTATTCACAAGACCATACTACGAGCATCTTAGTTCACTGTTTGTAAAAATAATAGTCTCCTCACATAATAATCTCTACATCTTAGTTCACAGTTTGTAAAAATAATAGTCTCCTCACATAATAATCTCTACATCTTAGTTCACAGTTTGTAAAAATAATAGTCTCCTCACATAATAATCTCTACATCTTAGTTCACAGTTTGTAAAAATAATAGTCTCCTCACATAATAATCTCTAAATCTTAGTTCACAGTTTGTAAAAATAATAGTCTCCTCACATAATAATCTCTACATCTTAGTTTACTGTTTGTAAAAATAATAGTCTCCTCACATAATAATCTCTACATAAAACCTACATAAAACACAACATCAATAGCAAAATGCATGAAATATTTCTAAGTCCATTCTCTCTCAATCAGTCAGTTAACTCACCATTATGCTAACATCCACCTTTCATGACTGGACTTCTTGCCACTCCAAATTCAAGTGATAGACAATAGAATTCTCTACAGCAAAGAGGTAAACATTTGATCTCAGCCTAATGGCTGGTTTCGTTCTTGTAAATCTTATCCATTGGATAATAAAAACTACTCATCCACTTGGAACTGGTTTGAATTGCATTGGCAATTTCTTGCACATTTTCAACTAAATTTACTCCAACTCTGACACTTACAAAAGTACCATCATAAGGAGTGCCCAAGGCCGGGTTTCTTTGACAGTTTAACAATTTATATAACAATTAAGTCTAGAAATAGGGATAGGCAAATTTACTCTGCCACAGTAATGTTAGTAGTGTAGCTCTTGGTTATCTCGTGAGCCGTGCTGCTCATTTGCAGGAATTCACCAGGAATTAAACATCTTTGAGATATAATTTTCTTCTATAATGTTGCAGGAATAATGAGCTTTTAGCCTGAAGAGAACCGTTTCTTTTAACTGTTAGCAAGATGAATCTAGTTTCTTAAAGTCTAAAGCAGGGGTGCATAAACCGCGGCCCGAGACAAGGCTCTATGCGGCCCCCGGAAGTCTTTTGGATGTTACCATTATTACGAATGTAAAGCACATTATTTCATTATTTGTGTTGTTGATTTTTTCTACTGAGCCATCCATCTGGCGGCCCTCCACGCAGTATCAATAGGAAATTTGGCCCTCTAATCAAGTTTGTGCACCCCTGGTCAAAAGCGATCAATTTCTAAGTCTTAGCAGACTAGATCAGTCTATTTCTTCCTTTGGTCATATGGACTGTGACAAGATGTTATGTCAAGCCTTTTGCGCGAAATTAAAGAACTGATGAGGCAGTAATATCCTCCATATATTAATCAATTAATCATCAAATCAATTGTCTAATTTCTCTTTACTATACTAGTTGTCGCTATCGTCACGATGTAATGAAACTAACTCTCACCTCTGATTTAATATTCCCGTGTTTGTCAGGAATTTGACCTTTTTGTACTTGGAAAATAATATCATTTTCATTCGACCAGGTCACGCCAAGCACTGTAGACTAATCGGTGCCCGCCACTTACTCGGCCTATTCTATTAAAACCCAAGCCGAAGGCAGAAATTTATAAAACATAACAGGAAATAAATTTCATTTTTTTTTATTTCAACCAATGTGTCAGTTGTCCTTTGAGCTCAGCTTTTGTCATACAACTGGAACAACTTTTTCAAAGTCTCGTATTGAGGTCATGCGCATACATTCAGTTGTGAGTCCTCTTTAGCGTGGCAAATTCCGCCAGGTCAGGTCCCAAGGTTGAATGCCTTATCCAAAATAAGTGATGTGCAGTCGTTACTGAATTACTCTTTCGTATAACAGCTGGGTGACACATGGCAGCACAGCACGGCTAAAACTGAGTGATGTGCGGCATTAGAGTCACTAGGGTATATGATAATGTTTGCTCCCCAGACGTAACGCACAAGGGGACTAAGTGAACGATCACACCCGTCCGCTTGCTCCTGAAATGATAATGCAAGGAGACAGTAAGCCAGTCCTCTTGCTCCTAAAAAAGCTTTGGAGCACAGAACACGTGCGGTTTAGTCTCCTTACATGTACTATCGTGAATATTCTTAGCCGTGTATTGATAGAGTGGCACTTAATTCCGAAACATCATCATAAGGGAACTAAAGGAATGGTCACATTTAATAATGTAAAGTAGCATTCGAGAATGAATGGGTGATTGAGAGCACTCATGAAACATTAACCAGATGACTTCCAGCTTTCAGAACAGTAAACGTTTGTCGCGAAGATCTGGTTGTACGTGTAAGTGTTGTTATACTTAATCCTGAAATAGCAACACTGTAAAAGGGTTAAATTACGTTACTCTTGTTCAAGAGTATATATAGAGAGGGTGGGGGGAAGGAGAGCTCTTCACCTGTTTTGAGGAGCGAATAATATAGAAGTGCACCTGAAATTCCGCATAATAGTTACCACTGATTTTAAGTGTTCTGTGTACTACACTTTATGGTGGTGACGTCTGAACTCAGTTAATGGTGGTGACGTCTGAACTCATTGGTGGTGACGTCTGAACTCAGTTAATGGTGGTGACTGTATTAAGAGATTATGATAACTCTCTACAGTTAATCGTTAGACATCTTAGTACAGTTAATGGTGGTGATGTATTTTCTAGTTAATAGTGGGACTGTCTTACAGCAGTTTATGATAACTCTGTATTACAGTTAATATTGGTGAAATCTGAACTACAGTTAATTGTAGCGGTTGTACTACAATTAATGGTGGTGGCATCTATTCTAGTTAATGGTGGTGATTATATTACTGTTTATGGTAGCTCTGTAGTACAGTTAATGGTAGTACTACAACAGGTAATGGTGACTATATAACATTTTATGTACTTCATTAATGGCGATGGCGTATGTATGAAGTTAATAGAGGTGGCTGTATTGCATTTAATGGTTATAACGTCTGTATACTTACATTTAATGGTTATAACGTCTGCATACTTACTGTTAATGGTTGTGACGTCTGTACAACATGTAATGATGATTACGTTCGCAGTCTAGTCTGTACACTCCTTGAGGTTCTTTTTTATTTTAAATTTATTGAAACTATTTTTAAAAATCTATGTACATGGATAAATGTTGAAAACTCGGTTAGCCCTGATGTACGGATATCCGACAACCGATAGTATTCAGTCTTTCCTGTAGGAGGCTTGATGGCGATATTCAGTTACTTCGCTAGCACTGAGAGTTTACACACACTTGAAACTCAACGGTGTAACTGATCCCAGCCGAAAATCTCAGTGCTCCGAATGCCATTCTCTGTTCGGCCTCGTGTCGTGGCAGCTGAACTCGTTCTTCACTAACTATTACTTCACACACACCATTAATTTTTTCTTCAAAGGCTTACTTCCAACATTCGTTGATTTTGCAAACGGACGATAGGACCAGAGAGAAAATTAGGATGAGGAATTAAGAATTGAATTTAGTAGATGAAGAAAGGAAAATAAAGAATGATGACAAAATTTCCCGCCACGCGTAGTTGCCTGCCCGAGCAATCTCGTCACGGCTTATGTCGGTTCTCGATTAATTTAATGACCTTGGCTGCCGGTTAGTGCACAAAGGTTTGCACTTGGATGTAGTTTGCGGACAGACTTGCTTCACTGTAGAAGCAAGTTGCACAAATGCTGAAAAAAAATACCTGTCAGTACTGGAAGGCAAGACCGCCAAAGGTTACAGGGTAAAGGTCAGTTCGCTCTGGTGAGACTCCGTTCATCGTAAACTAAACCAAATGCACTCACTTATCTGAACACTGATTTTTGATCACTATGGATGTTATAGAATCTAGCTGCCTGTCAAGGCCGACATCGAGTCTTTTCAAGTTGGTCTAACTACACACACACACACACACACACACACACACACACACACACACACACCATTACTAATAGGACTCTGTGGCACTGATCCAGACTGTTCCAAAACTGAGTTATTACGATCATTGATCCAGAATGCACCAGTCCAAATTTAGAAAAGTAGATGTGGGGAGGGAGGGAAGGCAAGATCAGTCATGCGCACTAACCAAGCTGCACCACTGTGTTGAGATCATCGATTAATCGACAGAAAAGACCTGCCCTTTGAACCCGAGTAAAGTGTGCAAGTTGTTTCCCATTGAACACATGTATCAGTGAACTGTAAATATGTATTTAGTTATCAGTGAACTGTAAATATGTATTTAGTTATCAGTGAACTGTAAATATGTATTTATTATTAGTGAACTGTAAATATGTATTTATCGGTGAACTGTAAATATATTGACTTCAGTATTCATCGTGGTCCACAACACATCTTGGCTGATGGATCTCAATGTGACTGCAAAGAGATGGATCGATCATTGAAGTCAGTTGTAGGCCAATTTGAGATTCAACAGATGTATATCAGTGTACACTCTTTGTCTGTCTCTCCCTCATCTCTCTCTCTCTCTCCATATTTCTGTTACCATGCTTCTATGTCTCTCAGACTCTCTCACCATCTCTCTCTCTCTCTCTCTCTCTCTCTCACTCTCTCTCTCTCTGTATCACTCTAACTCCATTTGTTTCTTGATATAACTGTCTTTATCTTCAGTTTAGGCCGGTTGTTTTGTTATTCTGTGCATTAATCAAGTGCTTCCAAGGTAGCTGATCTGTTGCACATGATCGATTGGTTGGTGACAGATTTTGATCTATACGCTCTTAAGAGGGTTGCCAGTCTGCACATCCACACATCCTCAGTCTGACTAAACGAACTTCTGATTCCAGCTTGGTGGTCATGTTCTATGGGCATTTCCTTGTCTCTGCTATCAATATAATGTCTGCAATGTCGAGATCTGTCTGCAATGTCGAGATCTGTCAGCTGCGATTGGTCCTTCCTAGGAATGCTAACATTCATTCTGCTCTTTGATTTCTTCATGGCAAAGTCAACATCTAGGAAGAACAAAAATGGCAAAGGGTATAACTTGCCTCACGCCAGCGTCAACACGGAAGAAATCAGTGGTGTCATTGTCAGTCTTCAAACAGCACAGAGATGCCATTAGTTCTGGCAGTATTCCAGAGCGAATCTGGATGTAAACTGTCAAATGCTTTTCTGGAATCGATGAAGTTAATCGATGCACCGTTTGATGATATCGTACCGTTTGAAGATTTATATACTCCGTTAATGACTAGGGCAAAAGGCAGCTTGTTTCTCCCGCAGCGTTTTGTCCACTGCATATCGTACCTACTGCTGTAAAATGATGCAGATCTTTCAGGTATTGAGAAAAAAGTTTCATCAGTGATGTTAACTTTCTTTGAGAACTTGACTATTCCTTTCCTCCAATCGTCTTAATTTTTCCAGCATTCACTTAGATCCTTGCTCCCATCATCCTCATGATTTGCAAATCAAATTTTTTGGACGATGGCCTTGTAGAAGACGATGTCAATTGCAGAGGTGGTAAAACATCAGTAGTGTTTTAACGATTGCAGCTGATTCGGTCTTTTCCAACCAAGAACACTGCGGCAAAATTAAGACTGAACAAAACCATGATCATACCAACAACAAACAATGACAGTGACAAACCATGATCATACCAACAACAAACTATGACATTGACAAACCATGATCATACCAACAACAAACTATGACAGTGACAAACCATGATCATACCAACAACAAACTATGACAGTGACAACCCATGATCATACCAACAACAAACTATGACAGTGACAACCCATGATCATACCAACAACAAACTATGACAGTGACAAACCATGATCATACCAACAACAAACTATGACAGTGACAAAACATGATCATACCAACAACAAACTATGACAGTGACAAACCATGATCATATCAACAACAAACTATGACAGTGACAAACCATGATCATACCAACATAAACTACGACAGTGACAAAAGAAAAATCAACGCAAGAGCAGTGCAGAAACTCAAAATGTTTCACCAGCAATGCCTGTACAAAATACTCGGTGTCATGTGTCACAATCAAATTACCAATAAAGAAATCGTGTGGAGAAATAGCTCCAGAATTTGGAGTCATGTGTCACAAGTCTCCAGAAGCCTGAAAGACATCGTGACAACGTCGAATGCGCCTTGCTGGTCAAGTTCTTAGACTACCCGGTCGAATGCGCCTTGCTGGTCAAGTTCTTAGACTACCCGATCGACTGCGATGGACGCCACCTGGAGGAAGGCGAAAGACGAGCAGACCACGCAAAACGTGGTGCCAGCCTTTCAAAGAGATCTGCAAGTACTTGACCTTATATGGGTAGAGCTTGAAAGCATCACTGCCAACAGAACACACTAGAGAAAACTTGCTGCCCGATGTGCATGGATACACAGGCAGACTCTCTCTCTCTCTCTCTCTCTCTCTCTCTCTCTCTCTCTCTCTCTCTTCTCCATCTCCCTATCTTTCTTTGTTTTTACCTCTTTTAATCTCTCTCTCTATATATATCTTGTTCTCTCTTTGCTTCTTTCTCCATCTGTTTCCCATACCATTCTGCGTTCTGTCACTCCATCTATTTTAGCCCCTCTCTCCATCTCTGTTTTCTCTCTTCTCAATATCTCTTTGTTTCTAACTCTTTCCATCTCTCTCCTTTCCATGTACCTTTCTCTCATCTCTCTCTATCTGACTCTCTCCATCTCTCTCTTCGTATCTCTGTCTCTTCTGTCTCTCTTTCCCTTTCTTTATCTCCACCTTTTTGTGTCACTCCATCTCTACCTTAATCTGTCTCTCCATTTCTCTCTCTCTCTCTCTCTCTCTCTCTCTCTCTCTCTCTCTCTCTCTCTCTTTTCATTATAGCGTCAAGTTGAGCCATTTGAAACATGAGTAGTGATTCAAATGGTACAATATCATCAAACGGTGCATCGATTTCCAGTGACAACTGGCCATTAACTTCATCGATTCCAGAAAAGCATTTGACAGTTTACATCCATCACACACTATTTCTGTAGGTGGAAAACTAAAGAAGATAAAATCCGTCTTTTAATCTATATTTAGTGAGCCCCCATCCACCCACTTTCTTCCCCTACACAAGTTTATCAATATGTGTTAGAAGGTCAATAAATTTAACAATAAATTTATTAAATCAACAATCAAATATACATATAACAATTACAATAAAAAAGATTACTTGACATCAGTATTTCCATGAAAACACGTTCAATTAGTTTTAATATCTATACAATCTTATATTCTAACACACAATTCACTAGACTGGCATCAACACAAATCACATAACAGTTCTTATAAGAGAACAGAAATGGAGTTATTAGAGATGAGGGATAATGGTTTGTACATAACCTGGTTTAGGCACTGTCTCAATAGTCTTTCCCATGCCTTTTGTTTGTCTCATTACTGTCAATTCTACATGTTTTCCTCCTCGTGTTGAAGAACACTGACTTTAGCCACAATTCCAATATTAAGTCCCTCAAGCAGAACAACAATTGTAGCAATTTCCACTAACTTCCTTGTACAAGAAATTACTTGTATTTAGTATACCTTGCTACCACACATCAACAGAGTGCAGTGTATTCTTTACACTTACACACTGTGGTAGATACTTCTTGCATATACCAGCCATAGCCAACATTCCCTCTAATATTTTTCCTGTGCGCGCGGAACTTTTTCCAGTGCGCACGGAACTATTTTCTGTGTGCACAGAACTGGCGGTTGCTTGCGCTTGCTACAAAAACTTGTGGGCGGAATTTTGAAATTGCTGCGCGGCATTTTCTAATGAGCTGCGCGGCCGCACGCCTTTGAGGGACATTGGTCATAGCGGTTTATAATCAGTAAGCCAGGAGATTCAAGTAAAATGATGAAAGGTCACTTTTTTCATGTAAAATTTAATCAGGGAACAAATACTCCGTTTCCAGTTTATTCAATTTTAATTCCATTTTTTTTTTACATTCAAGTCTCAACTTACAGTTTCCTACAACAGTATTTATTAGCCCTTACACGCACACACTATCATAAATACTGTATACTATTTTATGAATAGGTTCACTAGAAACAATGTCAAGTGTTTAGCATACTATTTACAAGCATCTTAGTTCACTATTTGTAAAAATAATAGTCCACTTTTAATGACTTGATTCCGAAAGGAGACAAGCAAACGTGAAATTAACTATTATGTTTAGTACTGGCTACTAGTGGTGCATGCGGTCAGTATTTTAAAAAATGCAAAAGTGTAATTAACTATTATGTTTAGTACTGGCTACTAGTGGTGCATGCGGTCAGTATTTTAAAAAATGCAAAAGTGTAATTAACTATTATGTTTAGTACTGGCTACTAGTGGTGCATGCGGTCAGTATTTTAAAAAATGCAAAAGTGTAATTAACTATTATGTTTAGTACTGGCTACTAGTGGTGCATGCGGTCAGTATTTTAAAAAATGCAAACGTGAAATTAACTATTATGTTTAGTACTGGCTACTAGTGGTGCATGCGGTCAGTATTTTAAAAAATGCAAACGTGAAATTAACTATTATGTTTAGTACTGGCTACTAGTGGTGCATGCGGTCAGTATTTTAAAAAATGCAAAAGTGTAATTAACTATTATATTTAGTATTGGCTACTAGTGGTGCATGCGGTCAGTATTTTAAAAAATGCAAAAGTGTAATTAACTATTATATTTAGTATTGGCTACTAGTGGTGCATGCGGTCAGTATTTTAAAAAATGCAAAAGTGTAATTAACTATTATATTTAGTATTGGCTACTAGTTGTGCATGCGGTCAGTATTTTAAAAAATGCAAACGTGTAATTAACTATTATATTTAGTATTGGCTATTAGTGGTGCATGCGGTCAGTATTTTAAAAAATGCAAAAGTGTAATTAACTATTATATTTAGTATTGGCTACGAGCGTTGCATGCGGTCAGTATTTTTTTTAAATGCAAACCTTCTCAACTGTGGCGTCTCTTTGTTCAGCTCAGGCAAAAGTGTGCGTACTACTCTCCCCCCCCCCTCCCTCCCCCTCTTGTACTTCGGGAGCGGCTAATGGCGCATCTAAATGAGATTGGCCTTAGCCAATGCAGACTGATTAAGTAACGATAACTGTAATAATATGGCTAGTCCACCTCCACCCTCCTTCTCATCCAAGCAGACACTAAAAAAAATTGTAAAGTTCCACGTAAGTTATTTACATAAAGAAGGTGGATGAAAACAAGATAATTAAATTAGGGGCACACATCGATTTAGAATCAAGTGATAACCAATGATTTGTTTGGAGGTCATTGTAGAACTGAAAGTGAGATATTAGATAATAAGGCAACAGTACTTTTCCAATTAGAAGTATAATCACAAAATATGATTGTGTAATTTAGCATTAACTTAAAGCTGATGATTATGTAATTTAGCATTAACTTAAAGCCGTTGAGTATGTAATTTAGCATTAACTTAAAGCTGATGAGTATGTAATTTAGCATTAACTTAAAGCTGATGATCATGACTTTTGCCGTAATGAAAACTCTGGGTGGAATGGTATATTAAAAATATATCACTCTTTTCTAATTGATCCTTTCACACTCAAATATCACAATAGTGAAATAAAACTGCATACAAACAAATGCACAAATTTTGACTTTAGAGGCATAGTTCAACAAAACAGATTTAATAACAAACATGGGTTTTAAATCTTACTTCTAATTTACATGTACAGTTGAAAAGAACAGATTTATAAGTGAAATAAAAAACGTGGGTTTTAAATCTTACTGCTATAATGAAATGTACGTGCTTTTACAGTTGTACTTTTAGACTAGTGTTTCTTAAAATAAACACCGACCCGTGGTAATGCCGTGGTCGGGCGACCTTGACCGGACGATCGAAGTAAAAAAAAAATTAATTCTGGCGAGTCTACTTCCCGCCCCCCCCCCCCCCCCCCCCGTGACAGACACGAGTTTGAAGTCATTCTAAAGATTGGACACTAGTTTGATATTTGTTGATCAATGAAAAGATGAAGCTAGTATGATACAAATTGAAAAGTAATGATTAGATTATAGTTTTACATTTCTTATAATGTAAAGACTATGTTAGTTTGACATGTCTTATAATGTAGAGATTAAGATGTTAGTTTGACATTTCTTATAATGTAGAGATTAAGATGTTTTTGACATTTCTTATATTGTAAAGACTAAGATATTAGTTTGACATTTCTTATAATATAAAGACTAAGTTGTTAGTTTGATATTTCTTATAATGTAGAGATTAGGATGCTAGTTTGACATTTCTTATAATGTAGAGATTAAGAAGCTAGCTTGACATCTTTGGTAATATGAAAACTAGAAGTTAATCTCACTTTAACATTAAAGATTAGACAAAAGTTTGACATTATTCTAACGCAAAGACTAATACATGGTCTCTACACTCTATTCTGACATCTGGTATAATGTAAATCGGGATCGAACATGAGAATTGATGCAGTTTTCTTTTTCTTCTGGCCTACATGCATACAGCAGACATACACATCATAGAAACAGAAGTTCTAAAGTGTTTATCATTTAAATGAAATTGACGTTGTAACCAGTGGGAGTTGTCAGCTGTAATATTGTAATACCGAGTCGATTTCCTCGTGACTCGTGTGACGTGTTAGAAACGTGATTGAAAGACGGGGAGATAATTGGAACAAATAACTCCACATGGGTAGCGCTCTAAGCGCAATGGCGCGCTTTCCAGCCCGTTCTTTGCCGACTGCGAATTCTAATCAGCTTCAAAAAACTTTACAATGCCATCCAGTCTTTGTCAACTGCTCATTTCAAACCAGACCCTTTCAACTTTACATTTCCAACAGTCCATGTTTTTTTTTTAAAGAAATAAGAAAGGTACAACGAGGAAGAACGAAGCAAATAAATGATAATTAATAACATTTTCATAAAATAAAATTAAGAAAGGCAAAAAGAATGAAAGAAAGAAAGAGGAAGGGAATGAGAGATGGAGGAGAGAACTTCGAGATAAAGGGCCTACCGAGGCCTTACCCCAACGACAAACGTAATTACACAAGCAACAGAATGAATTACGCGCATTTTGTCGCTCTCCCTATGATGGGTCGCTTTCTCACTAATTCACACTACGTCAGAGATTACGCAAAGCGCTATAACCATCGTTCCTTATTAGCAGTTTAGGTCAAGGTCGAACAATAAAGAATACTCGAGAAAGTCTGTCAAGAAAGATGGAGTGTGTCGATTTTCTCTGTAAATGAAGCAGGAGGTGGAGGGGGGGTAGTCGAATGTATCCACTTAACTGCAAATTCAACAAACATATTGAGATGGGGTGGGGTGGATTTCGAATCCGTCAACTTTCACTCCACTATCGCTCATCCTCACTACATGTTCGCTGCATTTACAGAAAAAAATCAACACACTCATGAACAGAGAGAAAGAGAGAGAGAGAGAGAGAGAGAGAGAGTTGGTCGAGTGTGTTATTTTTTTCTGTAAATGCAGCGAACATGTAGAGAGGATGAACGATAGTGGAGTGTGACTATTTTCACTGTAGCGAATATGGAGAGACAGGGTGAGGGGGGGTAGTTGTGTGACTATTTTCACTGTAGCGAATATGGAGAGACAGGGTGAGGGGGGGGTAGTTGTGTGACTATTTTCACTGTAGCGAATATGGAGAGACAGGGTGAGGGGTGGTGGTTGTGTGACTATTTTCAATGTAAATGCAGTGAACATGGGGAGTTGGATGGGGAGTGGGTCGAATATGGACAGAGTATGTTCATTGGCCTCAATCAATCCTATGAAGATAACCGTAAAACTATCGGTTGCAATAAAAGCAAATTTGAGTTTTATGTTTGTCTGAAGGAATCAAAGTTGGTAATAGTGGAAATTCAATAAAAGATTTTTAAAGACGAACCTTTCTGATATAACAGCGTTAACCTCTTTTGCATTATATATTTTTTAAATAAGTGACTACGTTAACTCGTAGATATATTTTATATTCTTTTAAATTAGACTACGCTAACTCGTAGATATTTGTTTTATATTCTTTTAAATTAGTGACTACGTTAACTCGTAGATATATTTATATTCTTTTAAATTAGTGACTACGTTAACTCGTAGATATATTTATATTCTTTTAAATTAGTGACTACGTTAACTCGTAGATATATTTATATTCTTTTTAAATTAGTGACTACGTTAACTCGTAGATATATTTATATTCTTTTAAATTAGTGACTACGTTAACTCGTAGATATATTTTAAATTCTTTAAAAATATATAATGGCATTAACTCGTAGACCTTTATATTAATTTGGAGAGATTTATATATTCTTTAAAATAACTAATTTATTCATTTGTAGATAATTTTATTCGATTTATATATATATATTTTTAATAAAGAATGCCAAACCCATTTGCAATCACTTTCATTCATTACCAGTTAATTGATTTAGAAGTGTTATGTAATTTCCTTACTAAGTCAGCAACTAATTATTTATGCAGTTATATTATAGACTTTATAAGCAATTTGTCTGTTGATCTTATTCAAATTGTAAAAGTCATATTACAACAATGATTAAATGACATTACTGACAGATAGTAATGACCAAATTTGACGATACCATAATTAGTCATTGACTAAAATTATATCACCGACAAACCTTCACTAACTAAAACTATATATGCCACAGATGATACAATGATGAAATCAATTTTATATGATAAAGACAAAAATTATTTTGAAGATACATATAATCGCTAGAAATAAATTATGATTTAGTCTTAAGTTCAACGCTAAAATTATGAAAAAGCAAAAAAAAAACCAAAAATAAAATCATGATTATAAACTTAATCCATAAGCATATAACATGCAAGCAATGATTATAATAGTTATAAATTAAGATTCTCGATCACTTGTAATTAGTTATGTGTTGTTAATTAATAAATAATAATCATAACGAGTGACGGGTGCCCAGAGAGGTGACACAAAATCTCGTTCTCAACTAATCTCTCTTAACCAGTATATTCTGCACTAATTTCCTCGTTTCATGATATCAATGTTTTTTTCTCGACTAATCTCGTCACTTCTTGTTATCACTAAATTCGTATCTACTCTTGTCAGTTCTTATCATCAGTACATTCGTATCTCATTCTGAACTATTCTTGTCAGTTCTTATCATCAGTACATTCGTATCTCATTCTGAACTATTCTTGTCAGTTCTTATCATCAGTACATTCGTATCTCATTCTGAACTATTCTTGTCAGTTCTTATCATCAGTACATTCATATCTCATTCTGAACTACTCTGAACTAATCTCCTCAGTTCTTATCATCAGTACATTCGTATCTCATTCTGAACTACTCTGAACTAATCTCCTCAGTTCTTATCATCAGTACATTCGTATCTCATTCTGAACTACTCTGAACTAATCTCCCCAGTTCTTGTCATCAATACATTCACAACCAGCATCTCGACCTATCCCGCCAGTTCTTGTCATCAATACATTCACAACCAGCATCTCGACCTATCCCGCCAGTTCTTGTCATCAATACATTCACAACCAGCATCTCGACCTATCCCGCCAGTTCTTGTCATCAATACATTCACATCCAACATCTAGACTAATCTCGTCGCTTCTCATCTACTAACATTCCCATCATTTTATTATACCAAAATATCCTCATGGCAACCTTGGCTCTCTTGTCACCGAAAGGACGCTCATCAAATTCTCGACTATTTTCGTCTGTTTCGTCATCAAATAACTAACTGCTCATCAAATTCTCAACTATTTTTCGTCTGTAATATCATCGCGACCACACTCGACTGTATCGTCACCAGATTTTCGTCTGCTTTCCTGTATCTTGAATATTTTACGTGTATCGTCACCAGATTTCCGTCTGTTTTCCTGTATCTTGAATATTTTACGTGTATCGTCACCAGATTTCCGTCTGTTTTCCTGTATCTTGAATATTTACGTGCATCGTCACCAGATTTCGTCTGCTTTCCTGTATCTTGAATATTTTACGTGTATCGTCACCAGATTTCGTCTGCTTTCCTGTATCTTGAATATTTACGTGCTCTTGTAACCTTTCAAATGGTTCAACTTGAAATATAGAAAAACATATTTCAATGAAATAGACAGATCTCCTTCCACTCCAACACACAACCAACGAATCTGCATTAATTTTCTCTCCTATTTTCTGCATGATTTTACGACTAAAATACCAGTTTGAACAAATTAAAGGGTTTTTGAAAAAGTGATTTTTTTCTGGTCAACAAGGCAGACAGAAATAGACTCTTTCCTGGGTTAGTTGTTCCTGAGTAAATATTGAGCGAACTGCCAGTTGTATGGCTAGCAAATATCGCCTACATGAAACATTTACATTACGTTTTTTTTCCTCATACTTTAAGGAGGGAAGGGGGGAACTCAGTTTTCTCATCAACATCCGTATTTATGATGCGGGCGATTTTCAAATTGTCGCTAAAATAGAAATGTACTAATGATATACCCTTTCTGGAAACAATCTGCATTAAGAAGTCTTCTTGGGGGATTTGTTTTAATTTAATTTTTTTTTTTTTGGGGGGGGGGGAGATGGAGTATTTTTCCCCCCAGATGAATTAGTAGCAAAGCTGATATATAGGTAGCTGTAATTTTTTCACACAGTCACTCCCTCCAGATGTACACACAAACACACACAAACAGACAAACAAACACACACACACTAACACAAACACACACACAAATACACACACACACACACACACACACACACACACACACACACACACACACACACACACACACACACATGCGTTCAAGAATACTCACGCACTTACGAATATATAACGTCACGATCACATGTCACATACTGACACAAAATTATGCTTATAATGAAACAGTCCACATCAGTATTAAGTTGGGTGCGTGGGGGGAGGGGGGCAAGTGTACTAGGTCTAAAAAGGGTAAATACGTTCAGGCTTTAGGGTACAGGTTGTTAGGTACAAGTGATGCAGATCGCAGAAAGACTGGTTTGGTTATTCATCCACCTGATTCTCCTCGTTACCCAGTCTTTGATGTTACAAAACACTGGTTCTTTTGCAACGTAGCCACTGGCTCCTCTGTTACTTAATACTGGCTCATCTGCTACTTAATACAGAAAATTAAATGTGTAAAATTCTCACACAAAATTAACTGAGTGTAATTCTTGCAGAAAATTAGTAACTCTACATTAGTAGAAACAGTAATCCTAAAATAATAGAAGCAGTAATTCTAGTTAGTAAAATCAAAAAAGTAATAGTAACAATAATTTAAAGTAGTAGCAATTATATCGGTACCTAGCAGAAACGGTAACTCTACATTGATAGAAACAGTAATCCTAAAATAATGAAAACAAACATTCTAAAATGATTCTAAAGTAATAGCAAGAAGAACTCAAAGTAGCAGTAGTTATATCGGTATCTAGTAGAAACAGTAACTCTACATTAGCAGAAAGTGTAATTCTTAAATAATTAGAATAAATAATTCTAATTAGTAAAATCAAAATTATTCTAAAGTAAAAGCAGCAATAACTCAAAGTAGTAGCAATTATATCTCTAGACAGAACGATTTTACAAGCTGCAACTTTGACTCAAAAACACATCATCTTAGTACAGAATTGATGACTAATCTAAGTGATCTACAAGCTATCATATGTCTTTTATTAAACTATCTATTTATTGTTTTCAAATGTGAGACCTAAACCGAGCTAAAATCAAGAAATGCTGGAAGTAATGCAAAACGAATCACTTTAGAGAAAAGGGTAATCGCGGTGAAATTTTACCAGAAGTTGGTGCTTTAAAAACAAAAAAAGAAACAACTCATTTCAAGTTTGAACAATTATGCACACGCACAGACGCATTAAAATGACATGTTATATCTTATCTTCTTGTTCGTTATCGAGCGCCAGACACGTCAAGCAACAGGGAAGTCCTGGTCGAGAAATGAACAAGACAGCCATTGCGAACCGCGGCAGCTGTCAAATGCGCTTGTCAACGCCATATCTGAAAAGTCCTGGTGGAAGGCTGTGAGAGGAAATGCCAGATTTACATTCTTAATTTTAAGTTTATCATTATGTTAAGCATGGGAATAAACAACATGGTGGATTTCAAGCAAAGTTCCAAAGAAGAACAAAACACGGTGTGTTTCCAGACAACGTTAAAACATTTAACGAAAACGTAAACAAGAAAGACTAGTAGTATTCGGTATTTAGATAGCAATAACAGAAAGAAAAGTTACAAAACAAAGAACCAGCAGGGGTGTGTTTTCAGGCAACGTTCAGAAGGAATTAAAAAAAACCTCGGAAAAGTTTTGAGAAAAGTTTAAAATTAAGACCCAGAAAGTACTGTGCTTTTAGTCGCAATAATATTGAAAGCGTAAAAAGCACAAGCTATAGGTATTCAAACGAAGTAAATGGACCAACAGTGCAACAATCAAACAATGCTAAATATAAAGAACCAAACACACTGTGCTGTTAGACAATGTTACACAATGAAGTAACGATAAATATGTCTTCTGACATGTTAAAAAACCAAGAATGGTTTACAGACAAAGTTTCAAAACAAAGAACCAAACACATTGTGTTCTAACAGACCGTTAAAAAAGAAATATCTATACACAAAGTTTGCGGACAAGATTTTTTTCCCATGAGGTTTTGATCTCCGATAACCTTAAATTCAAGATCCATAAGAATTTTGTTTTCAACGTTTTTAACTTAACTGTGATATGTTTTCCGACAACGTTGAGAGAAAAGAAAAACAAGCAAAAAGCTGTTTTCATTTGTTAATATAGAGGGGGGTTGCAGAAATTGGAAACAGAAAGAACAGTGTACATATTATCTCCCCTTAAAACGGTCCGACTAATTATTCACTTCTTCTTTCTGAGCAATCCTTTTGAATAAAATTCACGCCATTCAAGGACAATTTACTGTCTAAGTTATGAAGGTGTCGTTGAGGTCGGGCCACAGGCTTGTCCTACGTCAAGGACGGTTGTGATTAACTTCTGGCGCGACTGACTATTTGCAATCAGCTCTTTTGGGGAGCGAACGTAAGATTCCGGAAGCGGTGTATATATTCTGACACGTTTCAACGAGAAAAGTGCGTTTCCGAAAGTAAAACATGTTTTTTTCAATTACGTGTCAAGGTCGTAATGGGAGTGAGCCGTCTGTGCCAAGAAAATGTGCTGTTTACAAAATTAAAGCTCATTTAATATTTCATAACAGAGGCAATAATGACAAAGTGATGTACCTGGAATTCAAGTTTATTTGCATAAGTGATACGTGCAATCGGATAAGCAAGCGCATACAGTTTTAAATGGTTAATATGCAAAGGATTTATATACATTTAACAAGCACATGAAGCACTATAGATAGATGGAGGGAGGGAGGGATGGATAGATAGATAGATAGATAGATAGATAGATAGATAGATAGATAGATAGATAGATAGATAGATAGATAGATAGATAGATAGATAGATAGATAGATAGATTTAATCTAATAAATCTATTAGCAGACATTTTCTTTGGCGTGTTATGCTATTTCCTGTATTACTTTTAAGAAAAGAGAGAAACATATAATCCCAACTCTTAAATAAAAGTTTACAATTATGAACCCTATTACTGCAGAATATTAATGCAGTTGTTATGCTGATGCAGTTGATGATGATTTTGACTTTAACGTTTATGCCGTGAAGCCAACGCTTGCAGGAAAAGGAAAAAATACGGTAACGTGAGTTTAGATTTTAAATGGACCGGGAGGCAGGTACTCTCTGCGGGACAACAGATTATACCTGGAATTCAGCAATGTGCAACCAAACGAACTGCTGTGTTGCCGAGTTCAAGTATTCTTTAAAACGTACTTTTCATTCGGGCCAGCTCTTAAAATGACCAGCCATAACTCTTGTGTGTGTGTGTGTGTGTGTGTGTGTGTGTGTGTGTGTGTGTGTGTGTGTGTGTGTGTGTGTGTGTGTGTGTGTGTGTGTGTGACCAGAGTTATGGCCCCTAATTGTCAACTTGCGTGTCTAATCACTGTGCCAGCTTGCTTGTCATGCACGGGTGACGGAATTGTCTCAGATCTTCGAGTTACAGCCCTACAAGCTGGTGTCTAAATTACACTTGTAATAGATATGACTGTGTATGTATGTTTGTGTGTGTTCGTTTGCTTGATTACGCGTAAAATACTCTCACACTATATCAAATATTCAGGTATAACGGGGGATGGGGGTGCGTATATAAACAATTCAACAATTTGTAATAACATTTAGACATGATGAGTCCGCATAAAGTATTTATAAGGGACCGGATAATACCTGTGTTACTGTGTACCTTTTAACTACAGGTAGAAATCTGGGACAAAATCACACACATGGCCAAGAGTCAGAACTACTTATCTACATGTAGGACAGAATTAATGTATAGATGTGGGACATGGGACAGAATTATATGTATAGATGTGGGACATGGGACAGAATTATATGTATAGATGTGAACACTATTACATATATAGCCGTGATACAAAATTACTTGCTTGAACATTCGATAGAATTACAGATACCGGTGTGAGACAGAATTACAGATACGGGTGAGACAGAATTACAGATACGGGTATGAGACAGAATTACAGATACGGGTGTGAGACAGAATTACAGATATGGGTTGAGACAGAATTACAGATATGGGTGTGAGACAGAATTACATGTACGAATGTGATATACAGTTAATATACGGCTGTGAAATAAAGTTTCATGCATAAATGGATATTTGACAGAATTACAGATAAGGATATTTGACAGAATTAAAGATATGGATGTGAGAATTACAGATATGGATGTGAGACAGAGATATATAAATGGATGTGAGAATTACAGGTTTATATGTGAGACAGAATGACATTTATGATGGTGTGAGATACATGAACGTGAGACAGAATTATATACTGGCACTGAGACAGAATTATATACTGGCACTGAGACAGAATTATATACTGGCACTGAGACAGAATTATATACTGGCACTGAGACAGAATTATATACTGGTACTGAGACAGAATTATATACTGGCACTGAGACAGAATTATATACTGGTACTGAGAGAGAATTATATACTGGCACTGAGACAGAATTATATACTGGTACTGAGACAGAATTATATACTGGCACTGAGACAGAATTATATACTGGCACTGAGACAGAATTATATACTGGCACTGAGACAGAATTATATACTGGTACTAAGAAAGAATTATATATAAGTACGAAGGACAAATGAATGTTGAACCAAAAAAAAGAAAGCTGGACAAATTTACATATATATATATGTGGACGTGGGGTGATTTGCTTCAATTAACTTGGAACTAAATCACGTACGTGAAAGGTAACTGATTTGCGCATGCGCCGGGAACACAATTCATTATTTGGAGACCTGCAGCTTCCATTATATTAAAAGACACACATATACATTATGCACAAAAGACACAAACCCGCGCGCGCGCACACACACGGAAACAATGATAATTGTAGGTTCCTTATTTCCTGCAGAGCATTCGCCCTTGCGAATATAGAGTAAGTAAGGAAGCCAATAAGATGCTTGCAAATCCGATTAAGAAAGGCTTATATGTTTCGTAACTACTGAGAAATTAAGGTAATTATATATTTGTTACGAGTATATAGCGACCCATTTAGCTATAATAGCTTTCAGGAGACTATAGTGATCTCGTTAGGTGTAGTGATAGATCTCATTAGCCATAGCACAATAATATGATCTTCACTAACATTAGCAAGACTATATATAGCTCAATAAATCCTTATGTCCTGTCAGTTCTACCAATCTGCAAGTGTCCTTGAGTCTGACCTAATTTTCTCTTAATAGCTATTTCGAATTTATGCCTTGGATAGTTCTCTACAAGTACCCGCGGAGAAAGAGACTCAGATTTTGACTGTGTACCAGATATACTAGATTTTGCAAGTGTACCAATCATAGAGATTCTTCTTTCTTTTTTTTTTCGGTATTCATAGCAGTATAAGTTCTTGCTTAGTAATAGCTTTCTTGGTAACTGTCTCTTGTATTATATATTGTACATATGTATATCGGGTTTTGTTGGGTTTACATTTTTAATTAATTAATTATTCTTAAGCGATACACCACGCTACTCATTAACTTTGGTTTGTACGCGTGTTGTGTTGATGTACACCACGCTACTCATTAACTTTGGTTTGTACGCATGTTGTGTTGATGTACTTTGCAATGTAAATTCAAGCAATGTATCCATCCTATTCCGAATAATGTTTGTTGTCTAAATCAAGAATATTCTTAACTAAATTACATGGACATAGATCAGTGCACTGTGGATTTCTGTTCTTTATTTTATGACTTTTTTCTACCTTTGGAGAAATTGGGTCGTAACAAAATTTTAAGCAATATTTACATTTTTTCCTTTGTTAATAGGTTTTTAAAAGCTTACATTTGTAACAATTTAATCTAATCACGAACTTCTATTTTCGAACTAAACTGTACTACTTCTTTGTTTTATTTATTCCTTTCTGCCATTAACTTACATATTATTTTAAACGAGAGTCAGTAATGCAGTTATGTGTGTACAAGCAGCTTGTGTGTGTCCATTTTGTAGAGCGCTTAGACCTTTTATAAGAATGGGCGTTTTATTAAGTCAACACTCTTATCAGTTACTAGTATTGACACTGATAGCTGTTCTTAGAAGTGTACTCTTAACTGCAAGAACTGATACTTGTACCACAAGTCTACTCTAATCACGGGTATCGATACTGGTCTACTCTTCCCACAGGTATTGACACTGCTCTTTGTACTTACAGTTCTACTCTTACCACAGGTATTGACACTGGTCTATGTACTTAGAGTTCTACTCTTACCACAGGTATTGACACTGCTCTTTGTACTTACAGTTCTACTCTTCCCACAGGTATTGACACTGCTCTTTGTACTTACAGTTCTACTCTTACCACAGGTATTGACACTGGTCTATGTACTTACAGTTCTACCCTTACCACAGGTATTGACACTAAAGTATGCAATGACAGGTATACACTATCCA
This sequence comes from Sinotaia quadrata, assembly GCA_028829895.1. Lineage (NCBI taxonomy): Eukaryota > Metazoa > Mollusca > Gastropoda > Architaenioglossa > Viviparidae > Sinotaia > Sinotaia quadrata. Next base: position 7,945,814 of record CM054181.1, on the reverse strand, counting down.
CGTATTGAACTGATATATGTACTTACACGTCTGCTAATCAACTGAAATAACTATGTACTTATTTACTCTTGGCTAACAGAAATGCTCACACTGAAACAGCTAATCATTTGTAGATGCAATCAAATGACACTGATACATTCATTGACAAGTTTAGCCAAGAGTACTAACATTGATTATAATGTTTAGGTCTTGTTCTAAGAAGACTACTCACACTAAAAATAATCCTATTTCAATGAGTACTTCTCTCTGTACTTAAAAGTGTTACAGTGACGCACTTCGCTTTGTACTTGAAGAGTTTCAGTGACCTACCTTTCTCCGTATGTTATAGTGTTTCAGTGACGTACTGCTCTCTGAACTTAATAGTGTTTCAGTGACGTACTACTCTCTGAACTTAATGTTTTAGTGACGTACTACACTCTGAACTTAACAGTGTTTCAGTGACGTACTACTGTCTGAATTTACTAGTGTTTCAGTGACGTACTACTCTTTATACTTAAAGGGTTTATGTGATGTACTTCCCTTTGTACTTAAAGGGTATCAGTGACGCACTACTCTCAGTACTTATAGGGTTTCGGTAACGTACTACGCTCTGAAGTCAATAGTGTTTCAGTGACGTAATTCTCTCTGAACTTAATAGTGTTTCTGTGACGTACTACTCTCTGAACATAATAGTGCTTCTATGACGTACTACTCTCTGAACGTAATAGTGTTTCAGTGACATACTTCTCTTTGTACTTAATAGTGTTTCAGTGACGTACTAATCTCTAAACTTAATGGTGTTTCGACGTACTTCTTTATTCTTAAAAGTGGTTCAGTGACGTACTTCTCTTTGCACTTAAACGGTTTCAAAGACGTACTTCTCTTTGCACTTAAACGGTTTCAAAGACGTACTTCTCTTTGTTCTTAAAGGGTTTCATTGACCTACTTATCTTTGTACTTATAGTGTTTCAGTGACGTACTATTTTCTGAACTTAATAGTGTTTCAGTGACGTACTTCTCTTTGTACCAAAAGGGTTTCACTGATGTATTTCTCTCTGTACTTAATAGTGTTTCAGTGATGTACTTCTCTCTGTACTTGAAAGTATTTCAGTGACGTAGTTCTCTTTGTACTTAAAGGGTTTCTGTGACGTACCTCGCTCTGTACGTAAACATTGTCTGTACTTAAAAGTGGTTTAGTGACGTAGGCCTACCCTACTCGGTACTTAGTGTTTCAGTAACATTCATCTCTTTGCACTTAAAGGGTTTCAGTGACGTATACCGGCCCCTTTACGTACGTAATAGTGGTTTCGTGATGCATTCTTCCTGTTGTCTCTATGTTTGGATATGTGTAGTCGCCTTGAGCTCTGCCTGATACAGTTTGCTGCCTAACTTTGAAAAACATGCACTCCCGTGACCCGTCGATTTCCTAGGGAAACTTAGATAAGAGTGAAAACTAAATTTGTCTGGAAAGTGTTTACATGCCAGTTCAAGACCTTTATAAAACAAAACTCGTTCTTTTATTCTCTCTCCTTGTCAAACTGATGTGTCATTTTACTTGTATTTCATTTTGTGTGATTTAAGAAAAGAAAGTAGGCAAGAGGGTGAAATAAATACTTGCGTGCAACATACTGAAATTTAAGCTGTGTTGTCAATCACTATTTTCAATCGTTCTGACGCCCACAACTGTTTGGTTTAGACTTTAGAGTCTAAACTTTAGACAAATGCACGAGCGCTAGACAGACGAACGAACGCAAGAAATGTACACAGGTATAAAGATGAGTATGATGGTTAAAAGATTTAAACGATTCTCAAACAATATTTTGAGAATAATGGAGGCCTTTTGAAACACGTGTTAACATGAGGTTAAAATTAGGGTTAGTATTAGAAATGGGTTTAAGGTTAGTGTCAGGGCTAAGGTGGAGTCAGTTTAAATTGGTTCTAGAGTCCGTTCAACTGTAAATATATTATCTGCATGATTGATTGATGCTTCAACCTAATTCCAGCATTTGTTCATTTCGCGGACTCTATAGCCATTATAAGGTATATCACCAAATACGTCATTAAGTATTGAGGATGGGTGGCGTCATCACCTACTTAACGACCGACCTACCTACCATCCATCCATCCAAAGTGTTTCTTGTGTTTGTTTCATTTCATGTGTTTGTTTCATGCATAAATGTACACAAATCATATGTATATTTATCGTTTAAAACTTTGTGTGCTTGCTTATCATACTGCACGTATACTTCTAGCCTCGTGCATTTACTCACGAAATTATTACTTCGAGACCCACAAAGCATGTCACGAAATTATTTCTTCGAGACCCACAAAGCATGTCACGAAATTATTACTTCGAGGCCCACGAAGCGTGCAGAGATGTCACGAAATTATTACTTCGAGACCCACAAAGCATGTCACGAAATTATTACTTCGAGACCCACAAAGCTTGCAGAGATGTCACGAAATTATTACTTCGAGACCCACAAAGCGTGCAGAGATGTCACGAAATTATTTATCTTAAGCCCACACAGCATGCAGAGATGTTACCAAATTAGTTATCTTAAGATCTATGCAGCATGCAGAAATGCTACGAAATTAGTTAAGACCAAAACAGCAATACATAGATGTTACGAAATTAGTTGTATCAAGCTTGTACAATGTCACAAAATCATTTTTCTCAAGACCAAAAACAGTATGCAGAGATGTTACGAAATTAGTTAAATCAATACCTACACGGCATACACAGATGTCACGAAATTAATTATTTAAGACAATATGAAGAGATGTTACGCGATGCCGGATAACCGCAGAAAATATACCGCAGGATATAGTGGTTATTTGACTGAATAGACAAATAGGCATTTCATTTTTCCGATTGCCGCAACAGTGTTCGTGCCCTGTCTAGCATTCGTGCTTCTGTCTAGCGTTCGTACGTCTGCCTAGTGTTCGTACGTCTGTATGGTGTTCATACGTCTACGTCTGTCTAGCTTTCGTGTGTCTGTTCAGTGGTCGTGCTTCTGTCTAGTGTTCGTGCGTCTACGTCTGTCTAGCTTTCGTGTGTCTACGTCTGTCTAGTGTTCGTGCGTCTACGTCTGTCTAGCTTTCGTGTGTCTACGTCTGTCTAGTGTTCGTACGTCTGTCTAGTGTTCGTGTGTCTACGTCTGTCTAGTGTTCGTACGTCTGTCTAGCTTTCGTGTGTCTACGTCTGTCTAGTGTTCATACGTATGTCTAGCGTTCGTGTGTCTACGTCTGTCTAGTGTTCGTACGTCTGATAATACGACTGAGTTCTCGCAATTTATTGTTCTACCGTCCTTCCTAGTGTGCTTCGAAACCTCCCGGGGGAGGAGAGGGATGATGGAGGAGTGACTAAGCGAAAGTCTTTCTCCATGTTAGCGAGCAGTTAAGAAAATGTCTGCTTTCTTCCGTGGAACCTTCATTTAAAATATTTCTTTTTTTTATATAGTCAACGTGGTCAGAATTGCAACATTTTCAGTAAAACATTCATCAATCGCGCAAAGCTGCACAAGATGGCTGCCAAGAGGGAGGTAAAATTATTCCCGTCAATCACGATTCACTCTCCCCAACGGGCATTTCGCGCGTATCCCGGAGACCGACTCGTAAGGTCTGACCTGTAAACAGTGTCCTGTGCGTGCCCACACTAATCGAGAATTGTGGTGACAGAGGATTAGACTTGTAGTCTACACCTCGCTCCTCCTCCATTACCTTAACACACACACACACACACACAGAAGCGCGCGCGAAACCTTTGTTTTAATCCAAAGTTTACCATATTGTTTGATTAACTGGCTGTACCCATTTCGTCCTTCGAGAATATATTGTCAGATTATCAGCGTAGCTTGCTGGCTTTAGAAGTGTTGGTGGAACGTTCCGTGTTATTGCCGGTGAAATTTAGTAGTCGGATTTGCACGCCCTCTATGTAGCCGATCTTTGGAATAGACACAGTCATACGATGTAGCTGTTGCGTTTTGATAGCGTCTAGCTGTTAGTTTGTTAGACTGTTGAACGCGCCGCTGTGTAGCTACTGACTGGGTAGTCTTCAACTGCGCGTTAGGTGCTTGTTCATTTTTTTTCTAGTCCTGAGATGCATTGATATTTGTCTGCTCAGTTTGGAATCTACGTACAGCCGTGTTCAACGACTGGTGTATGAGGCAATAGATGCGTTAGTCTTGTGGTTTTCTGATTTCAAAGCCTTTTTCATCGTCTTTGGAAGTTGGATTTATACGAGATTAACTTTATTTCATTTGTGTGTGATTTATGTCTGTGTGAGTGCTGTGTTTATCTAAATGACGTGGTTGTTGGGGGGGGGGGGCGCGTTTGTATGTGGGTTGCGTGCGTTTTCGTGTGTATACGGTGCGCGTGTGTACATAGGTATACGTGTGTACGTCTGTGTGTGTAAGAGATAGTTGGCGCATTCCAAAGCGATGCACATGCATGAATGTCAGCCAGGATCAGAGCAAATCCGCTGCACGTGAATATGCAAGGACAACAGACTTTGGGCGGGTCGACCTCTAGAAGGTCGTTGACCGGGAGTGGCATTGGCGGATTGACAAAAACAAAGTGTTCACTTAAAGCATTGTAAATTCAAACAAGCATCAGGTCATGGCTTTTAGAAAGTTTTTTTTTTTCACAACGTACTCCCTCGTCATGTCTTGTGCAAACCCGAGTTACCTTATTTTTGTGACACTGATGTTTTCCCTAATATCTGTGAATTTATAGCTAAATTTTTTTTTTAATAAAAAGAAAACAGTTATATTTGAAACGCCTTCGAACTTTTATTTTCTATCCATTTTTCCAGATTTGTTTTTTTCAAACTCCAGACCTGGGTATAAAATAATTATATTGGTTATTACTGCTTGTTTCAGATCTGCAAATTTATTATCTCTCGAGAATGATAGTTTTGTTTTTCATCAACTTGAAAACTGCAACACCGTTCAAGCAGGCGCTGCGCGTTGTAGCAATGATTGCTGTGTTTGTCTTGACTTCGACTTTTCCCATAATAGACTTACAGAACAACGAACGTTAGACGAAACAATGGTTTTCAGATGGTTCCAGACACGATCCTCCTCACCCCCATCTCGTAGCTGTCGTCATTGTTAAAATGGCAAATATTTTATTTTAAATCCTAGACGTCATTCAAATTGTAGTCGTCGTACCTGTTTTTGTCACTCTCATCGTCATTATTATCGCCATCAAAACAAACTGTTTCATCATTGTACATCATGATATTGGTGAAGACGAAAACAACATCTTTATCAAAATAATGATTCTCTTCAGTGCGACAAGATATCTTACATCGTATAGTGTTGTAGTTTGAGTTACTAAATTGATTACGACGTATAGTGTTGTAGTTTGAGTTACTAAATATAGATTACGACGTATAGTGTTGTAGTTTGAGTTACTAAATATAGATTACGCATTGCAAATCAATGCCCAATGGATTGTCCTTGAGTGTTATGTCGTTAGGTATTCTTGCCCGATGGGGTTAAAAGATCTTTTATTTGAAGGTTCTATTCTTCGGGCTGTCTGGCCTCATTCTTATTTAAAGAAACACAAGATACCATGACTTCACATCGAGACTAATGTTACAATGTCAGTGTGCAAAGTTCGAAAACAGATTCAATCAAAAATTATTTACAGTTTACGGAGTCGAGTATGCATGATACGTTTTAACGAGTGCTCGTGACGTACAGTCACTCGGGTTTTGCTGTGACACACATTGTGGAACACAGTCACTCGGGTTTTTCTCTGACACACATTGTGGAACACAGTCACTCGGGTTTTGCTGTGACACACATTGTGGAACACAGTCACTCGGGTTTTTCTCTGACACACATTGTGGAACAGTCACTCGGGTTTTTCTCTGACACACATTGTGAAACACAGTCACTCGGGTTTTGCTGTGACACACATTGTGGAACACAGTCACTCGGGTTTTGCTGTGACACACATTGTGGAACACAGTCACTCGGGTTTTTCTCTGACACACATTGTGGAACACAGTCACTCGGGTTTTTCTCTGACACACATTGTGGAACACAGTCACTCGGGTTTTGCTGTGAAAAACATTGAGGGCGCAGAGCGACCCAGGTTGATTTAACTAAACAGTTTAAGCGCTTTACTTAAAATCATTATTTGACTGTGTAAACGGAAAAATGCTAATTACCCAATTAATTTAATTAATATAATTAATTTCGTTAATTTTCAAAATTTGTAAATCAAATTTTGATTTGAATTTCACAATTCAAGTCTGAGTAAGATTTGTTTGACGTAAACAACATCGACCCATATCTACAAATAAAGGGAGTTGGAATTACAGGTCACAAATTCTTATGTAACATGGGCATATCCCTGGCACCACACACACTTAGTCTATTATGTGTGTGCATTCAGCCATGACTATGGAATCAATAGGCACAGGAAGAAAAACAACTCATAGCCAGAGGCTAAGAAATTCTAGAAACTTCCATGACCTCTGAAAATGGATAAAAGAGCAGACTCAAAATTCTCTACACTCTTTTACACAAGTTTGAGTCCCGTGCCCGGCTCATGGTCAGAACTTTCTGTGTAATCTGTACATGTTTCTGTGATTTTCATTCCTTGTTCTATGTCTGATTCTTCTATGTAAATTCTATATATTTTTTAAAGTGTTGACTATGTAGTTGGCTTATTTATGAGAAGTGTTTATGTAAGCTTAACTAAATTGGATCATAGTGTCACATGAAATTTTCTAATAATTATTCTCTAAAACTGTATTGATATATTTTTTCATTTAATTGTAATTCTGGAAGTCTTATGAGATTTGTGATTTCGGAATCGCCTAGTGTGTGATTTGAAGTCAATGTGAATTTATTGAAATTGTTATCTTTATTTCTTTTTAATAAATTGTTTTCTTTAAAACTATTTCCTCCTTCATTTCTTGGAGGTACATGTGTAAATGATGGGTGGGGGCAGCCAATGACATAATACAGTTGAAAAGACGGTCTATGCACATGTTTTAAAATAGTTCCCATCATTGACAGCGATGAGAGATTTGTGGTAGGGCCGGAATAGTGATAGAACGACTGATAAGATAATCGCAGTGTAGTCACTATTCTGAGACAGGTAACACTTGGGAGATGGTCACTGACTGACGGACTGCTCAAGGCTTGACCTAGTCACTCTCAGACCGCACAAGACCCTTAAGGAGGTTGTGAGCGATTGGCATGAAAGATATTAATATAAATTATTTATTAATTACCAAGACGCACAAGGAGGAAACCCCCTTTCCGCCACAGACTGCATTTATCCTTCAACATCATTTTGTTTTAGATGGTTGTTTTGCCCTTCAAAATCGTTTCCTTCTAGTTAGTTGTGTTTGTTTTGCCGTTCAAAATCATTTCCTTCTAGTTAGTTGTGTTTGTTTTGCCCTTCAAAATCGTTTCCTTCTAGTTAGTTGTTTGTTTTGTCCTTCAAAATCGTTTCCTTCTAGTTAGTTGTGTTTGTTTTGCCCTTCAAAATCGTTTCCTTCTAGCATTTAGCTCTTGTTAACTGTGTTTGTTCTGCAAAAGCATTTCGCTCTTGTTAAGTGTGTTTGTTCTGCAAAAGCATTTCGCTCTTGTTAACTGTGTTTGTTCTGCAAAAGCATTTCGCTCTTGTTAACTGTGTTTGTTTTGCAAAAGCATTCTGCTCTTGTTAACTGTGTTTGTTCTGCAAAAGCATTTCGCTCTTGTTAACTGTGTTTGTTCTTCTAAAGATTTTCAATCTTGTTAGTAGTGTCTTCAAAACTTCTCAATCTTGTTCTCTGATTAGATAAATAATGTTGCATATCAAAAACGTTTGCAGCACACCAATCCTGTCACTGGATAATTAAGAGCCATTACTTTTGCAAAGAGACAGACTTTATGGCAGCACCTTGACCTTGACACTTATTTTGCAACGATACAGTCTTTATGGCAGTGTCTTGACCTTCACAGTGCCATTTCTTAACGTGCGCCGGAAGACAGCAAACAAAGTCTAGTGTCAGGACTTTTTTTATTTGCTGCAGTGTTCACGTGGACAACAATTACGCGCCATCATGGAGTAATGAAAATAAGAAAGTACTGCTATAATAGTAAGAAGAAGAAGTAGATGATGATGATGGCGACGATGATGACGATGGCGGTGACAGTGGTGAAGGTAGTGATGGTTGTGGTAGTGTGGTTGGTGGTGAAACTTGATAACTTTACAACTCTAAGCGCTTTACAATAATTAATTAAACGTTTATTATACAAACAATTTATTATATAATTGTCTTTCCTAAATTACACCTAAAATGTAAACGTTTATTATACAAACAATTTATTATATAATTGTCTTTCCTAAATTACACCTAAAATGTAAACGTTTATTATACAAACAATTTATTATATAATTGTCTTTCCTAAATTACACCTAAAATGTAAACGTTTATTATACAAACAATTTATTATATAATTGTCTTTCCTAAATTACACCTAAAATGTAAACGTTTATTATACAAACAATTTATTATATAATTGTCTTTCCTAAATTACACCTAAAATGTAAACGTTTATTATACAAACAATTTATTATTGTCTTTCCTAAATTACACCTAAAATGTAAACGTTTATTATACAAACAATTTATTATTGTCTTTCCTAAATTACACCTAAAATGTAAACGTTTATTATACAAACAATTTATTATTGTCTTTCCTAAATTACACCTAAAATGTAAACGTTTATTATACAAACAATTTATTATATAATTGTCTTTCCTAAATTACACTTAAAATGTAAACATTTTATATACAAACTACTTATTATATAGCTGTGTGGTGGAGAAAATTTGCCTATCCCTATTTCTAGACTTAATTGTTATATAAATTGTTAAATTGTCAAAGTAACCCGACCTTGGGCACTCCTTTATGGTACTTTTGTTATTCAGAGTTAGAGTAAACAACTCGAGTTCAGAACATACCAGAAAATCGCTGACGTAATCCAAATCAGTTCCAACTAGATGAGTAGTTTTTCTAACTAATAGTCTCACACTTTCAGCCAATGGGCATGGACCGAAAGTTACTTTGTTGAAAAAGTACTCTACTTTAATCATTTTGAATTTGAACATAACTCGAGTCCGGTCATAAAGGCGATTGTTAGCTTGTGGTAAGTTAACTTACTGATAAAGAACGAATTAACTTAGAATATTTCGTACATGTTTGCTACTGATCTATGATTTAAATTTAGAGAAGACTTATGTAATCGAATCATTATTTCTATGTTCATTAATTTGACTACTTTGTACATTATACTTGTGAATTTTGATCACTCTATATTTCTTATGTTGTGTGCATCTGGCTAATGAAATTGTTGCAGGATTTGTAAATTGAGAATGTTTGTAAGAGTGAAAGGAGTTTAGAGATGAAATATGCCAGAACTTTAGTGTTGCCTTGATATGACTTTTGCTGAGAAAGCACACCTTTTTCTTTTGTCACACCATGCTACAGTGGCTACTGTACTCTGCTTGGCCATGTTGGTGTATGTATCCAGCATTGTAATCAGAGTAAATGCACGTGGATATTTAAGAACATTCCTCCTGATGTGCTTGATAGCATATAGAAATTCGGAACAATTCTCTATGGTGTGCTTGAAGAGCACATCGAAAATTCTGGAACAGTTGTGTAACGTGCTTCTAGAAGGGACATGTGGGGCCTCACCTAAATGAAAAAGACAGTGACTATTGCATTGATGAGATTGTGCCGGCAACCGCCGCCATCTTTGAAAAGGTTATGTGCATTGACTTTAACTATTTCTCTGAAACTCTACTCTCATTTCAGTGAGGATATCCATGAACTTGATTATGTATTTATGTTAATTGACTGCTTATGTCTCTGCTAGGATACACTGAATGATTGTCTAATGTTAATTGAACATTGTTATGAAATGATATAAATATCAATGCTCTTTGATTATATTCATATATTATATATTTGATTGTTGATTTAATAAATTTATTGTTAAATTTATTGACCTTCTTACACATATTGATAACCATATACTGGAAAGACAGTGGTGATGGGGTCTCATAAATATAGGTTAAAGACAGATTTATCTTCTCCTTTAGTAAGAAGTTTTCCACCAACGGAAATATTGTGTGACAGTAAATGTTGTTTGTCTTTAATGTTGTGGAAAAGAGAAAACGTTTACAGTGCCCGCATATCCGCCAAATGAGAGAGACAAATGGTGTCTTCTAGAGAATTGTTAATAACATAAATTAAGACTCTCATCACTTATAATTAGTTATGGATGATTATATAATAATAATAATAATAATAATAATAATAACCAATAACTAGTATGACGTAGGCGTCACAAACTGTCTTTCCTAAATTACACTTAAATTGTAAACGCGTTATAAACAATGTATTATATAACTGTCTTTCCTAAATTACACTTAAAATATAAATGTTTTATATACAAACTACTTATTATACAACTATCTTTCCTACAGAGAAACGTAGAGTCAACCTGTCAGTGTACAATGACAAAAAATAGGATGGATGGATGGATCTATAAAAAAAAATCAATTATTAATACTAATGATGAAATGACGCAAAAAGACAAAAGAAGAAGAAAATGAAAGATTGAACAAATATTTACGAACACACATTGTTATCGACTACAGTCTTGCAACACTTGCACTTAAAAGAAAAATAGTACCACCCACCCACCGCACCAATATTGACCACGTGGTTGTCGAATGACACCAGTAAGGCCTTGCCGACGTAACTATTCAGACGTGTGAAACATCGATCACCAGAATAAGATATCCAAACGCCATAGAAATAGACCAGTTGCATGCGCAAAGAGCGGAAATGAAAATGTCAAAGGGAGCGAACTCAGTGTTAAAAATAATTTTGACTCGTTTTCATAGGAAATCATTATCTACTTACGCACTTCATTATGTCTATCTGTTCTCCAGAGTAAACTTCTCTTGAGATTACAAATATTCCTTTTAATTATTATTTATTTATAGCAACAGCTATATGTTGCTGTCGATATGTTGCACTGCAGGGAGGTATAGAAAGACGAAAGTGAAAGGCTAAATTAATAAATGATCTTTTCTTTCCAACCGTCAGCCGAAGAATAGGTGCGAAGGAGAGAAAAATGCACGACAGTCCACAGTATGCCAGAACGTAAGCAATGAGACCCAAAACAACAAAAGCCCTCCCAGGTTAGAAGCAGATCAGCCTGAAAAGGATTCAATTATAGATAAAATTGTATCTATACATTTCATATCCATAGGCTTGTGTGTGTGTGTGTGTGTGTGTGTGTGTGTGTGTGTATGTGTGTGTGTGTGTGTGTGTGTGTGTGTGTGTGTGTGTGTGTGTGTGTGTGTGTGTGTATTTCGGTGTAACTGTAATGAAATCAAACAATTTGAAGTGATTTGCGCGATAGCCCATGAGAGTGTTTTCATCGAGAGACGAGTTTTGGCGAACATTTTCAGCTTGATATTAATGTGTTTTTGGAGGCGAGATAATCCAGAAAATAGCTAGTTTACAATAAAGCAATGGTCGTAAATATTGATTCATGTCTTTTTCTTATTTCCATCATAGAAAAAAGTATTTTTATCTTCAATGAATCATTGCATTGTTTTTATTACACCATTTGAATCGAAAAGTAATTTAGTGAAGTGTTTTTCTTTCTTTGACTGTTAATAATGATTATCCCTTAGTTCATTAATGTTAAGCTTAAATGCCACAGTTGTAAACACTTATCGCTCCTTGGGGAAATACATAGGCCTACTATTTTAGTAGTAGTGTAGAATATATACCAACGACTTCAACTATCCTAACACTGAAGTAAATTCTCCTTGGAGAAATATTCACTATTATAGTAGTAGTAGTGTAGAATATATACCAACGACTTCAACTATCCTAACACTGAAGTAAATTTTCCAAATAATTTTTTTTTAAAGGCATGTGAAATTCTTAACTAAAGTACGATTTCAATAATCTAACAAACTAATGCGCTAATATTAAATGCTAAACAGACCATATGATGGTTTAATGATCAACGCATCGCGGCGAGCAAGAAAATTGGAGATCCGATGATTCATAGAAAGATTTATATGTTCGTTTGACCTCGAACTCTGGTCAAAATACGGAAACATCTGATCACTCGCTTGCGAGGTCAAGGTAATGCGGAGAATGTAAACAAAAGGAAGGACACTGTCACTCCTGAGGTGCTCAAGCATTCTAGAAAATTTTGATCGCGCCGCACTCACTCAACACAGGAGAAATAATGCGTTTTATGTTTTATTTTGTTGTTGTCGTCGTTAACTGCAGTCTGAATGAAATAGAAATGTTTGCTATTCAACTCTCCAGTAAATATGCAATTTGCTATGGGTCTTCAGAGAGAATGAAATAAAAATAAATTCGAACTTTCAAAAGTCCAGTGCTGTGATAATGAATTTATTTTGATTCATTTTATTAAAAGAAACGCCTATTGAACAAGTGTCAAAGTACTGATGACACATCATGGCTCACCACATATCATTTTGTTACACAAACACACACACACACACGCACGCACGCACGCACACACACGCCTCATAACATTTCACAAAGAAAATATTTATCAATTAAACTTATTTATTCAGGTCTATGCATATATAATATTTCACAAAAATATTTATTAATTAAACTTATATATTCAGGTCTATGCATATATTATATTTCACAAAAATATTTATTAATCAAACTTATATATTCAGGTCTATTCATATATTATATTTCATAAAAATATTTTTATTAATTAAACTTATATATTCAGGCATATTCACATATATATTCACGCGGACATACTTTCATACACATGCATACACTCACATACACACAAACGTTTTTCATAAAATTTCACAAAGAAAGCAGTTATCAGTTAAACTTATATAATAATGTATATTCACGCGGACATACTTTCATATAAATGCATACACACATACACACACACACACACACACACACACACACACACACACACACACACACACACACACATATATGCGCCCAAAGCGAAAGCATTCCGTATACACACGTGCACATAGATATTACACACAAAAGGCACACATAAGCATTGAACTTAAGCATCATACAAAAACAGCACTCATAAATGTTGCACTTAAACATCACACATAAAGAGCACTCATAAATATTGTACATAAAACATCATACAAAAACAGCACTCATAAATATTGCACTTAAACGTCACACATAAACAGCACAAACATTACACACAGTCGTCATATGAACCCTGAGCAAAAACATTACTTATTAAGTATCACAAAATATATATATTAACCAAGAACATTACACCAGCAGCACACATGACCATAACACAAATAGCACACACGAACATTACACATTAACATCTTGCGCAAAATATCACACATAAGCATAACACATAGATATCACACACAAATAGGAGGTTACTGGAAATTGCTACCATTTTTTGCTTGGGGGAGCAATTATGACAGAGAGCCAGATTAGCCTTGAGAGAATAACAGCAATCAGTGTTCTACAACATGAGAAGGGAAACATATGGAATTGACATAAACAATAACTTGTGATTTTGTTACAAAAGCATGTCAAAGACTATTGAGACAGCGCCTAAACCAGATTACAATGAAATTACTTTTTCTTATCTCTTAATAACTCCATTTCTGTTCTCTGATAAGAACTATCCTGTGATTTGTATTGACACTAATCTATTGAATTGTGTGTTAGGATATAAGACTATCTATATTAAAATTATTCGAATGTGCTTTCATGGAAATACTGATGTCAAGTAATCTATTTCATTAATTTGTTACATGTATTGTTGATTATTAATTTAATAAATTTATTGTTAAATTTATTGATCTTCTTACACATATTGATAACCTTATGTTGGAGAAGAAAGTGGGTCAACGGGGACTCGCTAAATATAGATTAAAGACGGATTTGTCTGCTCCTTTAGTAAGACGTTTACCACCTTTGGAAATATTGCATGAGGTAAATGTTTTTCTTTAATGTTGTGGAAGAGAGAAAACGTTTACAGCACCACATATCCACCAAGTGAGAGAGACGAGTGGTGTCTGCTGAAGAATTATTAATAACATAAATTAAGATTCTCATACCTTGTAATTAGTTATGAAAGATAAATTAATCAATAATAATCATAACCATTAACTAGGTGGCATCACAAATTCCATCTTTGTTAAATCAGTGCTATTATTTTTCGAAAGAGATCTGTCAGAATCACAACAAAAGTCCATCGGGAAATTGATTTCCAAAGTGATTGCATTAACAGTCTTCCTGCCATATTTATTAGGTTATTATGAATATGTGCATATCAAACTCATTTCTGTGAGGGAAATTGGCCTGAAGGCTTGGCAGGAAATAAAACCAAGATAAACAAGAAAATTACGTCAATGACGTAATGTATTAATGCATCAATCTTGCCCTTTACAAAACCATTGAGAACATTTTCATGATGTAATGATGACATCAATAATTCGATTTTACATCAACTCCATTTTGGATAATCAATGTGTTGTATGTTAGTTGTGTTATAGTTATATGTTAGTTGTTTTATACTTGTATGTTAGTTGTTTTATAGTTGTATGTTAGTTGTTTTATAGTTGTATGTTAGTTGTTTTATAATTGCATCTATGTTAGAGCTGAATCTTAATTGTATGTTATAGTTGTATGTTAGGTGCACGTTGTTGTTCCAAGTTAGTTGCATGTTACAGTTGTATATTAATTGCATGTTATAGTTGTAAGTTACAGTTGTATCTTAGTTGCATGTTAAATTCTGTGTAAGGCGCATTTTAATATTTCAAGTTAGCAGCATTTATAAGTTGTTAGTTTCATGTTATAGTTGCAGTTCTGTTAGTTGTCAATGTGTCTTGAAGGACGTTGCGTGTTACAGTTCTATTGTCAATGTGTTTTCAAGAGTGTTATATCTTGCAGTTCTGTTAGTTGTCAACGTGTTTTGAAGAGTGTTACTTGCTGAAGTTCTGCTAGTTGTCTACTTGTTTTGAAGGGTGTTGTATGTTGCAGTTCTATTAGTTGTCAACGTGTTTTGAAGAGTGTTACTTGTTGAAGTTCTGTTAGTTGTAAACGTGTTTTGAAGGGTGTTGTATGTTGCAGTTCTGTTAGTTGTCAATGTGTTTTGAAGAGTGTTACTTGTTGAAGTTCTGTTAGTTGTCAACTTGTTTTGAAGGGTGTTGTATGTTGCAGTTCTGTTAGTTGTCAACGTGTTTTGAAGAGTGTTACTTGTTGAAGTTCTGTTAGTTGTCAACATGTTTTGAAGGGTGTTGTATGTTGCAGTTCTATTAGTTATCAACGTGTTTTTAAGAATATGTTGCAGTTCTGTTAGTTGTCAATGTGTTTTGAAGAATATTGTATGTTGCAGTTTTGTTAGTGGTCAACATGTTTTGAAGGATGTTGAATGCTGCCGTTATGTTAATTGTAGACGTGTTTTGGGGTGTAGCCTTCTCTGCAGTTCTATTAGCTGTCAACGTGTTTTTGAAAGATGTTGCATGTTGCAGTTCTATTAGTTGTAAGAACTTAGCAACTTCCAGCAAACTAAACTAATCATTTAGGAGACACAAGTTTACTATAGCCTGGCAACTACCCTCATGTGTATTTCGCAAAGAGAAGTATGTTTTAATTCATACAATACATTTCTTGTTGATTTTTTTATGGAATCACAGGGACATCACACATCATTGCATGGATGAAATACTTATCATACAAGAGCATCCACTCTTTATCTCGTCTTTCTTTCAGAAAGCAAAATCTTTCGTGTACAGACGGGAGGAACTTTGGGCTAATTATCGTAATCTTCATTATTTTGCACAGTGAACGCTAAGTTACTATAACATTCATTATTTTATACAGTGAACGCTAAGTTACTATAACATTTATTATTTTATACAGTGAACGCTGAGTTACTATAACATTCATTATTTTGCACAGTGAACGCTGAGTTACTATAACATTCATTATTTTGCACAGTGAACGCTGAGTTACTATAACATTCATTATATTGCACAGTGAACGCTGAGTTGCTATAACATTCATTATATTGTACAGTGAACGCTGAGTTGCTATAACATTCATTATATTGCACAGTGAACGCTAAGTTACTGTAATCCTCGTTATTGGGTAGAGTGAACGCTGAGTTAGTATAACCTTCATTATTTTATACAGTGAACGCTGAGTTACTATAACATTCATTATATTGTACAGTGAACGCTGAGTTGCTATAACATTCATTATATTTTTACCGCGAACGCTGAGTTACTATAATATTCATTATGTTGTACCGTGAACAATGAGTTATTGTAACATTTTTTTTTTAACAGTGCCTGGGACACTGCTTCTTTTGATCAAACGAGACGAGAGAAAATGTTTTAAGAGGAAGAGTGGTTTAATAGCCGAATAATATTTTTTTAAATAGGTGCATTTATTTTTTTATAAACTGGGTCACCCAATTGTTGTTTCGCTTTTCTCGGTTTAAACTTTAAAGCTTTATTATGTGGGTAATTCTTTTGAATCTTTCAGGCCCAGATAGGCCATGAAGGGGGCACTAACTTTGGATGAATCTAATTTTTATATACAATGGGTTTACAAGGAATATTTTCAAATTAAAAAATAATTAACAATTTCAGTTTAATCGGATTTCTACCGAAATAGTTTGATTGCGAGCCATGGCGTTTATCATCTTGCGACACCAACACGCACACATGTATATACACGTACTCACACATACCTCTAATTGCACTCATATGCACACACACACACACACACACACACACACGTATAATTGCACTCATATGCACACATACACACGTATAATTGTACTCACATGCACACACACACACACGTATAATTGTACTTACATACACATATACACACGTATAATTGTACTCACATGCACACACATCTATAATTGCACTCACATGCACACATACACACGTATAATTGTACTCACATGTACTCACATCTATAATTGCACTCACATGCACACATTCACACGTATAACTTTACTCACATGCACACATACACACGTATAATTACACACACACACACACACACACACACACACACAAACTGCACTGACAATCGCATCAAGGTCATTTCTAATTCAAAAGTACA
Source organism: Sinotaia quadrata (assembly GCA_028829895.1). Lineage (NCBI taxonomy): Eukaryota > Metazoa > Mollusca > Gastropoda > Architaenioglossa > Viviparidae > Sinotaia > Sinotaia quadrata. The sequence goes on along the minus strand of CM054181.1, from coordinate 7,928,632 downwards.
GTAACTATGAAGCAGGTTAGTTAATTTACCTTCTTTTTTTTTTTTTTAAAAGAAATATTCTGTCAGAATAAAATAGACATATTTGATACGGATGTGCACATCTATATCCATGTATGCAAATGTTGATGTCAGGTCAAATTTTACATCTCTGACGGTTGCAGAATTGACCTAAATTTTCTTTCTCATGCGCATCTTTGCTTAGAAAACGTTCATACTACTGATACCAGTACTCAGAGCGGGTGAGCAAAACAAATAGCAAATCATTTTCTATTAACAATATGTATTTTTTAATGTTATTTTCCTTGATTTCATTTGCTGATAAAGAGTGATAAAAACTATTTCCCCTGATCCGCTCGAAGGCTGCCTGTACAGATCCTCGTTTTGGATGTAGGTAAACACCAGAGTACACAGAAGCACCAGTATTTATTAGCCCAATCAATACACGTATACAGCATAATAAATACAACATAACTTATGAATATGTTCATTAGAAACAATGTCAAGTGTTTAGTGTACTATATTCAAACATCATAGTTCATAATTTGTAGAAATAATAGTCTACACGCATAATCCATCTCTATGTAAAACACAAATTATAACTTACCAATAGCGAAATGCACGAAATATTTCTAGGTCCATTCTCTCTCAATCAGTCAGTTAACCCACCATTAAGTATTTGCCGCCTTTCGTGACCTGACTGCCACACCAAATTCAAAGTGATTAGATAGACTACTTCAACAAAAAAAACCTTTCAGTCCATACCAATTGGATGAATTTGTTATGAATAAGTGTGAGACTATTAGTCAGAAAAAACTACTCATCCAGTTGGAACTAGTTTGGATTGCATCAGCACTTTCTAACCTATCCTCTATCTGAGTTGTTTACTTCCAACTTTGACACTTAAAAATATCAACATAAGCAGTGCCCAAGGTCGGGTCACTTTGACATGTAACAATTTATATAGCAATTAAGTTTTAAAATAGGTATAGGCAAATTTACTCTACCACTATTTGATATCTTAATAATCAAAATGGACATAGATGTCCAAAGTCATAAATTAAGTGGTGGCAGTTGTAGGGGTCATAGGGATTTTTCTGACACGAAGATAAAGGGCTGAACAAGTGCCTAAATTTGTTTCGAGGGAAAGACTGCTTTTCTATGTTGAGTAGCACACACAGCCAATTAACGCCTAGTTAAACACAGAGCAGTGTTCCGTGCAACTTACTGATTTACTCCACCAAGACAACACATGTCACGTTGAGTCCACTTGAGTAGATGTTTTTATGCAACTCATTTACTCCACCAAGACCACATATGTCACGTTGTGTCCACTTGAGTAGATATTTTTATGCAACTCATTTACTCCACCAAGACAACACATGTCACGTTGTGTCCACTTGATTAGATATTTTTATGCAACTCATTGACTCCACCAGGCCAAATGTCATGTCAGGTTGTGTCCACTATGCTAGGTTTTTGCTCGTTTGCAGCCTCATGTTATGTGATGTCTAGTTGAGATAGCGGAATCAGTCTTGTAGGTATTTGTTTCTTTTTTTGTTTTTGTTTGTTTTGTTTGGTAGCGCATGCGCATGGCATGAGTGACATCCACTCGGAGAGTCTGGGTCAATTTTTTCAAGTAGAGTTCACATTAGAACATGAGCGTAAAGAGTTGTATTATATTAATAAAATCGATGTTCTATAAACATACATATGACGTCATTGATTGTGTCTAGTTAAATATAGACATATCCTTTAGGTAATTTATCATCCACTGTTTTGCCAGCCAACAACCAAAAGGAACCTGCGGTAATTTATGACGTCACATTTCAGCGTGCTTACCACTGCTGATAGAAAGGGTCACGTGTTCTGTTGCCGTCGGAAAGCCCTATGTCGGTAAACTTATATAATTATAGTTTAAAACCATGATGCCCTGCCACTGTTCAGCAACCGATGAAACTTCACTTTGCAGTGATAGCACGAGTCTTGTCGTACTACAGCCAAAAACAGTCGCACTAAAAGTGCAATCAAGTGTCCTCACATCTCGGTTCAGTTTTCAAAGCAAACATTCAAACATGGACATGTTCAGTCGAAACTACCAACTACAGTTATCCCTTAGTGGTCTGAGAACGAAGGCCTAGGAATGGCTAGGATTATAGAGAACTAGAAAAGACGTCAAGAAAATTTCCATCCTACACTAGTTGTCTTTATACAACCGCCAAGCATCACGCCAACGCACACAAAGCCGAGACTAGACATTTTTATGACACCTGTGATGTCATCGCTCCCAAACAGAACCTTCTTTGGTGTGCGGATGACTGTTTTACGCCTACGGACGTCATGGGTTTCACTGACCCACACGACACAGTCCAGATTCTAGAATGTAAAAAGAAAAGATTAGAAAAAACACGAAACACTGACAGTATTGTGATGTACTTCCCTTCACTTCGGTTCCCTGTGACGCGTGTCATCTGCGGCGACATCGCTCGCATCTCATTTGACAGTTCGTGGTGTCACCACAGTCTTCACAGTGACGTCACCCGCATAAATAGAATTTTACATTAGGGAGCTCGGGTATCGAATGTCAACAAAAGTTCATGAAATTCATTGGAATTATTAAAAGTTAACCTCCAAGTTCTCAACTGGCAATTCTAAGGTTGAAACAGAATCCGTCTTGAGAAGGAAAAAATGCATAAAGAAAATCAGTGTGTGCTTAATGAAAGTCTCGGGCCAATACAAGTTTGCCTCACGATTTTTTGAGGAAATGTCGACCTCAAGGGGCGACAATGCTGGAGTCTTTCTTTTTTTTTTTTTTTTTAAAAGACAGTATATAGTGTATACTGTTTCGACTTTAAAAAATAAGCACATACAAGATATATATTAAACTACTAAGTATATCAAAGATCTCTTGAAATAAGTGATGTTGTTACAAATATTATGTATTCGGGTAATTTTTGTTTGTTTGTTTGTTTCGTAGGAGGTGAGAATAAAATTCCTGCATTTATTAGACAGGAAGAGGATATTATTAGAAGTCATTTGTCTCATTGTGTCTGAAAGTGGACTGGCGACTATGAAGGGCTGCCTATGGAAGTTTTAACCATTTCTTTACAAAGATAAAATGGCTAAATATTACACACTTAAAACGACTAGACAAAATTAAATCTTTCTGATACAAAATATTTACCCTTCTAGTTGTCAGTAGTGGCCTTTCAAGTTTCCATTTATCTTCTGAAAAGATAATAAACTTCAGACAAGCAAGAATCATATAAAATGAAGATTGAGAAGTAAACAAATTTTAATATCATTTAATATCGGTGGACCTACTTTTCTCAATGTTAATTATGCAGAACATCAAAAGCGACAGTTGTCGGCCTTGAAAGAAATGGCCTTTTTTCAGATCATGCTTAAAGCCTTGAAATCGCAGCCTCTATTATTCTCCACAATTCCAAGCAATAAAGCAAAATGTTCCTTTTTAAATATATACTAAAATTAAAACTATGCAGTGTTGTAAAGTTATTCAGAGGATGTCGTTAGTAACCTTGACCTTGCTGCTCCTTTACCCTGATAAATGTATGAGTGAGCCCCTGACGCATTCCTCCAGCAGAACAAGGTTGAGACCAAGGTCAATAACTCAAAATTATTACAATTGTAATTGTTGACGTGCTTAGACAGAGAAAGATTGCAGCCACCCTACCCCATCCTCACCTTCCGCATTTGCTCCAATTATTAAGTGTTATGAAAGTCATAAGCATTGAATAGGTTGCACCCTTACTTCCGGTTCCGGCCGTCATGGCGAACGAGACATCACCGGAAATAGTTCAATACATATTGAAGTACGCTACATATAGTCATACATATCGAATACTTCAATAGTTTTAAACTGTTACTCTTATTGTTGATGTTTGTCCTTTTACACTTGTTGTGTGTTGTAGGGTTTTTATTTTTATTTTTTGTTTATTGTCCATGAGAAAAGAAAACGAGCGGAATGCGAGTGTTTCGTGTTGCGTTTAACGGGGGGGGGGGGGAGGGGGAAGGGGGTTGCAGACTAGCCCCAGGCGCTGGTGGAGTGATGTACATTCTGGAAGGATAAGAAATAGTGCCATTAGTAGAGACATGGAAGGTTTGAGTGGATTATTTAAATGGATTATTGTCCTTATATGGGTGGAGTTTTTCTCACGAGCAACGAACACAGTCTACTCTTTCCGACAAATTTTGACTTCTAAAGGGTTAATGTTATGTTAAAGGGTTACGTAAATTTTGACTGCGTTACGTACGCAAAATATATCACATGAGACCCCGATTTGTCGTCCCATTCGACTGAATAAACCACCATCTTGAATTGCAATTTAACCTTTTTTCACCATAAATTGCAATTTAACCTTTTTTCACCATGAGGCTTGATCGAGACCGGCGTTACTGAACCAACTGCATCATGAGGAATCAGCGTTTATTCCACCATAATATTCACATCTGTCTTTTAAATGCAGTGTGATACTTTCACATCTCCTTTTTTTTTATGCACCAGGATATATTCACATCTCCTTTCTTTTCGCCATGATAAATTCACATCTCCTTTCTTTTCACCATGATATATTCACATCTCTTTTCTTTTCACCAAGATATATTCACATCTCCTTTCTTTCACCATGATATAATCGCATCTCCTTTCTTTGCACCATGATATATTCACATTTCCTTTCTTTCACCATGATATATTCACATCTCCTATCTTTGCAGCATCCTGTTCACATCTTCTATCTTTGCACCCATAGTATATTCACATATCTTATCTTTGCACCATGGTATATTCACATCTCCTATCTTTGCAGCATGATATATCTACACCTCTTATCATTGCAACCTGAGATATTCACATCCCCTATTTAGCAGTGTAATATTTACAGCTATTTTTACAGTGTAATATTCACAGCTATTTTTACAGAATGATATTTGGATCCCCGAACTTGCAGCATGCCATTCGCATCCCCTAGTTTTGAAGTACGAGAGACACGCCTACCTTTGCAAGCGTATTTGGATTTTACTGGTAAGACCCTTTAACGAAAGCAAATTTGATGATTAAACTTTAGAATCATATTCTCAAATGTTTCGCATTTCCGTTTGAGAAGATGCTCAAGCTCACCCCAAGGTAGAGAAACGTAAAAATATTAGTAAAGAATATTACTTCCCCCCACTCCCACCCCTTCCGGATTATCTTCGTCACATCTCAGGAATGACCACTTCTAATGAATGATGAATATTTCATGAACGTATACAGCGACACTAAACTGCTACTAGCTTGTGTTTCCCCCCACCACACACACACACACACACACACACACTCCAGCCCCTCGCCCAGCCTACTTTTATGCTGCTAGCTGAATGTCTTATCAACCTTCCCTGGTGGCGGAAAGATGCCAAGAAAAAGTTCGTCATAATGAGCCTATGGAGCCGAGGGGGCGTCGTATTTCTCTATTAGCTGCCAGACACACTGTTTGCATCCTATGCGCGCTTCACCATCAGTACATCTACTGTCCGCCTTTTTTTTTTCAGCGATCCAAAAGTATTTTGGAATGTGGCCGGTAGTCATCAGCTGGTGCAGGTGGAGTGACGTCAACGATCCGTTTCCGTGTGGAAATGAATACTTGTGTGTATGCGTATAATAAACAATGAGAGCCCCAAGCCTTCACTGCTGCCGCGCTGAGCCACGGCACACTTCCCGGAAATAAGTTGCAAATTGCTTGGACTACTCGGAAGTATTTTTTGTAATGAGGGCGTAAAGGGGAGCTCACTGACTTCCACCGTACGTCATTAAGAGGGCAGGGAGCACGCCCTCACGTATCAGTCAGTGTCTGTAGCTTGTAAGTCGTACGTTATCAGTTTGCGTTCACTTGTTCGGCTTACCTGTTTCTCTAACTGCTCACTCTGTTCAGTTTATCTTTTCTCAGTTTGTGCCTAGACTTCCAGTTTATCTTCTTTTTTATTTCTCAGTTTGTGCCTACACTTCCGGTTTATCTGTTTTCTTCCAATCTATCTACACTGTTCTTACCTGTTTCTTTTACAACTGTCTTATCTGTTGTCTTAAATGAGTTGTTTTCTGTCATCGCGTTCGCTGTAATCTTACATTCATGTGGACAGTGTTTTATATTATCAATCATAATTTCCTTCTCTATATTCTTACATTCATGTTCACAGTGTTTGTTTTCTGTTATCAGTCATAATTTTCTTCTCTATAATTTTAAATTCATGTTGACTATTTGTTTCCTGTTGTCAGTCATAATTTTCTTCTCTATAATCTTCAATTCATGTTGAATGTGTTGGTTTTCTGTTTCTAATCTTAACTTTCTTCTACATAACATTACATGCATACCTGCCATGTTGTTTATAATAGAGATTTCTCCTCTCTAATACTTAATGAGAGCAAAAGAGAGAAGGGGGGAGGGAGCGAAAGACAGAACATTGGAGAGAGAGAGGAAGTGAAAGACAGAAATCTGGAGATGGAGATTGAGAGGGGGGGGGACTTGAGAGAGAGGACAAAAGACAGAAAGTTGGAGAGGGAAGAACGCCATGACAGACAACACACAAGAACAGCAAAACAAGCGTGAAGGATTAGAGAAAAGCTCAATACACATGCATCATTACTAAACTAGAAGAAAAAGAAAAGCTAATGTACATATATTTCATTAAATTTGAGGTTAAATAAAAACTCAATACATGTACATCATTACTAAACTAGAAGCTAAAGCAAACTCTATACATATATTTCATTACTAAACTAGAAGCTAAAGCAAACTCTATACATATATTTCACTACTAAACTAGAAGCTAAAGCAAAGCTCAATACATATATTACAAGGAAAACTTCAAGCATGTCTATCGTCGACATAATTATTTTTTTTACTTACCTATTCGAACTTTTTTTTTTTTTACTTACGAGTATAAATGCCGAATTAGATTTAAATTTTCAATTACCTAGCGATTGCAACCAAATACAGTCATTTACGGTCGCACGGTAAGGGTTAAATATCTCGTGCAGGGGTCTAACTTATGCACACGTTCTTGGTCCGTTCGCGTCGATTGAACGAGCAAAGGGAGGAAACCCCAGAGCAACAAAATTCGCGCGCAGTAGTTGAGACCGAGAGTATAATAATTGCTAACACTACTAACCCAGTTCCATCGGCAACAATGTACCGGTAACTCTGCACTAGCGATGTCAACAGCTGTTACCTAGAAACCGCATTAAAATAAAGCAGTTCTCTTAAAGTCTTAACAACTCGAAAAAAAAAAAAAAAACACCAAACATCTTTTTATTCGACTGAATTCTAGTGTGTGCGTGACCTATAAGATGATTTGCTTCTGGACATGAAAGACAGGTTCCTTTGTAAAGTGCCGATAAAATTATTTAACAATAAAACACACGCTATAGAAAAGTATTTTCGCTACCGCCATCATGTTTTATTTAATAGGAAGTTTCGAATCATGAGCCATCATGTGACTCAAAATATGAAAATTGTGGCAAAGACTAATGATTAGATATGGAATTTCTTACTAGTTTCACGAGAAATGCTTCACACAAACAATTTATTACTGCATAAATGTGTTGATCACATTCACTCTCGTAAAGAAATGCTTCACACAATTTATTACTACATAAATGTGTTGATCACATTCACTCTCGTAAAGAAATGCTTTTGTCGTATGATTTATTTTTGAAGAAAGATAGAAAAATTAGAAAGAGAGTTAACTAAGCTGAAAAAAAAAATCGCCTTTGAATATTTTGCATCCTACACCATGACCTACTGTCGAAAATCTAGCTAGCAGGAAACAAGTGTACACGTTGCAAAATTTTGGCTTAAACAGAGAAAACGGAAAACAACTGTCTCCATGGTAACAAACGACATTGGGAGTGGGTGAGAGCCATACGGTTATTGGTTTGACGGTCGTTTGCTGCACGTGCTCATACTTGTGAGATGTTTAAAGCTGTGACTGAAATAGTGTGACGTAATATTACAATTAAAGTGAGATAGACAGACAGACAGATAGATGGATGGATGGATGGATGGATGGATGGATGGATGGATGGATGGATAGATAGATAGATAGATAGATAGATAGATAGATAGATAGATAGATAGATAGATAGATAGATAGATAGATAGATAGATAGATAGATAGATAGATAGATAGATAGATAGATAGATAGATAGATAGATAGATAGATAGATAGATAGATAGATAGATAGATAGATAGGGTAAAAATAAACCAAACGTTATTTAAAATCCAAACCAAAGCCCATACAGCAATACATTACTTCCCTTGCTAATACTTATCATGTAGTGAGGATTACAGCTTTTAGAATTTCCTACGGCCTATAGTTACAAATAATGGTAGTCATAAAGCATCATAATCATTTTAATATCTGACGTCGAAAATTGCCATTTCATTTTTTTTCCCAGTTTTTCTCAATCTTTATATTAAAACAAAATGCCCCTCTGAGTAACAGAAATGTTTGTTGTGAACTATTCTATTCTGTTTCAAGCTGTCGTAATCTCAGTAGGAACCAGTTGATAATCATGTCACTTCCTAAAATTAATTGTTTGCTGAATTAAGAAGACAGTGACGTTACATTAAGTTGGATATATGAATTCTTGCTGTTTAGAAAAAGAAGAAAAAAGACCATTAGCGAAAATATTAAGACTGTATTCTAACCGTTACAATTTGGACATAAACACATCTCTAATATTGCTTTAATATTTGTTCCGCCAAGTTTCTTGGCACCGAACTGCATCACTGTTAAAATATAATATTCTAAATAAGCATGGCTGTTATGGTACAATCAGCTAAAATTTTCCGCCTATTCCTATCAGCCAACATAAAGAAATCACTCGGGAAATTGCCAGTGTAGAACCCAATCATCTCTACAGAGAGTTATCACTGAGTAATAGTTGCTGAAGCGACTCGAAATGATTTGTATCGTGCTACAAGGACAATGACCGACTTCCATATGCAATTTGTATTTATGTGATGGTTGATCAGAATGTCTTTAAAGTGACAGTGTTGTGTTTTATTATTTTTCTTTTTAAGCAGTTATGTAAAATATTCTTGAATCCTGCATTACCATGTATTGTTATAATTATATTGTTCTTGAAAAATGTATTCTCCTTTATTCAACTATGAGGTAGAGTATCATTAACACGTGTGCTATTTTCGTCTGTATATAATTTATATGCAAACCTCTCTGTTCATAACACTCCACTCAATGATTACGTTATATAGATTCTGCCCCCCCCCCCCCCGACTGCTGGTACTAACGTCATGTTTATGTCACAAGCTGTCACTCATGTTTCTTCTGCTAGCTAGTATGGCGGTGTGTGTTGGGATGTCTTCTGCTGCCTAGGCACTCCACGTAACTGCCTCATAGTTCCCAAGAAGGATATCACTAAGAGTGCAGGTCATGTCAGGAATTGGAACCTATATACAGATTTGGCTACTGACATGACGTGGTTGGCTTGCTTGCTTGCTTGCTTGGTCGGTTCGTTTGTTATTTCGTTCGTTCATTCGTAAAATAAATAAAAATATAAACAAAAACAAGCAGTCACTCAACCAGTAAGTTCATCAAAATAAGTGCAGTATCAAAGCCAGTCATGCACAGAGGCAGACAGAGAGTAGTAGAGTGCCACAAGAGGGAGGGGCAGAAAGATGTGGAGGATGTTGTTGTTTTGTGGACTGCCGGGGGGGGGGTTGTAAGGAAGGGGGTGTAATGACGCTGTTTGTTGTTGTTGTTTTTACGGCATAGCTATCCTTGCATGAGAGAGCTTCACTTCCTCGTAAGCAATTACCGATATCATTCCCACCCCGCGTGGAGCGAGTAGGGTGGGTATTATTGTGTCTCGCGCGCTGTAGGCATGCATCATATATCAAGTGTAACCCGACAGGAAAATTCCTTATCAAGTGGCATTCAGTGAACTCCTTCCACCCAGTTCAATTCTTCTTGTTAGAAAATATTGACTCTCTGACAAGATAGTAACATCGCCATCTTTTTTTTTTGTCCCATGACGTGATCTGGAAGCCAAGCTCAAATATGTAATGGTTGACTAAAATTATTATTGTATTGACTTACTATATTGCTTTAAATTGGCTTATTATGTTAGCTTGTGTTGGTTTATTATTTTGGTTTGAATTGACATTGTGACAAATATTTCCACCCCTTTATTTGTCACTTGCTTTCATATACTTTCATTTATGAAATATTTAATGATTAAATTTTTGGAGCACTTTGTTCATATTACTGATATTTAAGATGCTAAAAGTAGACATCAAGCAAAACATGCAAAGAAAAATCGCAACAGTTCACCTAAACTGATAACTGGACAGTACCTGTGATATTAATATTAAACATCAGTAGCACCATTCCTCGCAGAATTCGGTGGTCAAAGTTCCTTTGAATGAGTGAGTCCAGTTATTAAATCTTGTTATAGATAAACGACTTATCAAATACCGCAAGCATTTATGAGAAGCTAACCAATTAGACCTAACCAATGGCCGCCACCTACTGGCCAACTGTAGTTGACCAATGGGTGCTAAGGGAATAGAGGAAGAAACCCAAGGTGTGTTGTGGAAAACTATCCCTTTGTCCATTACGAGGAATTCACGCAGTAAGACGTGTTTTCTCTGGGTCTCCATTTTTGGGAGTCGTGTGACTAATGCTGTAACAGTCAAGGCAGTAATCCCAAAGATATCTCCCAAAATATCTTCTTTCAAACTGGACCCTTGGTTCCAATCCTGAGCTTGACCACCTGTGTGCTAAGAGTCCGTGAATCAAGCCAGTGAAGGTGCATGACGTCATCCACTGCATTCAGAAAAGGCAGAAGTTAAACTTAGATTCAGGTCATTTGTCATTGCATGAAACAAACTTTGAACTTTCTTCATTCTGTGATGTTCATATTTGTGTTGTCTAAATGTAATTGACTAAGTAAAATTGTTAGAGAAAATGTTCACCAGGAGATCCCAAGGGAGGGCTCGAGAAAGAAGAACATTCTCAGATGATTGTTAAAGGAGCATTTGTACTTGAACCATTAAAATATAATTATCTTGTTTTATTCTGTGTATCTCTGTATGCATTCGTTGTATATGTCATTATTTGTAGTTGATCAAGGTTGAATTACTGTGTTGTGTGTAGTTAACTTACATTGTTAATAAATTCTATTTCTTTGTTTATCAACACCTTCAGTCTCATGTTTTAACTGGGTTAAAAGGTCAGGAGTGGAGGTGAGGGCATAATAATTAATAAGACGGGCGTAGGCCTTTGTAGAGAGTGTTCCACTGCTCGTACGGACATTTGTCAGGTCAGTGTTATTCTGTGGTGTTTATTTACAATACTGGGGATTGCTTTGTAAAGGGTACAGGAGGTTACTCTTTCAGTTCATTGCCTAAAAGTTGAGGGGGGGGGGGGTGTATTTATTATAGACATGGAGAGATAATGATATTATCATAGGTAAAGGGACCATGTGTCATTTTAAATAACCTGTTGCAGACATAATGTGTTTACTCGACTTGACTTAATGGTTTACTCGCCTTTACTTATTGGTTTACTCGACTTATTGGTTTACTCGCCTTTACTTATTGGTTTACTCGACTTATTGGTTTACTCGCCTTGACTTATTGGTTTATGTCTACTTGTGCTGACTTATTATGTTTGCATAAGGTAATTAGGATCTTGTATCAACTTATCACACTAGATAATTATAATGGCTTGATTATTTCTAAAGGTCAATCACTGTCTATAAAACTTCCCCCTCATTATCTGATCTGTTGGCTAATAAACTATAGTTTACTATACAGATGTACTAAATTATGTTTTATATAGTTTAAGATGTTAGAACTTACAAATTGATGTCTTGTAGGTGAAATGACTCCATGCTACTGTGTATGGAACCAAGTGTGAATGACAATCATAAAGTCTCTCAGTTGGCATCAATGTGAGATACATTTCTATATTTAATTGTGTCATGTCAAGGCTTCCATGGCGTTCATCAGTGTCATGGCTAGGCTACCAGGGCTTCCATCCATGTCATGGCTATCAAGACAGTCATCCATTTCAAGGCTAACAAAACAGTCATGGCTGACATCCATAATCAAGGCTATCAATAACATCATCCATGTCAAGGCTATCATAACTGCCATCTACATCATTACTACCAAGATAGGCATCCATGTCAAGGCTATCAAAACCGTCGCCAATGTCAAGGCTATCAAGACCATCATCCATGTCAAGACTATCAATACCGTGATCCATGTCAAGGCTATCAAAACCGTTATCCATGACAAGGCTGTCAAGACCGTCACCTATGCCATGGTTATCAAAGCTGTCATCAAGTACTTGTTTCCATGCTGGATCAGGAAGAGCTTCAGATAATATGATCGATCAGTCTCAAATCAAGCTCTGGCGTTTTGCGTACATTTAATTCCGGGGTATTAAATTAATATACCTGATATTACTCATTACTCTGTAAAATTAGCTCACTACCTTCGATGAATTTAAACTAGTTAAATCCTTATTTTGTTCCGAAAATGGCTCCTCTGTTGGCTTACGTCACGAACACGTGATTGTTCAATTGCGCTTCTCGTCAAGGGAAGTATGTGTGGTTTTTATGTTTTTTTCTAAGAATTTGGAAAGACTCTAGTTTTATTTTGTTAATAGTATCAGTATCCAAAACTTGAAATAAACAAAATATTCATCATATTTTGTCGTTTTGTTTTCTTTTGGATTCACTCTGAATGCACTAGTGCATATTAGGAAATGGAGACAAAACTTGCAGTTGCAAAGTTAAAATTTTAGCAACTTATTTCTAACATTGCCTCTAATTGATTTGCTGTATAGTTATCTGCACTCTATTAGTGTCGTGCGCAAAATTAGCTGTGTTCAGACTCATGGTTTCATAAAATTGGAGTGGCTTTTCAACGCTCTCTAGCTCCCAGGAATGAGACTTAGTGTCGTGCGCAAATCGCAGTGGCATTAACGGATAAGTCGAGTAGGGTATGCTACAGATATTTTGCTAAACAGATTTTTGTCGTTGAAAATCCAAGATTTTAAGTAATCGGCACAGCATGAAAAAATAGCACAAAAAATCTTCAGTAAGTACTGATAAATCACAGACATCTTTTTCCTTAACTCACGCTACCTGTAATAATATAGTGTCTGTCCCTGTCCATCTCTTGAAGAAATGTGTCTACTTGCCATCAGTTCCCTCTAATATTTTTCCTGTGTGCGCGGAACTGGCGGTTGTTTGAGCTTGTTTCCAAAACTTGTGCGCGGAATGAAAGTGTTGCGCGGCAATTTCTAATGAGCTGCACTGCCGCGCACCTTAGAGGGAACGCTGCTTGTCCTAGCTTTGGGGAACCCAGAACACTGAATATCTTCCTAATAACAGCACCATATCTCTTCTTACCCATAGCTCTAGATCTCTTTTACCTATAGCTCTGCATCTCTTCCATTACAACAACGTATCTCTCCTGACCCATAGCTCTAGATCTATTTTACCCATAGCTTTAGATTTATTTTACCCATAGCTCTGCATCTCTTCCTATTAACAGCACCATATCTCTCCTTGGTATAATGCATACTTCTCCTTACTCATTGCAATGTTCCTCTTTCGACCGTTAAAATATATATATATCTACCTACACTAAAAATGTATCTCACCCAACCCTAGAAATGCACCCCTTTCTACCATTAAGGTGCGATTGTGCAGACTTTAGGTCACTTAACCTCTTCCTACCTGTAGCATTCAGTATCGCGCGGTAAAGCAGGCTGTAAGATACATGCCTCCCGCCCAAGTGACTTAGGGTTCGGTTCGAGTTTGATCTCGCCTCGGGGTGATAAAAAAATTATTACGGGTGATCCTTAAGTGTTCCCTAAGTGAGTGAGTTCAGTTCCCATCGAATAGGACGATCCGCCAGCTCGACACCCTCCATGAATTTTAAACAGGTAGGCCTACGTGTTTATTATGTTCCGCGACTAGCTTTAGCTGGCTTACGTCGTATACATTCTGTGGTCAGTTTTGCGTTTCTCGAAAAGGGTCGCATGCGCCGTTAAAAATCGAAAAGTGTACATAGATGGCTGCTGTGCGCCCAAAACTGCACGTAGAAATTCACCCAGGTGTTTACTTTTCCACCCGTGACACTATATCCCTTCCTAGAACGTATTCCTTGACACATGCACCCGGCTGCGAATCCATCGAAACCTATTACGTCCTTTCACTCGCTATCTTTACTCGCCATTATGCATTTTACCCGTTGTGCAGTGCAGTGCTTACTTCATATTAAAACCTAATTTAGACTTGCAAGTTGCAATGTCCATTAATATAAATGATAACGTCAGACACTTTTCCCGTTATGCAGTGCAGTGTTTACTTCATATTAAAACCTAATTTAGACTTGCAAGTTGCAATGTCCATTAATATAAATGATAACGTTAGACATTTTTCCAAATACTTATTCAAATAATTCAGATTTGTGTCTATAGTTACGTGTCAGTAACGCCTGTAATAAAAATTCATAAATGTAGTTACATGTAGTTACACTTTTTCGTTTGATCGACTGATAAAAGAAAAAAACTGATAATCATGCTGTTGCTAAAAACAATAAAATAAAAAGACAGCTCTGCTTGCACTTTAGAAAGGCAATAGGTCTTATCAGTTTCTGAATTACATGTATATATTATTTGGTGAACAGTACTCTGTCCTGCTACAATGACCTAGCCACCCGCCTGTCCTCTAAAATCACAACAGTTCACTCAACTCAAAGTCAAAACAGAGTGGTCATTGCCACTGTCTTTATTTTCCCTGCCGGCTGCTAACCGAAAATACAGAACAGCTGAAAGTAAATGTAACGCCTAAATCGTGAATTCTACCAGAGTGCGTGGTAATAATACTACAACCTGCACTGGAAATAAACACTGACATTGAGCCGTGACCTTTCAACACTCAGTGCAATGTGCAAGTCGCTGCTCTCAAGGAAATATGTGTCACGTGACATTAGCCGCTGTACGCTGTTTTTGTTTCGTGGACGCCAAGTGGACCTTTCAGTCCACAGATATTTTGGGGTGTTACCATTTATATCTCTAAACAAGTATTTTACCATATGAGCTGAAATTTGCCTGCGCTGCGCACGCTGCTGTATAATCCCTGAAAAAAGGTCAGTGTTCGGCGCGCATTTTGACGTCATCCGATGAGTAAGAAAAAAAGACAAAGACCTTGAGGCCCTGCATGGGTTTCGACGTTTTTAAAGCTAACACACCCTATAGAGAACTGAATGTTTCAGACGTTTCAAAATAATAAATAATGAGATATGTTGATATTATTTATCAGCAAACTACCCAATTTTTCTTCTTGCCAATATATTGCAATACATTGAAAATAAGAGCATTTTTTAATTAAAAACAGATGAGATTATGCAAGCTTCGGACTTGTCTGTAAGCTATGTGAGGGAATAATTTTACTTATGGCTGCTTGCGGGTCAATTAACAGACGTTTTGCATGTCACTTAAAATTTTATTTTTTTTAAAGCATTTTTTGTTAAAAAGTAACCAAAACGACCACATATAGCAATAGTATAAACTGTCACATACTTATTAAGGATCGCTGATTCTGTTGTAAATCAGCGCTGCCCGCACTTCCACAATGAACGAAGCCAAGATCAAAAATCACTGAATGACATATTTCATTCTGGCCTGAATGAGTCGCGGCGAGTGTCACGTGACTACAGGCTTGAATGTTTATAAATTAAATAAACACTACAATACAAAGAAACTGGGGGGGGGGAGGAGTATCCCTGCAAATTTATGGCAAACATAGAAACTGACTTTAAGGCTGGGGATGTACAATAAATTAGTCCAAATTAGGGGAAATTTAAGAATGAACTGTCAAAGAAATTAAGCAGCTTTATTTGGGGACTAAACTAAAAAGAAACCGCCTTTAAAATCCGTTTAAACTTTGAGGGAAGTTCAAATCATGTATTTATTTCCTTGGCTTTAATAAGACTTCAAACTACAATGACAGAATTATATTAAATGTAGCTAAAATAATTAAATTCGCTACTTATAAATTATTATGATTTCAAATAAGGAAAAGGTATAAAAGACGTTGATTGGAGACTGGTGCAATAAATTTGTTACCTATATCAAGGGGTGCAATAAATGTGTCCCCTATATCAAGAGGTGCAATAAATTTTCTAGCAATATCATAGCTATCGAAAAACAAGTTCAAGGTCATCGACTGGAGATGAAATAAATTCGCAATGAACATAAATAAAACTGAATGGACTTAAAATAAAATGATCGATATCGCGACTTTACATATCCAAACGAAGATTTCGAGAGGAGTAGAAATAGAACCGCTATCGATTTTGCTAATTGAAGAACGACAACAAAGACACCAGAAGGAGATTAAATAAATACTTTATCGACGTCATGACTGTGTAAATTAATGTGTAAACAAGGAAGAGATAAATACTCTATCGACGTCATGACTGTGTAAATTAATGTGTAAACAAGGAAGAGATAAATACTCTATCGACGTCATGACTGTGTAAATTAATGTGTAAACAATGAAGTCTCCACATGTCCAGCAGCTATAATCGATTTAGGATTTTTAAATATAAAAGGTGTTGTTAGTTGGTGCGCTTTAATACAGAAGGGTGGCGATTATATTGGAGAGCAAGAACTCGGTGAGCCATAGATGAGTGAGCTTACTCACAACCCTTAAAGACCAAGTGAAATGGAATCTAGGTCAAACGTAGTTTGTGAACGAGGTTTGCCCCGTTGCTAAGACACAAAATCCTAAGCCCTTGCGGGGAAAGCAAGCAGAAGTGACGTCATGAATTGGGGTCAAATGACATTTATGTTATGAATAGTGTTAAAAGTAGTGCCACATTATATAAAGTAAAATAGTATGATGCCATTAACACACAAGCAACCACTGATGTAATAAAATGCATTCATGCAAATTCATATTAAAAGATGATGGTAAGGGTTTGATGAATATCTATTTAATATATGAATCATCCTATTTAGTAGATTTTTTTTTATTAAATCAGATATTGCAAAACAACACTTGATTAATTGTTAGTTGATTAATCAGACTAATAATCAAGTTGAAACTGCAAGAAGTATCTATTTTAATAATTCATTCAAGTACAATGATCTTAGGCACTTACCAACTAATATTCAGTACTAATTTACCAATAGTGTTTTTAATTATTGCATGAATACTGTTTTCTACATTTATTGTATAGGTGCAAATGTGGAAAGTGAATTTAAATTAATTTTAGTAGGTGTGCATAAATCAAAAATTAATTACATGTCTGCAATTAAGAAAAAATAAAACCCATCAGAAATCATAGTAAACTTTTCTGTAGTTACTTATTAACTTCCCAGTTACAAGAAGATTCACTGAATTGATTGAAAACCTTTTTTCTATTATTCATATTTATGACAGGTGTCACTGTAAAGAACTGATTTTATGTAAAATTACAAATCAATGTCAATGATCAAACGAACGAAATATAAATGTGTAAGTGTAAGACTTATTTTAAACTGGTTAAGTCTAACTTTTTTTCACCACAACGCCTGTCAATTTTAAACTGTCCTGAAAAGACTGCTTTGCATTTCACAGTCATCTTCCTCGAAGTGCTCACCTCACACTACCGTCTGTGCTGTCGGATGAAAGTTTTATCATTTCAGCTTTGTAATCCACTTTTTTTTCGTAATGTATTATCTTTGTGAAATGTAGAAGAAAAAAAACGGATATTTGGGGGCTTGTCCGCTCTTTATGCAGAGCCACATGCACTGCAATAGTTAACCTTGTTTTAATTTTTCAAACCACGCGTTTAACGCAAGCAACATGTCAGACAGCGCATGCGGCTTGTTGTTCCCACTCATGACGTCACATGTTATGTTGCTATGGTGAGAAATCAGTCTCGCAAATGATCGAGAGCTCTGATTTCTTTCAGAAATATTGACCTTTCATACCAACATAAATTCACTTATACAAATCTGAAATTTTAAACTTTGCAGTCTTGATTCTAAGAATGGAAATTACACATCTCATACGGATTTATTCTTCTCTCTGCCTGACCTAGATTCCATTTCACTTGGTCTTTAAATCATAGCAGTCGTACGGGTGATATAAAGTTAACTGAAAAACAGATGCCTCTTACCTGCTAACGCAAGCTTTGCAAATAACGTTTTGGTACTGACGATCGAGGCATTGTAACGGAAACAGAGCTCGCGCTAGTGACCCTAACAGCCCGATCTAAAAATTTGCCCCACTAATAAGTGGTACATTTTTTAATTTTTTTTTTTTTACATCTTGCGCTGCTGCTCTACGATGCCGGATATTCAAAGAATTTTTTTTATTAATAGGCACTGAGTGATGACGTGTTCTAAAAAGTTTTTTTTAAAATTAGACTATACTCGAGGGCAACTGAAATTAAATTCATAGAGTTGGAGCGTTGATTCCAACCTGCTGATAACAGCACGTGGCAAGCCGCCAAGCCGAATCTCGGTGAATTGGTCTCTTGTCTTTATTAACCTTTTGGTTTTTTTTCTTTATTTCAACCACTTCCAACGTTCGTTGGTGGGGATGGGGGTGGCAGAGGAGAATGTTCTGGAAAGAAGAGTTATACTGCTGTGGTTGGAGAACACGAAAAGGTATGAGTGGGCGTTTTGGTGAGTTCTCAAAACGAAATTATACCCAGGCAGAGTCCAAAACTACCTGTTTTTACCGATTGTGCAAGCTTGCCCATGGATCCAAGGCGGCCTGTAACTCAGTGTGATTTAGTGTTCCGAAACGTGCTGTCCAGCACCTTGAGCTAGAGTTAAAGACAATGAGAATCGAACCCGCCATGCTGAGCTAGCTGTCTTCTGCAATAGTACGATAAGCGTTTCGCGGTCAGTCAGCTCAAGCTGTTGTACGCTTAATGTGCAAATGATATTTTGCTCTACAGACGAGTTGAGTATAGTCCATTGTGTTGACCTGTGTCCAGCGAATAATAGCGTTACCTCCCTTGTTGCCTTGGCCGGCTTGTTACGGTTATAATCAGTTTCTTTTCTTTCTTTATTCCCCCCTTATTTAAGAAAGTTTTGGAGAAAGAAAGCTTCCCTTTTTTTAATTTAGTCTGCAAAATATTTGTCCTTTGTTCGCAGCCCGGATTGTTCGCTGTTGTTATGAGTCTGTCTTTTAAAGACGTTTGATATAACGAAACGCTTATAACACGGCCATTAGCCGTTCTTGGTATGGTCACAGTCAGTGACATAACGCGATTAAACACAATCAGTGACAATTTAACGTGATTTAAGCACAATCAGTGACAATTTAACGTGATTTAAGCACAGTCAGTGATATAACGTGACGTCCTTTAAACAGGGCCAGTGATATAACTTGATAGAATACGGCCAGTAACATAACTATTTGAACACGAGGGTAACTAGGAACAAGGCTAGTAAATTGAACACGCCTGCTGTTTAAAAAATAACAGCCTCAGTGATAAAACGTGACTTGAACACAGCCAGTGATAAAACGTAGTTTGAATACAGCCAGCGACATAACGTGATTTAAATACGACCAGTGCTATATTGTCATTTGACACATCCAGTGACATAACGTCATTTGAACACAGCCAGAGAAATTTGAACACAACCAGTGATAAAACGTAATTTAGACACAGCCAGTAATAAAACGTGATTTAAACACAGCCAGTAACGAAACGTGATCTAAACTCAGCCAGTGACAAAACGTGATTTGAACACAGCCGGTGACAAAACGCGATTTAAACTCAGCCAGTGACAAAACGTGGTTTGAAATTGAACACAGCCGGTGACTAAATGTGATTTAGACACAACCGGTGACAAAACGTGATTTAAACACAGCTAGTGATATACGATTTAAACATGGCTAGTGACAAAACGTGATTGAAACATAGCTAGTGACAAAAGATGATTTAAACATAGATAGTGACAAAATCTTATTTGAAAACAACCAGTGACAAAGACGTGATTTGAAAACAGCCAGTGATATTACACGCTTACGTGAATGCATGATGAATGACATTTGACCTCTCAAACAGTTCTTCACCCAGCAATCAACAACAACACACGGCGTATTTATTTTGTGCCATTAAAACACGATAATCATCAAACACCTACCATATGTGTCCCACATTATTTCTGTACCAATTTAAATCCGCTAAAAACAAAAGCATACGCAGCATGCTTATCTTGCCATTGGTAACGTAACCCGACATCGGACAGAGTAATGAGTGGCCCGTTTTATTTGTTGTTCTCCTAATTATAAGGCCGTAGCAATGACTAAAGACAACTTATTTACTAGCATCAGTAAACGACAAGTATTGGGAGTATAACTCAATAGCAATGTCTTCAAGTAGCCTCTCCCTTAAAAACAGCTTACCAGCAATGAAATTACTCTGTAACATTGTCTTCAAGTATCTTCTCCCTTAAAAAACAGCTTACTAGCAAAGAAATTACTCTGTAACATTGTCTTCAAGTATCTTCTCCCTTAAAAGCAGCTTACCAGGTGTGTCTGTTTGCTGGGAGATGGGCAAGATGTTATTTCTCCATTATCCCGGGGCGCCCAAACTTTAATCTAATCCCCCCCAAACACTTTCTGGCTTGCCATATGTTAGAAAGATGAATGATAGATAATCAGAAGAGTGACAGGATAGCTCGATCCCCTTGATACATACAGCCAGGATAGTAAGTAAATACTGGTAACAGACTACAACATACAGCCAGGATAGTAAGTAAATACTGGTAACAGACTACAACATACAGCCAGGATAGTAAGTAAATACTGGTAACAGACTACAACATACAGCCAGGATAGTAAGTAAATACTGGTAACAGACTACAACATACAGCCAGGATAGTAAGTAAATACTGGTAACAGACTACAACATACAGCCAGGATAGTAAGTAAATACTGGTAATAGACTACAACATACAGCCAGGATAGTAAGTAAATACTGGTAACAGACTACAGCATAACGTGTAAGTGATTCGGTGGTCTATGTTCCTTATAGTGGTGTATGAGTGTGGAATTTGTGTTGGAAACAAATCCTAAATTTAACCACTGATAAGTGATTATGTTTATTAAATGATAAAGGAATTCATAATAATAATCATAATAGAGACAGAATGTATTGTAGCGCCACAACAGTGCTTTGGGAATTGTGGAGGACAGTGTTTTAGGAATTGTAACGGAGATAGTTTGTGGGAATTGTGATGGTCAGTGTTTTGGGAATTGTGACCGAGAGTGTTTGGGGAATAATTAACTATCTGGACCAAGTTAAATGCAAGTAAACTTTTCATATAGTAACTATATTTTTTTCTGTAATTAACCATAACGACATTTTTATATTTTAGTACACAGATTTGTTCCTATAACATTCGTAAAATAATGTAATGAGTGATCTGAGATAGACAGGAGAATGGATAGAATAAGGTTATATAATGGATAATCAGACAGTGCGGCGCAATTCATTTGCTAGTTCCTTCAAGAAACTTTCAAACCTGCATCTTTTGTGACCATTGTCCAGACCCAAGAGTGGTCTCCTTGTTGTGACAAGGTGTGAGCATTGTCCAGACCCAGGAGACAAGAGCGGCCTCCTAGTTGTGACAAGGTATGACCGTTATCCAGACCTGCGAAACAAGAGTGGCCTCCTAGTTATTATTATTATTATTTTATTATTAATGTGGGGAACGCTTCCGGCTTCCGCCGCTTTCGCGTACGCCTCCTAATTGTAACAAGGCGTGACTATAAACAGACCCAGGAGACAAGAGTCGCTTCCCCTAGATGCGACAAGGCGTGACTAAAGCCATCACACAAGCAGACACGCCTGTTGAGAGAGGGAAACAAGTGCTGAATTCCATCTTTTGAACTGAGAAATTGTAAGTGGAAAAATAACAGTGTATTTAAAATGAAATAAACGGTCAAGTTATCAAGTCATCATTTTTAGATCAACTTGCAATCAAACAAATAGATACAAGGGCGTTAGGCAATGCTAGTAGTAAAAAAATAATCATGTTATTGAAAGTAATAATTAAAACGGCTAATTTTTTATATAATTGACTCAGTTCATTGCACGCGCTACATGTGCTATTAATTTACTGACGAATAATCTAAACATGCACTCGCATTTTTCCAGTTCATTGTACTTCTTATGTGGTCTTTCCTACGTAGTTTAGTTAAATATATGATTGCTGTGTGATTGTAAAGTCGGACAGCGAACATAATATTTAGCAAGTGTTCCGCCAAGGAAAAAGATAATGTGAAGGTCAAACAAATATGGCCGACTTTTATAGCTAGTGGCGCATAAACAACTGTCGTAGGTGGTTTGAATCCGGTAACAATTCTTTAAAATCGTAATAACATTTTATTTCAAATTTTCCTCTAGCAAAATGATGAACCATAAAACACTTACAATTGAGGACATAAATATTTTTAAGACTTTTTCATTCCAAGAATTCAAAAACAATGATTTATAAAATCAGTCTGCATATCCACCATAATGTCATCTGTGGTGATTACATGATGACTAGTAGTTGCTGAAATGACGGGAATGTCGCAGTCATAGGATAGCCATAGCTTGTGACGATTTGATGACTACATGATGACTAAAAGTTGTTGAAATGACGAGAATGGAGCAATTTATAGGACTCAAAACCCTGCAATCACCATTTTGATTTTGCGCACCTCCTTATTTCAGCTAACGGGTCAACTGACATTTCAGGTTCATCACACAAAAAAAACATGCATGCGTGCGTGTGATTGTACTTTATTATGAATAAAAACTGGAGAATATTCATAAAACTCCAACATGTTTCTGTTACTGTGGCTCAGTCGAAAATTTTATGGTAAGTCTCTCATGAAGTTCCCTAAGCATTTGACAACTTAATTAAGCTTAAATTGAGCTTAAACCTCTCCTACTAACATTCTTCTGTCTACCTGATCAATGGAAAACATTCATTCTTAAATGGTCAGTAGCAAGTTCTGATTCTTGACTGGTCAAAGACAAAAGCTCTGATTCTTAGTTGTCAAAGACAAGTTCTAATTTTTACCTGATCGAAGACAATCTCTAATTATTAACTGGTCAAAGACAAGTTCTGATTCTTAACAGTTCATTAACAAGCTCTGATTCTTACCTGTTCAAAGACAAGCTCTGATTTTTACCTAGTCAGTGGCAAGTTCTGATCTTTACCTGGTCAACACATAGTTTACTTTTTTTTAAGTGTTTGTGATATGGTGAATACATCATCAAACCAGGTGCTATTTTATTTCATACTAAAAGAAAACTAAACTAAATTATTTTGTAGTATTATAACGCTATAAGTAATCAGAGTGTTACGGGTATATAATTAATAAAACAAAGTATTTAAATCGCATATTCCTCACATAATAAACAATACACTGTATTTAATCAACATATTCGTTACATATTAAACAATTTACTGTACTTATATCAACATATTCCTCAAATAATAAACAATATACTGTATTAAACCAACATATATCTCACACTATACCGTACTTAAATCAATATATTCCTCACATAATAAACGGTATACTGTACTTAAATCAACATATTCCTCACATAATAAACAATATACTGTACTTAAATCAACATATTCCTCAAATAATAAACAATAAAGTGTACTTAAATCAATATGCTTCTGGTCTGTAATTAATAATACAATATGCTTAAATAATCAGGTTTCTAGTGCAAACTCTCATAGTGTTAATTAACTGTTTTCATACTGGTACACATTGACATAATTAGTACTATGTCTGTTTGTACCGATTTAGAAGCGGGTAATTGGCACTATGTCGTGTGGCACCAATACAGAAACAGTTAGTGGACACTACGTCATACTGCACTAATGCAGAAAAGTTAATTGGCACTACATCATTTTACATCAATACAAAACAGTTAATTGGCACTACATCAATACAAAACAGTTAATTGTCACTACATCATTTTACATCAATACAAAACAGTTAATTGAACTACATCATTTTACAGCAAGACAAAACAGTTAATAGGCACTATGTCGCTTAGCATCAGTGGCAAAATTAACTAGCGGTGATCTAATATCTTAATAAGTAAACTAAGAAGTTTAAAAAACAAAAATGCTTTAACTAAAAATAAAGTATTTAAAATCCAATTACTGAAAAATTTAGTCCAGTTATCATTTTGTATTACATAAGTAATTTCTGCACGGCAATAAAAACATCGATTGCAACCCCTTTCATTCTCAATAGAGTGAAAACCGGGCTATTTACTTTTGTTGTTTAATTTGAATGTCATGTTCACTTTATGTAAAATTCGATGAAGAAAGTCAAATATTGTTGTTTAATTTGAATGTCATGTTTGTTTTATGTATAATTCGATGAAGAAAGTCAAACATTGTTGTTTAATTTGAATGTCATGTTTGTTTTATGTATAATTCGATGAAGAAAGTCATACATTGTTAATCTGTTTCTACGATTATGCGAGTTAAACAACTAGTGTAATTGGGTCTTCAGTACTGTCACGGCCTGTAGGAGAAAGTATCCGATGAAAACTATATATGTATTAATATTCGGTCTTTGTGTGTGTGTGTGTGTGTGTGTGTGTGTGTGTGTGTGTGTGTGTGTGTGTGTGTGTGTGTGTGTGTGTGAGTGTGTGTAGGGGGGACTAACAAATAAAGCACCTGGATCTGCAGTTATTTCACGGTCTCGGGGGAAAGGGGGGCTACAGCTGGCGAAACTATATCTGTAGTATCATCACGATTTGGGGTTGGAGAGGGACAACCACCTTTAGTAAATGTACACCCTATATGTAGTACATTCATGGTCGGGGGGTGGGGGGAACACCTTTAGTAAATGTAGACCCTATATGTAGTACATTCATGGTCGGGGGGTGGGGGGGAACACCTTACTTAGTAAATGTAACCCTATATGTTAGTACATTCGCGGTCCGGATGGGTGGGTGGGAACAAACACCTTTCGTAAATGTAGGCTCCTTATGTAGTACTGTCACGACTCGGGGGAACGGGGTGGGGAACAAACACTTTTTATAAATGTATGCCCTATATGTAGTACTGTCACGTTCTGTGGCGGATTAACACCTGAAGAAACTATTACATCTTTACATTCATGTCTGCTACAACTAGTGTGTGTGTGTGCGCGCGTGCTCAAGATGTGTGGTATTAAGGGTACGTGCATTTGTGTTTTGTATATGTTGGGAGGGTATATCTGTATATATATATGTATGCGTGTGGTGTGGTGTGGTGTGGTGTGGTGTGGTGTGGTGTGTGTTGCCGTTTGTGCTTGTGTTTATGTAGCCACTGCAGATTATTTTCATTCCACCGTGTTCCGACAAGGGAATAACTATCTGTAATTATAGATGGGTTTTTTTCCTTAAACAATGTACCATTAAAATATCTTAACGTGACTGTTATAAAGAAATGTCGTGAGTGTGTGTGTGTGTGGGGGGGGGGGATTATAAACAAATTCCCATAGGTGTTTTATTTTACCATGTCACGATAACATCTCAATGACAAATATCTTCAAGCCAATGGCTATCATGGGACAGCCAGAGTGGGATCATATTTTTTTTATTATTTTATTTTTGTCATACGCAGGTCGTCGATCTGAATGAATCTGCAAGTATTTCCACCCCCGTTATCGCATGAATTCTTATTTTTTTTTATTTTTTTTTTTTTGGTTTGTTGGGGGGGGGGGGTGTGAAAAATCAATCCGAATAGGCAATTCTTCAGGAAGGGCATGAATAATTTGTTTGGGTTGTTTGTTTGGGTATTTTGTTTGGTTGTTTGGTTGATTTTTTTTTAATATGAGGCATAGTTCCGTTATTGAGTTTATTGACCTGGTCACGAATGACTGGTCTCTTGGTTGTCACAAGCAGAAAAAGATCCTAGAGTTTCACACATAAAAGGCACACACTTCACAATCTCTGTAGCGTGCACACTAGGAGTGCTGAAACTTAGCTAGAAGGGTGTGAAATCAAGACCACTCCCCAACAAAACAGCTCTCAAACTGCGCGCGCTCTCTTCATGTCAGAGATGGCGGCCAGCCAGGAACGAGGCTTTGAGTCACGATCTTATTTTTAACTTCCTCTAGGAATGACTTCGGCAAACATAGGCTTGTTTATTTACAGTTAATAACTGTCATTGCCCTGTTTATACATTTTAATTTTTTTTTTTTACTGGCAAGAAAGCCATTTATAAAAAGTTCTTTTAATTAAATTAATGATCAAAGGCTTTAATGTACGACAGGACGCTTATTTACAAGATACTCTCAGAATCTCGTCTACAGTGGTGCTTGAAATATTACAGCGCGCGAGCGTGCACGCACACACACACACACACACACACACGCACACACACACACACACACACACACACGCACACACACATACACGCGCGCGCGGGTGGCGTGCTTGAAGTACTGATGCACACACGGGTAGGAAGGAGCGCTTAAAATATTAATGCGGGCACGCGCGCACACACACACACACACACACACACACACAAACACACCGCGCGAGTCAGTTTAAGCAGTTTTAATTCAGTCATGCAGTCCCTCATTTTAGACTCTATTAGCATAACTAAGAAAATGTGTGCACGCATGGATAATACAGGAGTCAGTCCTGATTTATTTTTGCTGTTAATTTTGCTCTCGTTCTTAATTGTTTGATTTTATGCTTATTTGCTTGTGCTCTTGTTGTTGAAGTTTTGGGGTATTTTTCAGTTACATTTTTTATGTTAATAACGATTAATCAAATCTGATCAGTGACCCAGAAAATTAGATTATTTCTAGTGTTTTGTTATCTAATTTATAACTAGCAAAGAGTTCAGACCAAAAAAAAATTAACTATTCATTTCAAGAATCGTGTAATGCATTTAAATACAGACATTATATCAATAAAACTGGTGACTGTTGTGAATATACTGTAGCAATGAAATGTGAAAGTGTTATACAAATAGTGAGTGTTATAAAGATGTTATACTAACTAGAATAATGAGTGAGGTTTAGAAAGCTATAGTAGCAGTGAAATGTGAAAGTGAGTTATTAAGATACTATAACCGTGAAATGTGAAGATGTTATTAATATTTATATCAGTGAAATAAGAAAGTGTTATTAAGATATTACATCAGTGAAATAAGAAAGTGTTATTAAGATATTACATCAGTGAAATAAGAAAGTGTTATTAAGATATTACATCAGTGAAATAAGAAAGTGTTATTAAGATATTACATCAGTGAAATAAGAAAGTGTTATTAAGATATTACATCAGTGAAATAAGAAAGTGTTATTAAGATATTACATCAGTGAAATAAGAAAGTGTTATTAAGATATTACATCAGTGAAATAAGAAAGTGTTATTAAGATATTATATCAGTGAAATGTGGAGATGTTATTAAGATATTATATCAGTGAAATGTGGAGATGTTATTAAGATATTATATCAGTGAAATAAGAAAGTGTTATTAAGATATTATATCAGTGAAATGTGGAGATGTTATTAAGATATTATATCAGTGAAATGTGGAGATGTTATTAAGATATTATATCAGTGAAATAAGAAAGTGTTATTAAGATATTATATCAGTGAAATAAGAAAGTGTTATTAAGATATTACATCAGTGAAATAAGAAAGTGTTATTAAGATATTATATCAGTGAAATGTGGAGATGTTATTAAGATATTATATCAGTGAAATAAGAAAGTGTTATTAAGATATTACATCAGTGAAATAAGAAAGTGTTATTAAGATATTATAATTATCAGTGAAATGTGGAGATGTTATTAAGATATTATATCAGTGAAATAAGAAAGTGTTATTAAGATATTACATCAGTGAAATGTGGAGATGTTATTTAGATATTACATCAGTGAAATAAGAAAGTGTTATTAAGATAAGTATGATGCCAGTGAAATGGAAAAGTATTCTAAAGATATGATATCAGTGAAATAAGAAAGTGTTATTAAGATAAGTATGATGCCAGTGAAATGGAAAAGTATTCTAAAGATATTATGTCAGAGAATGGATAAATCTGTACTATTGGAATGTAAAAATGTTATTAAAAAAATTATTATAAAGGAATTAAAATAAATTTATGAAGAAAGTATATCCGTGAAATAATGAATAGAAATATATATATATATAATCATATATTTTGGCAATAAGCTAATGAAAGTTATACAATTCTATAGCACAAAAAAAATAAATGAAAATTACTTTTGTCAAAAATCTGTCAGTTTTGATCAAAGTTGCTTCTCATTTAAATTTGTAGATTCTTTACAAACTGATTTTTCCCCACCCACCCGTCATTTCTGTCATAGCGTGAAAATGACCTGATATATTTGTCAACAACTTTTTCTTTCCTATGGTCCTTTTCGATTGTAATATTTTATTTTGCAAGCTTTTTCATTTTACATCCGCCTTGATAGAAGTGATAAACTGTACACTTTGGGAAACACCTTTACATTTCACTGTGGTAGACACCTTTAATTATATACAGTTGGAAACACCTGTCTATTTATCATGTATACTCCTGCTGAAAGTTGCACTCTTTGTCTGTAACCGTTCCTCGACTTCTTTTGGTAAAAACTAAATCCTAAGTCACTAAGGGAACCGATCTTCTTTTTTATTCCCCTTCCTCTCAGACCTCCATCTGCCTGGAACGGTGATCAGGTTATTGTCTCCCTTTGACATTACTTTGGCAGAAGACGACGAGGCGTTTGTATGTGTAAATTTTTTTATTTATTTTTTTTTTTACATTTATATAAGTATACACGGGAAACGGATATAGATAGATAGATAGATAGATAGATAGATAGATAGATAGATAGATAGATAGATAGATAGATAGATAGACAGATAGATAGATAGATAGATAGATAGATAGATAGATAGATAGATAGATAGATAGATAGATAGATAGATAGATAGATAGATAGATAGATAGATAGATAGATAGACAGACAGACAGAGAGATAGAGAGATAGGACAGTCCGACAGACAGACTGGTGGGCAGGTGGACATACATCTAGCGAGAGATAATTTGTTGTTTTTCTTCCGTTTGATGCAACTTTAACTGCACATTTGAAAGAGAAAAATAACACTTATTGCAAGGGCGGGCGTTTCTCTTTGGGTTGAAGGACGAAGATTTCCTCGATTAACCGATCCGTGACGGAATTATCTCAAGCACCACATTCGTGTAGTGTAATGACGTCGAGTTTATTCTCTTTTTATAGAATTGTTTGTCAATATTTTTCGGTTAATCGGATGATTCATGTCATGTTTGTTGTGGTGTTTGTTTTTTTATAACTGCAGCCGCGAATACACCCCCACAAACAACAGCACGAAAAGGGAGAAAGTGGGGTAGAAATACAATGATGTTTTTGTTTAATGCTTGACAGAAAGGCACTGAACGCAACTACAGTTTGTTATGTGTTAAGAGTAAATTAAATGCAAGGGCGGCAGTATTACAAAGGACAGGTCACGCTTGGTAAAGATAAATATCTTAATTATGAATCTTTAATTAATGTCAAAAATATTCTGGGTATTTCATAACATCTACTTCCGGAAGGTTCCTAGTAAGTATGAATTATGCTTCGTTAATTAGTGTCATTGGCCTTCTGGGTATTCTATTACCTCTACTTCCGGAAGGTTCCTAGTAAGTATGAATTGTGCTTCGTTAATTAGAGTCATTGTCCTTCTGGGTATTCCATTACCTCTACTTCCAGAAGGTTCCTAGTGAGTAGGATATGAATTGTGATTCGTTAATTTATGTCATTAGCCTTCCAGGGAAACTGGCACACCTGTACGCCGACAAGATCCAAGGTTGTTTTTTTGTTGCTGTTTTTAAGGGCATGCATAACGTATTTGGCACTGACAAATAGTACATTTATTCATTTCGTGAAGAACTAGAAAGTACATAAACAAGAAGTCAACACTTACTGTTCGTGGCAAGCATCTGTGAACAACATTAACCTTGTTGTCGAATGGCATTAAGTCTTATCACAATATTGTCACTCAGCTGCTTTGTCACGTGCATTTGTTTACTTAAGTCAATGAACTTTTTTAAATGAAGAAACAGTAATGACGGCATCCTTTGGTCACATTTAGTAATTGTAAGTCATTCAGAAGTTCAATACTGCAATTGTGAATGTCAATCAGTTGCTTGTTTATTGGTCACATTTAGTAACTGTGAGTCATTCAGAAGTTTATTGGTCATATTTAGTAATTGTGAGTCATTCAGAAGTTTATTGGTCATATTTAGTAATTGTAAGTCATTCAGAAGTTTATTGGTCATATTTAGTAATTGTGAGTCATTCAGAAGTTTCAATAGCTGCAATTTGAAAGTCAATCAGTCGCTTGTTTATTGGTCACATGTACGTTATGCAGATTCTTTTCATTTTGTTGGTCACAGTTAACAGAGCTGATTTTTATTTTTATTTTATTGGTCACGGTTAACAGAATTTATTTTCATTTTTATTTTATCGGTCACAGTTAGTAGCGTTGATTTTTCTTTTTATTATATTGGTTGATTCGTCTTTTTAATTCTGTTGGTCACTATTAGTACTGTTCTTTTTCAAATTAAATGGGGGACGCTTCCGGCTTACAGCGATTTCGCGCCAGGGTAGGCCGGGGTCGGGTGGAGTGTTATGGGATTGGTGGGGATGGCATTAGGGCGTGCTGTACACCTCGTGGCGGGTTTATTGCATTTCTTATTTATAGATTTCATTTATTTTAATTCTGGGTGAGGTTGAAAATGTTATATTATTTTCTTTTATTTCGTTGTTTTTAATATTATTATTTAACTGTTTCGTAATCGTTTGTAGTGCTGTTATCATTATTATTACCTTTTGTCACGATTTTTTTTACTATCGTTAGTAAATCTGTTATCATTATTATTGCCTTTTGTCACGATTACTATCGTTAGTAATGCTGTTATCATTAGTAGTGCCTTACTATCGTTAGTATTGTGTTATAATTATTATTACCTTTTGTCACGATTACTATAGTTAGTAGTGCTGTTATCATTATTATTACCTTTTGTCACGATTACTATAGTTAGTAGTGCTGTTATCATTATTAGTGCCTTTTGTCACGATTACTATCGTTAGTAATGCTGTTATCATTATTAGTGCCTTACTATCGTTAGTATTGTGTTATAATTATTATTACCTTTTGTCACGATTACTATAGTTAGTAGTGCTGTTATCATTAGTAGTGCCTTACTATCGTTAGTAGTGCTGTTATCATTATTATTACCTTTTGTCACGATTACTATAGTTAGTAGTGCTGTTATCATTATTATTACCTTTTGTCACGATTACTATAGTTAGTAGTGCTGTTATCATTAGTAGTGCCTTACTATCGTTAGTAATGCTGTTATCATTAGTAGTGCCTTACTATCGTTAGTAGTGCTGTTATTATTAGTAGTGCCTTACTATCGTTAGTAGTGCTGTTATCATTATTATTACCTTTTGTCACGATTACTATCGTTAGTACTGTTAACATGCTATCATATAATAAATATATCTTTATCTGTTACTCTATTTTGTTTATCTTGACTTTATAGTGCTTTTTATTATTACTAATAATTAATTATTTAATTAATTAAATTATTATAAGTGGAATCGTACAAAATCTCTTTTCTTAGTTCAAAATAGAATGATACTCATGCAGCCGTTCTACTTCTTAGTTTAATTGGATTCCCTTCATTCGTCCAACAATGATTTATTATTATAGTCTTGTATGAGGTGGGTGTGCAATTATCAGTTTATTTAGCCTATTGGGACACCAGGCTAGTCTTGTATGAGGTGGGTGTGCAATTATCAGTTTATTTAGCCTATTGGGACACCAGGCTAGTCTTGTATGAGGTGGGTGTGCAATTATCAGTTTATTTAGCCTATTCATACACCATGCTAGTGTTGTATGAGGTGGGTGTGCAATTATCAGTTTATTTAGCCTATTCATACACCAGGCTAGTCTTGTATGAGGTGGGTGTGCAATTATCAGTTTATTTAGCCTATTGGGACACCAGGCTAGTCTTGTATGAGGTGGGTGTGCAATTATCAGTTTATTTAACCTATTCAGACACTATGCTAGTGTTGTCGGGGAGGGGGTTAAGTACCCCTGGTATTGTTGCCCGAGTGTTGTTTTCATTTAACATTTTTCTTTATGATCCTAATGATGTTCATTGTTTAGTAACATGTTCGACTGTTAGGAAATCCCCACAGGTACCGCGTAAATTCACTGCCATGTCGTAGTTTGGATAGTTTGGAATGTTTCTAACTAGTTTCGTTGAAAAAAAAATAGGAGTATGATTTGCCCATCGACCTATAAGTGGGCGTCTACCTTGTCCTAGTTCTGAGTACTGATTTTAGAAAAAATTTATTTGTTTGTTTTCTACGTAGTGAAACACATTTGTGGGATTGATGAGATATATTCATAATCGTCATCTTGAGCAAGCCACCCCCCCCCCTATTTTTTTTGTTGTTGTTGTTGCGTATTCTAGTTTATCAGCCTGGTTTACTTATATATGTCGGTATTCAAATTATTTCTAATCTAGTTGTCTTTATCATTCAGGTTTTTTTAATATGGTTTAATATCTTATATCTATTGTCTAGTCTTTCCCACTATAGCTTTGGAGTGCAGCTAGAGTGAGACAGTGGCTATGAGATTTACTATAATCAGGTTTGTTTGTCATTGCCTGGTCAAGAGTGATTCAGTGGCTATGAGACATTTACTATAATCAGGTTTGTTTGTCATTGCCTGGTCAAGAGTGAAACATTGGCTATGAGACATTTACTATAATCAAATTTGTTTTTCACTGCCTAGGTGATACCAGTCAGAAAAACTGTCAACTATGATTAATTATTAAAGGTTTTCCTCCATTAGGTTATTTGGTATTTTTACATATACTCACCTCCCCCAGTCTTGCACTCAGTAGGCCATGTGAACTGTCTATGTATATCTTTGTTCAGTCTGCATATTTATCGTTAGAGTTCAACAAATATCGTTTTGATTAGTTCCGGGAACTTGTTTTTGTCAAAATTTTCAAACTGACTAGTTATCTGGGTTGGAAGTAGTTGAAGCAAAGGTGTGGCTGGCAGAAAGTTCGGAACAGATTTTATATATAGTTTTTTTTATTTAAACCTGTTTCTAATTCTTCCTTTAGTTGCTTAAGCTGAGAAGGGTTTTGACCTGTGATTATTTTAACAGGGTGGTCACGTGGCATAACTTGTAGTTTGAAATGTGTTTCGATAGACCTTTCTTTGATAATTAATTATATTGGTTTTCTGGCCACTCTCAGCTATATTGTAATTTGTTTGCTAGGGTATTGTTAATATTTAGAAATAAAGGGGTTCTATGGAGTAAATAGTCTGGTCTGAGTGCCAAATAATTTGTTTGCTAGGGTATTGTTAATATTTAGAAATAAAGACGTTCAATGGAGTAAGTGATCTGGACATAATAAAGGCATGATAAAGACAGAAAATAGTTTTTAGGTTGACCCTTAGGTACGTTTTCTGGCTTTCATTAGATTGATACCCTTATTGATATGTATTAATCTATCATTCTGCGTCTGTTTCGTTTATCATGTCATCTGTCTGTTTTTAAGGACATGAGTAAAAGTATCAAGATGCATGTTTGTTGTTATTGGTTCATGATAAATAGTAATAAGTGTTTTGATTGGTCATAATAAATAGTAATAAGTGTTTTGATTGGTCATAATAAATAGTAATAAGTGTTTTGATTGGTTATAATAAATAGTAATAAGTGTTTTTATTGGTCATAATAAATAGTACAATCAGGTGTATATGAGATGAGTGTAATCATCATAATTAATAGTAAGTGTTTTGATTGGTCATCATAGATACTATTGAATTCACGTCTGGGTTTTATTCCGCTCATAATTAATACTGTCAAGTCTCTTTTGATACATCATAATTAATATTGTCAAGTCACATATCTGTATAGGTCGTAATTTATACTGTCAAGTCACGTCTGTTTATATTGGTCATAATTAATATGGTCAAGTTACATCTGTTTTTCTTAGTAATAATTAATATTATCAAGTCATGTCTGTTTATATTGGTCAAAATTGTTAATGTCAAGTCTGTTTATATTGGTCGTAATTAATACTATCAAGTCATGTCTGTTTCACAGTTCGTAATTAATACTGTAAAATCTTCATGTCTGTTTTTATTGGTCATAATTAACACTGTCATGTTACATCTATTTTTATTAGTAATAATTAATATTATCAAGTCACGTCTGATTTTATTGGTCATAATTAATGCTATCAAGTCATATCTGTTTTAATTAATATAATTGATGTTAGTAAATTATCTCACCGTTTCCAATTAATTTCTCATCCTACTATTTTCCCCAGTAATTTAATATTCACTATAAATCGTTCCAGAAAAGTACTTTAGACAAATTCTCCAGAAAATTGTTCAAAAATGGCTGTTGAATAAAATTTAGAAAAATTAATGTTCCAATTAACTGCTCCAGCATAATGTTCCAACAAAGTGATTCAACAAACTGCTCCAACTAACTGCTGGAAAAAATCCGTTTAAATAAAGGCTCAAAAAAATTGCTCTAGCAAAATGCTTCAACAACAAAACAATTCAACAAACTGCTCCAGAAATCTGCTCCAACAAACTTCTGCAGTGAACTGTTCAAACATACTGCTTCAGTACACAACTCGAGCAAAAATGCTCTAAGTAAAATGTTCCAACAAACTGCTCCAAGTAAAATGTTCCAACAAACTGTTTCAGTAAAATGCTCCAACAAACTGCTCCAAGTAAAATGCTCCAACAAACTGCTCCAAGTAAAATGTTCCAACAAACTTTTTCAGTAAAATGCTCCAACAAACTGCTCCAAGTAAAATGTTCCAACAAACTGCTCAAAGTAAAATGCTCCAACAAACTGCTCCAAGTAAAATGTTCCAACAAACTTTTTCAGTAAAATGCTCCAACAAACTGCTCAAAGTAAAATGCTCCAACAAACTACTCCAAGTAAAATGCTCCAACAAACTGCTCAAAGTAAAATGTTCTAACAAACTGCTCCAAGTAAAATGTTCCAACAAACTGCTTCAGCACATTTCTCAAGCAAAACTGCTTCAGTAAAATGTTCCAACAAACTGCTCCAGCACACTACCTCGCATACACCCACTTCTCGTATTATAAAACTTCTAAAAGTCACGCAGCTGGTTTACAGTAT
Organism: Sinotaia quadrata; assembly: GCA_028829895.1. Lineage (NCBI taxonomy): Eukaryota > Metazoa > Mollusca > Gastropoda > Architaenioglossa > Viviparidae > Sinotaia > Sinotaia quadrata. The sequence goes on along the minus strand of CM054181.1, from coordinate 7,893,318 downwards.
ATATGGCACACAAAACAGTGAACACAGGTGAGGAACAAGGAAGAAACATCCTGTCAATAAATTCTTCAAATGTCTCCAATCTATTTTGAGTTAGATTTGACACGATTAGCTAGCTGTTCCTGGCTCACGGAGTGACGGATCTAATTTTTTTTTTTTTTTTAAGAAAAACAGCAGCAAAATGTCGATTTCTGTTAAGCTTCTATAATGTCCTGGATCATTTTTTCTAAGCAGTTTTAAGGTCACAGCAGTTGACAGATGAACAGTGCTCCACGACCCTGGTTTATAATATCCTGGTTCAAAATGGCGCAACAAATGGCAAAACTTTCCTACTGACAAATTTCTCTGGCCCTGAACGTCAAATCCTGGTTCAAGTTGACAAAACATATCAGATTTATGGGGAGAAGAAAACACAAAATATATTCATTCAGGCGGAATAAAATCAGTAATAAGTTGAGCCTAGTACAGTTACTTTCTCGTTGTCCCAGACAGGTTTCTAGAAGTTAAAATGGCGACATTCGTGTTATATTTTCTTTTCATCCGTGTCGCGATTCCCGATTGGTAATAAATTTCTCGCTGGGCAATTTAGGTTAAAATTAAGTCATGTTCATCAGCAGTTATCCGCCCGTCGGTCATTGCTTTCACTTTTAGCTTTCTTTCTTTAATCGGTTCTTCATTAATTCTTTTGTTTCTGTTCTTCTCCCTCTCCTCTATCCACATCTCTCTGTCTCTCCCTTCTTCCCCTCTCTCCCCCTTTTCTCTGTCTGCTTCTCCTTTCTCACTTCCTCTCTGTGTCTCTCCCTCACCTCTCCTTCTCTCCCTCCCTCTCTCTCCTTTTAATTAATTAATCATTTAATTCGACAATGAGATGTTGACAAGGTCTTTGTTTCAAGTTGAAATTGAGAAGCACTTTGTTTTGTTGTAAATTTCTCTGTGCTTTGTTTGTTGCCGGCATTTAGAATAATACTTATGATACATTGGTGTTTACAAAATTGACGAAACAAATTAAGAATGACACATGTCATCTCAATGTACATGTATCCACAATAATCCTTTGATACGCTTCGTTTGAAGGGAAGTTTACACGTCAAAAGCCACTTTTGCTGATTTCGCAAACGAGCGCAAGCGCCCAAAGAGAGATTTATAGGTTTGGAACCGACAGGTATAATGCCATTCGGAGAGTTGAAACTGAAGCTGATGTTGGTTGGATTTCTAGGTGCAATTATTTTTCATTTTGGCTCTTGAACAGAATTCACAGGAATAAACTTACATCAACACATTTACTGATAAGTTCGATGACAGCATTGGATTCCCACACCACGTGATCCAACTGAGTACAATCACTACTGCAATCTAAAGTGGATCAAAACATCAAAGATAAGAAAGGCATGCTCCTCTCTGCAAAAGTCAAATTAAGCAGCGCTAAATTTCAGGCATATTTCATCTCTAAACTCCTTTCTCTCACACACACATTTTCAACTTACAAATCTACAACAGTATTCATTAGTTCAATACAAACATGCATAAGAAATATAGCATTGATCGAAATTCACGAGTATAATGTACAATGTAATCAAATTAGTGAAGACAGAAATATTGGTTCAATTATATAAGCATTCTCCGGTTCAAGTCATAGATAACAGTAAACATATACAAAATATTTCTAAGTCCATTTTTTCTTTATCAGTCGTTTAACTTACAATAAGCTAACAATTGGTTTTTTGACTTTGGACTCGAGCATTGTCAAAATCAAAAATGATTAGAGTATAAGACTTCTTCAACAAAGTAATTTTCGATCCATCCCCATTGGATGAATTTGTCATGATCAAGTGTGCGACTATAGTCAGAAAAACTATTAATCCAGTTGGAACTGGTTTTATATTACATCAGTAAGTTCTGGCATATTCTTTACCTGAGTTGTTTACTCCTACTCAAAAATATCATCATAAGCAGTGCCCAAGGTCAGGTCAGTTCATGTTAACATTGGAAACAAATATATAATTATTATGTTTAGAAGTAGGTATAGGCAAATTTATTCTGCCACAATATCATTCTTAATAATTCAAGGTACATGAAACTCTTTTGTTCCAACAGTTGTTTGATCAAAGTTTACTTCTTGTTTCATAATCATGTGATTAATGTAATCAACCAATTGTCTTACAGATAAGTGCAAACTGACATATATTAATTATCTTATATAAATTAATGTTCTTTTAACAATATTAGAAACATTGTTGGTTGTGTTTAAATACTGTGTATTTGATTAACTTGAGAGGAATGTCATGTCATGTCATGTCATGCCAGCTAATGTCTTTTCTCATCACCCCAGCTGAATAATTTTGTGTGTTGACCAGTATTTATAATGTATACTGTTGTGTCAGAGAGAGAGAGAGAGACCTGTGGTCATTTGTGGCTAGAGAGAACTCGTATTAAATGTCATCCCTTTTCTTCAGATGGCAGCATGTGACAGTTGTGGCAACTGCTACAGCTGTGCACCAGCATATGCATCAAGGACATGATATATGGGCCTATATCAGTGCCAAAGAGTACCTGTGGCTAATGTGTATGCTGTATCCAGATCCAGGCAGTCAAACGCAGACTGAAGGGAAAGCCTGACCTCCACTGAACAAGTTCGACAACCTTGCTGCTATCAATGAAATAATTAATATTCATTTTAATACTGACATTTTTACCAGTAACATTATTATTGGAATTATCCAGAAGCTACATGCCAGAAGTCCTCAACTCTGGTTATCTTGATGATTAGTAGAAAATTGTCATTACACACCTAGTATCATAATTATCAAAAGATAGTTGAGCGGACTACTTTGCAAAAGATGAAAGCTCACATTGAAAGAAACGTTAGTCTAACCTGTGTTGTATTGTGTTGAGTCAGCGTTGTAAACACTAGTTTAACCTGTATTATGTTGAATCAGCTTTGTAAAACTTTTATATAACCTGTTGTTGTGTTGAGTCAGCGTTATAAACTTTAGCTTGTGTTGAATCAACATTATGAGCGTTATAAACATTAGCTTAACTTGTGTTGAATCAACATTTATAAGCGTTACCTTAACTTGTGCTATGTTGATTCAAAGTTATAAACGTTCGATTAACTTGTGCTGTGTTGAAACAACATTATAAATGTTAGCTTAACTTGTGATGTGTTGAATCAACGTTATTAACTTGTGTTGAATCAACATTATGAGCGTTATAAACATTAGCTTAGCTTGTGTTGAATCAACGTTATAAGCGTTACCTTAACTTGTGCTGTTTTGATTCAACGTTATAAACGTTAACTTAACTTGTGGTGTGTGTTGAATCAACTTCATAAGCGTTAGCGTAACTTGTGTTGAATCAACGTTCCAAAACTGTTAGGGTTCATGATAAAGTTTCACCAATGATAAAGATAGATGAAGTATTGTTTATGAACTCTTACCATTGTAGAATGTTACAGTGGGCAAAGTCGAGAAGAAGTTTTACAAAGACACTGAAAGAAAAACTGTATCCACGCACTGTATTTCTCTTGATTTGAAAAACATTCTTTCGTTCTGCCGTTAGTGGCAACTTTAATTTAACACACATTTATAATTTTTTTTTAAAGCAACAAAGGGACTGACAACTTCTCATTAACAAACAGTAATTGTATTCCTGGCGCAAAGAAAAACACGAACGTGAAAAACAGCAAAGCAGAAAATAATCTCCAAGGCAGAGAAAGAAGTGTGTGTGTGTGTGTGTGTGTGTGTGTGTGTGTGTGTGTGTGTGTGTGTGTGTGTGTGTGTGTGTGTGTGTGTGTTGGGAGCGGGTGGAGAGGAGGGAAATCGAGAGAGAGAGAGAAGTGGTTACTATCCGATATGCTTCACGGCCCAGGCTGATGAAAAATTACGAAACCTTTAATGAAGTGCGCAAAACAACATACCTCTATGCTTCTGTTTACTTCCAGGCTACCGCCATTTTGTAATCTGTTTATAGAAACGAACTGACTAAGCAAAGGTAAGGTAATCTGTGCTAATTTTACTCTCAGTGCAAAATACCATAGTTCACAACAGGTCATCGCTGTTTTTAAACTTCACAAGGACGAGCTACTAGAGGAGTCATTGAAGTGTCAATCGCGTGCTTAATGCCGGCAGTGTTCCAGACAGTGACGAAACAGTGACGAAACAAAACTATATATTCCGTCTATGAAACTGTGACTCACATCGACAGTTATCGCCGAGTGACCAGTCATCCCGAATCGCCATCCTCGATGTTCGTTGCTGTCAGTAGTCGGGAATAATATCTATATAATAAAAAATAAAATGGGCCTTTATTCACCACGTGATCAAAACAGGAAACAGAAACCAGGCTTCATTTGGCCTAGACACTGATTTCAAATTATGTCAGGGCATGCCGGATGTAGGTTACAGTTCCTCAAGGAAGAGGTGTTCCCAGAGCCACATAATGGTTTTCCAATGGTGTGTTGGCTGACCTGAGAGACTGATGTAAAAAAAAATGTAGTTGAGGAAATGTATATTCATGAAGGAGGGGATATATTTAAGTTGTCATTTTTCCTCTACGAAATGTCAAGTTTTACAATAAATAAATTTATATACTTGTAAATGTGTTAATTATGACGTCACCTGTCAGTTCTAAGATAATACATTATCTTATTAGATCAGTCTGTAAAGGGTTGTTATAAAATATGTATTATGTCTTATTAAGTCATTTAAAATGTTAAAAGTTGATTTAGTAAGACAATACATATTTTATAACAATTATTTACTGGGTCAGTTGTTCATGCTGCGTTGGTTGTTCATGGTGCGTACTTAATAACGGATTAGTTGTTAATTGTGGGTCCTTAAATACTAGGTTAGTTGTTCATGTGTCTTTAAGTACTGGGTTAGTTGTTCATGTGTCTTTAAGTACTGGGTTAGTTGTTCATGTGTCTTTAAGTACTGGGTTAGTTGTTCATGTGTCTTTAAGTACTGGGTTAGTTGTTCATGTTGCGCCGCTTTTAAGTATCGGGTTAGTAGTTCATGTTCATTCTTTAAGAAATGGGTTAGTTGTTCATAGCGCGAACTTAAATAATGGGTTGTTTGTTCATGGTGCTGTACTAAGATACTGGATTAGTTGTTCATAGTGGGTCCTTAAGTACTGGGTTAGTTGTTTATAGTGGACTCTTAAGTACTGGGTTAGTTGTTCATAGTGAGTTCTTAAGTACTGGGTTAAATGTTCATGCTGCATCCTTAAGTACTGGGAAAGTTGTTCATGGTCATTCCTTAAGTACTGGGTTAGTTGTTCATTTTCATTGATTAAAACTGGTTTGGTTGTTCATGGTGATTCCTTAAGTACTGCGTTAGATGTTCATGGTCATTCCTTAAGTACTGGGTTATTTGTTCATGGTGCTTACTTAATTACTGGGTTAGTTGTTCATTTATCCATTGAGTACTGGTTTAGTTGTTCATGGTTATTTCTTAAATGCTGGGTTGGTTGTTCATGGTTATTTCTTAAATGCTGGGTTGGTTGTTCATGGTTATTTCTTAAATGCTGGATTGGTTGTTCATGGTTATTTCTTAAATGCTGGGTTGGTTGTTCATGGTTATTTCTTAAATGCTGGATTGGTTGTTTATGGTTATTTCTTAAATGCTGGGTTGGTTGTTCATGGTTATTTCTTAAATGCTGGGCTGGTTGTTCATGGTGTGTCCTTCAGTATCGGGTTGTTCATGGTGCATCCTTTAGTACTGGGTTAATTGTTCACGGCTGTCATGAAAGGAGCTTAATTTGGAGTTACAATTCCAAATTGAAGTAAATGATAAAAGTAAAGTAGTCAGTGTGAATGTGTCCTTAGTCAGATGTTCAGACTTCCAGGGGCAAAGGTGGAAAGAGGAGATTGCATGTCTTGTGCGGGCATAAAACTAAACATTTGGTACAGGAGGGGAATGTAGCGTGAGAACCTGCCTGGCCTTATATTAGGGGTCAAATGAGCTGCATAGGCGAGATAAAAAATATCTAAAATTAGTGGGATGTGGAGGGGGGGGTATCAATTGCATAAATATATTTGGTGCTATTGACCATTACACATACTTACTAGAAATGCTAGAAAAAGGTAATGTCCCCAGGTAACAGGTGGGAGAAAAACGTGATTAGGAACCCTTTTATGAAGGTAATTGAGTGAATGTGAATGAATGCATGTAGAATTTAAATTGTAATATTTATATTGCATTTTATAGTATTTAAATGACGAATTGTAGTCAGAGATTGGTAGCGTTAATAGGATAAATCTACTTAGTTCTGAAGAAGGGATTTAGGGCTGGTCAAGGGACTTAGGGCTGATCAACCTATTTCAGGGATGTGGTGTATGACAGAAGTGCACACTGTGTGGTTTGAGGTTTGCAGTCACACTGTGTGGTTTGAGGTATGCAGTTAAAGTGACATTGGCAAGTCCTGGCTGAATGCGTGGCCAGAGCTTCAATGAGCAACACAAAACTGAGTTACGTGTGAAAGGAGAAAGTAATGGCCCTTGTCTTCCTAGAAACAATTCCTTTTTTTTAAAAAATAGGTTATGAACAATTCAATTAAATTGAACATAAAGACAATCTGATCATTGAAGAAATATTATAGTGATCTTTGAGAAATCCTTTACTAACAATCTTTATTCTTTTATAATTTTTCTCTTATAATTAAATTTTCTTGTTAATTGTTTACAATTCTTACATATTTTTATTAATGTAGCTGTTAAATGTAAAGTGTAAACCCATGTCTTAATTGTAGAGTAGTGTCTCTTGTAACATTAGCATCATTGTTGTATATTGCTATAATTTTTTCATATGCAGTTATTCTTCTGGGGCTAGTGAGTCAAATAAATATATCAGACCGTTATCCCATACTCAATAAGTCTTACTGTTTGCATTGGCACTCGTAAGTGGATTTAGGGTGCATGCTAGATTGATTTGATCAAATCACATAAATACAAGTCACCCTAAGTAGTATATGACAATGGTCATTCATTAATTACTCTGATAGTTGTTCATGGTTATAATTAGGACATGGGTTTACACTTGATAATTGATAACATACCAAATAATTATCTGTTTTTTTCCTAGTTCAGATTCCACTTGTGTTTAATCACTTTGCCAAAATATACTGATAACATTCCAAATACCTGTTGTTTTTTTCTTGTTTAGGTTCCAGGTAAACTTGTGTTTAATCACTTTACCAAAGTATACTGATAACATACCAAATACCTGCTTTTTCCTAGTTTAGGTTCCAGGTAAACTTGTGTTTAATCACTTTACCAAAGTATACTGATAACATACCAAATACCTGCTTTTTCCTAGTTTAGGTTCCAGGTAAACTTGTGTTTAATCACTTTACCAAAGTATACTGATAACATACCAAATACCTGCTTTTTCCTAGTTTAGGTTCCAGGTAAACTTGTGTTTAATCACTTTACCAAAGTATACTGATAACATACCAAATACCTGCTTTTTCCTAGTTTAGGTTCCAGGTAAACTTGTGTTTAATCACTTTACCAAAGTATACTGATAACATACCAAATACCTGCTTTTTCCTAGTTTAGGTTCCAGGTAAACTTGTGTTTAATCACTTTACCAAAGTATACTGATAACATACCAAATACCTGCTTTTTCCTAGTTTAGGTTCCAGGTAAACTTGTGTGTAATCACTTTACCAAAGTATACCTTTCACGGACAGACAGTGAAAGAAATGTTGTGTACACAGTGATGTCAGTATTCTTCTTTTGCAAAATGTTATTTTTTTTTTAAATCCCAACATATTTGTGAAATTATATCAGCTAAACAGTTGTTTTCCTGAAACGTTACATAATAGATAAAGATGTTCGCCAAATTTCATCAAAATCCCTTTACATGTTACTGAATAGCAAAAATGAACAAAAATACACCCCTCGCCAGGTAGGTCAGCCCCTTTAAGATCAAACTTTATATAAAACGGTTACTTTGCTCTGGTTCACAAATGGAAACCCGCAGTAATACATGACTGTTGTCAGACAAACGATACACCAGTACACCTAGAGATCAATAAACTATAAAGTTGCTGAGAGGGCGGAGGGTAGATGTTAATGTAGCTGCTCGCTTGTATCCCTTTAATGACAACTTGACAGTGGCCAAGATTACCCGCCATTATATTTAGTGTTATGAAAATAACAGGTCTTGGTCCATAATTATTTCACTGAATGAATTCCCAGTAAATAGGTGAACTAATTTATTTTGCAGTTCAGTGATGGAGACAAGTATCACACACACACACACACACACACACACACACACACACACACACACACACACACACCTTTTTACTTTTTGTTTAAATGAAACTTCTATCGGACTTACACACACACACACACACACACAGACACACACACACACACACTACACACACACACACACACACACACACACACCTTTTTACTTTTTGTTTAAATGAAACTTCTATCGGACTTACACACACACACACACACACACACACACACACACACACACACACACACATACACCTTTTTACTTTTTGTTTAAATGAAACTTCTATCGGACTTACACACACACACACACACACACACACAGACACACACACACACACACACACACACCCCACACACACACACACACACACACACACATACACCTTTTTACTTTTTGTTTAAATGAAACTTCTATCGGACTTACACACACACACACACACACACACACACGCCTTTTTACTTTTTGTTTAAATGAAACTTCTATCGGACACACACACACACACACACACACACACCTTTTTACTTTTTGTTTAAATGAAACTTCTATCGGACACACACACACACACACACACACAGACACACACACACACACACACACACACACACAGACACACACACACACACACACACACAGACACACACACACACACACACACACACACACACACACACACACACGCCTTTTTACTTTTTGTTTAAATGAAACTTCTATCGGACTTATTGTAAAGCAAATATCCCCTTGTCGAAACTTCTTGGTTTAAATTTCTACTCGAACCTTTTTGTGAAAAGCCTCGGCCAGCAAACCAGTCCTACTATGGAAATAGTAAAGTAAGAATAACTAAAACTTAGCGCCACCTGGTGCCCCAGATACATATCAGCCGCACCCTTGCGTGTATCTGCCTCCCAACCACGCACGCACGAAATAAACAACTCTTGTATAACTGTTACGTACAGATGTGTAAGCATGCATGTATACACAAATAACAGCACACATTTACACTCTTTCGCATTACTAACACACACACACACACACACAATTGCTACACGCACATACAGGCGAATGGGAGAAGCGTGTACATACTGACAATACACAAAGAAAACAAGTGATGTATAAAAACAGAGGCGATGCACATGCTATAACATACCAGATGATACACACACACACATACACACACAAAAACACTCGCAAATTACTAATACACACAAGCCCGCCATTTCGCACGTGGACAACCGAAAATCACATATTACACAAAAATACACATTCACAGTAAAGAAGATGATTAACACATACACAGTCAAGAAGATGATTAACACATACACACACACACACTTATGCACGCAGAACACAGTGATACACATAAAAACAAAGAAATTGAAAACACACAGTCGATACAGAAACATGAATATCTTAGGCGCGTGCATACACACTACCACCTGATATGTACACATGAATAACAAACGCAAGCAGAAACGCACACACACGCGCAAAACACATACTAAGGGTCACTGAGTTCGCACGTGTGGGTTAAGAGCCAACGACCTCAGGTCGTGACTCATTCTAAGGCCAAAAGTCGGTTAACATTTTAAACGCCGAACAACCGTCTCACAAGAAATGAGGAGTGACGCACAAAATCAAATTCTTCATACCTTACGTTAACAATGCCAAGTGTATAAATGTTTATTCGATTTCGAAAGTGACGTCAACGGATATCTTAGAAACAGAACATTCCCACTGTTTTAGTCTCTTACCTGGTTTCTTCAATGAAGGACTGCCAAGTCAAAGTAAAAAAAAAATATACAAATAAAAGAGAAAGTCAATAAAAATCAGGGGGAAAAAAGTTAATGTGAGAAACAAATCAAAGTCGACCAAAAGTCAAAAAGTGCCAATCAGTCAAATAAAAAAGACCAAGTCAGTAAAAAGTTAGTCAAAAAAGTCAATCAACACAACGTGAAAGTCAGAAAGTCAGTCAAGTCAAAGGAAATGAAAAGAGTCAATCAGTCAATTTCAGGGCGGTGGGTGGAGATGGGGAAATGTCAATTCAATAAGTCATCAACACACACACACACAAAAATGTTAGTCAGTCAAAAGAAAACAATCAAAATTAAAAACTTTAGAAAAAAAGTCGAAGTCATCTAGCCAGCGTCATTTCTAACGAGAAAAATTAATAAAACATCATCAATGTTGTAGTGGTGGTCTGAAACGACTAATTTTAGAAAAGGTCTAAACTTTTTATAAAAGTTACATATAAAATAAAAATAATGCCTGTACACAAACTATTTAAACCACAATTCAGCTTCAGGTAAAACAAAATAATAAATCTCGCGAAAGAAAAACACGGTAATATTTAACAAACAAATTCTTTACATAAACAAGCATAAATAATTAAATCAAATGGATTTATCAATGTACAGTTTGAATAAACAGCGACACAAAAGAGACAATGCTTTTCTTGCTGATGGAAAGGATGTCTTGTGGGCCCTCTTTTAAAGGCCCCTGGTGTTTGTGCCCCAGTTCGTTGTATCCCTTGATGTTTGTGTCCCAGTTCTTTGTATCCCTTGATGTTTGTGCCCCAGTTCTTTGTATCCCTTGATGTTTGTGTCCCAGTTCGTTGTATCCCTTGATGTTTGTGTCCCAGTTCTTTGTACCCCATGGTGTTTGTGCCCCAGTTCTTTGTATTTTGCGCCACAGTTCTTTGTATCCCTTGGTGTTTATGTCCCAGTTTACAAGGCAGCACGTTCCTCCACCCACACACACAGACGGGTGAGCACTGAGGAAATTTCGGGTCTAGTAGGATGATGTAATGAAGCGGAAGTTCAAAGGCTTCTAGGAAAAATAATTTAAGGAAAATACTAAAATTCGAATTACGAACCCGATATTAGGGGTCAGATGTGTAACGATGTATAGAGAGGTTGGTGGGTATGTGGAGAGTTTTAGCATCTAAATATTGGAGATTGAGTGGCCTTATGGGGTGGACGTGTATATCATTTCGCCTTAGTTATGTTCTGATTTTCTTTTTCTTTTTTTTTTTTTACTGTCTTAAACTCTTAATGGTCTCCAAGGCTGTCAAAGGTCAGCAACCCCATTGGTTTGCTTACAAGATTTCATTTGTTTGCCTCCGCTACTAGGTGTCGTTGCTTGCACAAAAGCAGACGAAGTTGTTAGAAATGACTGGTTAGGAAAGATGCAGGCACGAGTTGTTTAAGGAGAAATCCTTGTAGTGCAAATTTACCCGGTACATTTTCACACTTGATTTCACACACGGCTACAGGAGTCGTCGCTCTCACAGAGTAAAAGCGCAGCACCTCACCTCTAAAGCCATAAAGTCACACTGCAAAGCTGTAGGCAGGTTATACCCTAACCTTTAACCTTAACAAGAACGGTAATAAATGCCTTCATATCGCATTAAAAGTACACCTGGAATGCACCTTGCTTCTTTCGTGTCAATGCGTGGCATGTGACTTTAGAAGTGAACAAATGCATTGTCTGTCGGTCTGTCTGTCTGTCTCATTATGATTTTCACGAGGATCTACCCCCACTCCTTACTTAGCAATGCCTCAAGATTGCGCAAGCGGGATCGTAGAATGTTGCTATAAATACTCTTTCCTCTTTTCAATTCCCAAAAGACATCCAGCTGTATGCAAGACCCCATTGTTTTTGTGTCCATCGTCTTCAACGTGTAGTTTGGCTGAAAAAAAAAAAACACCGCATTTTTTGCGTGGTGTTGGTGGGGGTCTACGCATTAAGAGAAGTCTAAAGCGGTCAATTTCCTATAGAGAAGTAAAAATGGCTTTTGATTCCAAGACTACACACGAATTACTATGTGAACTTTAGGCAGTCTTTCCACTGATAAGAATTGTGGGATATATTGGTGGGATTATTTATTTCCCAGTGAGGTATTACGCAGTGACCGGTCCAAATAAAATAAATCGTGTACAAAGAAGTGTACTAAGTATTATTCTATAATTTAATTCTGATAAATATTAATTTGCTGTTCTTGCTCAGTCTTAATTAGATTTACTGGTGCACTTCTAAATTTAATGTCCGATGCTATATCCTGATGTCAAACGTCAGTGCTCAGCTGAATGACGTACAAATTGCTCTCCTTAGCCTAATAATGGAACATCGTGACGTCATCTATTTCTTTTCTCATTCATGAACATCCTCTGATTGTTGTTATCTTATTATATTTGGCCTTTGGTGTTTTCAAGGTTAAAATTAGAATGTCCCTGGTATCCGCGGGGTTTGGCGTCACCAGTGTTGACCTTAACGGTCGGTCATCAAAATAGATTTCTCTTAAATTTGGCCTGAATCTATGTAATTTTTTAAGGCCAGTAAAACATTTTACTGATAGAGCTAACCGACTCTATAGATCATTTTTAGTTCATTAGCCTCTGTTGTTACTGACAGCATATAATTCATAGATTTACGTCTGAGTGCAGATCATTTAGCTGGAATATGTTGTATGTATAAGTATGGCTTAGCATGGGTTAACTTTTCGTGGATCGTCAAACAGGCTGAATTCCAGATATTGTCTGTTCCATGAAGGTCAGCGTTGGGTAGAGACTGTTTGTGTGAATGAAAGTTTCTCTGGACATATACCGCTGCTAGTATAACTATCCTGATTTACAACTACCCCAAACCTTGAGTTGTGCAGCATGGCAAGTCTGGACCCCACCCAACTGCAAGGGGAGAAGAGGCTGATATACAGTAAATCTTTCGCTCTGAGCTGAACTTAATTGGTGCTGGTTTAGTTTGTTTTCCAATTTGTTCAGAAACATCTCGAACCACGACTTATCTTGGGGCCCTACCCCGACCCCACCACCTGTCTTCGCCTCAGATTTGGAATGACGTTTTCTTGAGTGCGTCAATGCTTTTGTCCTTGAGTCCTCTTCGCTCCCTACTGGCTGTGACATGACGCGAGCAACTTTATGTGGGATAGGTGGGAAGCAACAAAACTATAGTGACACGGATGTCCAGGAAGGACAACTCTAGACAGCAATCCGGATAGCATTAATGTTTTTTCTTTTTTTTTATCGCAAGCGCAGCGTGGTATGCAGGTCCCCGCCACTCAGTAACTAATCACTGCCTGACCTTCTTTTCTCTTCTCCGGTCAACCTAACCCACTTGAATTCTTTTTATTAAAGGTTTAATGATAAACTAAGTGAAACAGCTTCTTCTATTTCCCCTGTTCTCTCTCTCACAAGGTAGGAATGACCCCACTGTGGCTTTTGTTCCGGTTATAACGTGACACGCTTGTCACTAAAGGGTCAAAAGAAAAGTGTAAGTGAGCCAATGAGACCAACGTTTTTTCTTTTTCTTCTTTTTTTTCCCTTGGGGGGGGGGGGGGAGAGTGATGTGTGAAGAGGGGTATATAGACCTGGCCCATTCTGAAAATTGAAGTGGGAACGAGATATGACAGTCTACACTGATCAAACACCAGCGACACGCACGGACACACACACACACACTCTCCTGGAATTCATCGCCAGTTTCCACAACGTCAAGATTTTCGCATCTCCACTACCTCAACAATCTAAAAAAACGAGCCACAGACTTCAAACATAGAGACAATCCCAGCTACCAACCACCACAAGGAAAAAAAATCGACATCTACTCGACACAACTACAACACCCACCCACCCTCCCCTACCCGCCCTCTCCGGAAGTCAGTGAGGAAAGGAAGTTTCTTCAGAGGACCACCAAAGCCGTGAATATCCAAGGATAAAAAGCTTCTTGCATCCTCAGAGGAAATTGTCAGCGAAAAAAAAAAAAAAAGAAAATTGAAGTAGGTAAAACGACTGAGTATTAATCGCAGAAAATTAATGTAGGCCTACAAGTGGTTTACCATTACGGTTCAATATGAATGTACAAGAGGTATACCATCACGTTTTGTAAGTGGCTTACCAACACGGTCTATAAGTGGTTACTATTATGGTCTACAAGTGGCTTACCATCGCTGCTTATAAGTGGTTAACCATTATGGCTTATCATCACAGTTTATAACACGGTTTATAAGTGGTTTACCATCATGGTTTATAAGTGGTTTACCATCACGGTTTATATGTGGCGTGCCATCACGGTTTATAAGTGGTTTACCATCATGGTTTATAAGTGGTTTACCATCACAGTTTATATGTGGCGAGTCATCATGGTTTATAAGTGGTTTACCATCACGGTTTATAAGTGGTTTACCATCACGGTTTATAAGTAGTTAACCATCAGATGTGCGCTGTCACCGAAAGTGAACCTCATACTACACCTATAGATATTTACAGTAAGGGAAGGGGGGGGGGTTGTTGGACACAACCATGATCACAAATGAACTGCTCTGGCTCGCTTAATTCTGAGCAGAGACTCGAACACTTAATACAGTCTGAATGATGTAGGTAGAAATCGTACACGGGGTACCCACATCCTAAATTGCTATTGATCGACACAGTCTGGATGATTCTAGATAGAAATCGTACACGGGGTACTCACATCCTAAATTGCTACACGGGGTACTCACATCCTAAATTGCTACACGGGGTACTCACATCCTAAATTGCTACACGGGGTACTCACATCCTAAATTGCTACACGGGGTACCCACATCCTGGCTCGGTTTGCCGGAGATCCCATTGCCTTCCTTTTCACTGCTGCCTCATTTTCCTTTTCCCCTTTTCCCCTTTGTGTTTAGAACTTTTCCGATGTATCTCTGATCAAATAAAATTCTCCCTTTTCTCATGTCTATTTACAAATGTTCATACTTTGTTCTCTGTTTAAAACTTCCGATCTTTTCTTTTGCCTAGGATTTTCCTCCATTTTCTCTTCTTTGTATACTCTCCAATGCTCCTTTTAGTGTATGAAAATTTCCAGATCTTCGTGAAAGAAAAAACTTTCAAGAAAAACGTTCTTGTTGTTTTCCCCTTGTTCTTCCTAGTCGTTTTCTTGATACTGTTTTATCCTTTATCACTTCATTATTACTTTACTTATCACTTTATTTCTACGACTTTCTCCTTAATATTAGGAAGTTATCTTTCCTTTGCCTGCTGTGCCTAACCCTGGACCGAGGTCATCCTTTGGTGGAAGTGTCTCGCAAAATTGACTAAACAATAACAGCTTACTTAAGCGTACACTTTCAACTGCCTGTTTCTTTTTAAATTTTTTTCTCTCTCTCCAAGTATTTGGACCATATTCTTTCACCATCTCTCTAGGAAAAAATAAGAATTTAACCATGCTCATGCACGAGGATATGATTATCTCCCGCTGTTACCACTAAGCGTAAATCTCAGTAATGCAGCTATTGTGACTAATTATTATTGATTTCATTACTGCCGTGCAGGGTAAATGATAGAGCCACGGAGACGTTTTGTATTCATTTCGTTCCTGATAGAGTTGTTGAAATATTAGACTGTAAATAAAATTTAAACTTACAAATAGTAATAATGTAACAAAATAATGTCGCCTATTATAGTGTATACTTAGGGCCGTGTATGTTTTTATTAGAAACAATTGAAAGATAGTTCCTACGCATATGTACACTCGTATATAACAAACACGCATACAAATATACATGTACGTATTCCTGCGCTCTCACTCTCTCATACATACACGCACATGCACACACACCTACACATTCAACGTCTGTCAGTCTCATGTCACTCTTAATTTATCAACTGTTATCTCTGATTTGTTACAAACATATATAAAGAACGCGAATTTTGAATCATAATTCTTGTAAATCTTCTCTTTTATAATTAAACCCAGTCTGACGATTTTTCCAATAGACACTTTATAATAGACTCATTTTCGTGGCAAAACTCACTGAAATCTGCCATTTCGTATCAGTTTTGTGAGAAATATAGTCATTACATGCAGATATATGTACGTCACTATGTATATTTACGTCACTATATATATCCAGAGCTGTTGTATACTGCACTGCGCACTTTGATCTGACCGTTGTTGGTCTTGTGACTCCACTAGATACCTTAGTGAACTCAGAACCGCACTCTCTTGAGTCACGTCAACCTGCACTTCGTTGGCCTTCACCTAGTTTCTGGTATCGAGTGGTCCGTACGCTTACTGAAAATACAATATTAGTAAACACCAGGTACCCGTTGACTAATAAACCCGAGCGGCTGGAGGGTATGGAGAGACGAGGATGTGGGAGAAGGGTAGGGTATAGCACTATGAAAAACCTGGAAACGCTAATCTGCAGAAGGCATATGCGATGAAAATTAGACAAACTGGGTTGAAATTTCAACAACCTTTGACCTTAATCAAAAGATCATTTCTGTCGTAACCCTAATCCATTCAATAAAGATGATCTGGTTCAGTTTATAGATATTGTGTGTGTTATATATAATATTGGAATAAGAATATAAGAATGCATTTGAGTATAATATTTGCTGGTACCTTAATAGACAATAGGTTAACACTACCTATTGACTTAAATAAGAGTGGGACCTATAAAAATGCTGATATATTATTTTAAATATGCGCTCACACTTCTTCCTTTCAGTTCAAGACTTACTTTTTTTAATAGTACTATCTGTGTTTTTCTCTCTCCCCTTTTCTCTGTACTTCTGTTTCTTACATTTCGTATTCCTTTCTCTATTTAAAAAGAAAAGAAAAGAGAATGCCTTATTTTGTATTTTTTTAAATTTAGTTCAGTTGATCAATATAGGCGTGGCTTATTGTAACCTCTTTGAAGCTAAAAATAGAAAACATTTATTTTTTTAAGCGTATACTCCTTTCATATCATATTTTTTTACGAATTATTATTTTTTTCTGCCAAATTAGTAGTGCATACATGTTTCAGTTTCAGGGCCATGCCTCCTCACTTCCGTTTTCTTCAGTCTCGGTCGTGATTGTCTCCCTTTCCTGTATCAATGTTTATGTATTGGGTGTAGTACTGTAGTACTCATACAGATACACGCGCACACACACACACACACACACACACACAACAGGCAACTTGCACGCAATTTTAGTTTGCGTCATTTCGGTCAAATGTGACCATCCCTTCCTATCAGACATAGAGGGTTCTCTCGAGTACTCGATCATGTCAGTGCATGCATAGACACCGTTTGATTAACCACAGGATTTTGTGCCCCCCCCCCCATCCCGTCTATCTTAGACCTCCCTCTGTCTTTCTCTCCAGACGCTCACTCTTTCTTAACTCTATCAATCTTTTCCTCTGTATACCATTTTCTTCTCACTCCAGTTCTCTGCGATGGCTCAGTCTGAACCATCCTAACAAACAAATGTAAAGTAAGGGGGGGGGGGGTACTGAGTTGGAATATACGTTTGTGTGCTAAAACAAACCGGTTTGCGAAAACGATCACAAGTCATAGAATCGAGAGGCGGAAAGGAACAATTAAGAAAAAGAAAAAAAACCAGAAAGATGATATATGGGGGGGGGATAAAAATAAAGAAATAAAAAGTGTGGAGGCGAAGAAAAAGTAAAATGACAAACGTCCTGGAGCAACGATCTCTTACGGCCTTGACCTTGCCCTATCTGAACTGACTGTTTGTTGGTCCGGTTCCAACTAATGCATTCTGGCGAATCCACGCGCGCGCGGGGCTGTAGTATCCGCGCGCGTGATGTGCAAAACATGGTTGATTTTTCATGTTTTCGTCACCACTGGATATGCAGGTCCCATATCAGTCGATGAGTAAGCAATCGTATTTAGCTATTACTACAATGAAAGTATATCCCTTGGAGCCGGTTGGCTTATTCCATTTGTGACGTCAACAACAGTGGAAAGTTGTAGAATCAGCGACCTTGAACTTATTTTCAGCCAATCGCAAAAAAGACTAAGTTCTGACCCAGTACCTCGTGATCCTGACTGACTTCTCACTCCTTTTGCTCACTAGCTCGCTTTGTATTTTATTTCCTTGCTCGCAAGGGCCTGTATATTATCTGTTGTGTAATGTATTGACCTTTTGCAGTAAGTTGCTTTGCACTAAGTTCTTCTTCCTTCTGTGTTCATTCACCAGATCTCTAGTTAATCTATATTATATGGTCCGGTTGGGGGGGGGGGTGTTATTATAGAGAACAGTGGGATAAGGTGTCCTCGGAATGCGAAGCAAAATGGCGAACTCGAGGCGTGATAGGGGACACAACTCGGTCAAAATTAATTTTACTGATCGCAGATAATGTTTTGAGCACTTTAACGAGTACTCTGAATTTATTTTAACAAAATTGTAAAATGCCTGCAGTGTTCCCAGTTCACTGATTAAGAATTACAGTGTTATAACTTAATATTCTCCTGACTGCTAAGTGCGAACATTTTGAGAAGGAAATTATTTTTTTAAGTTCTTGAAACAATAAAACAAACAAAAATTCCTATATGTTTATAAGTAGTTCTGATTTCATTATAAAGTTCATCTGTTTGCGTTCTTTCTTTCGGGTTTCACGTCCGATTCCAACGTCCGCCGATTTTGCAGACTGGGCAAGTAACAAGCTACATATTTCTCACCATGTCAAAGAAATAAAATTAAAAATTGATCAGGGAGATAGATTGTCTGCAATGATTATGATTGGAGTGGGAATGTAATTTATTCCTTGCCATTAATTTATATGTGATGCAGAACTGTTGACAGCCTGGTATTTTGAGTGATTGTTTGTTTGTTTTTTACTGTTAAATGTGTGTTTTACTGAGAGAACAATTTGTACTTTATATACTTACTTTATTTTTTAAAAATTTCTTAAAATGATGTCTCTTAACTTTAGGACATTTTCTCATTACTGTATAGCTTGTTACTTCCGTTGCTAGTTGTACCATGCAGTAGTAGAATTTTAGAAGTTATTAGCTGTCAGTGCTTAAATGCGGTTCAGTTCATAGCTGTCAGTCATTGTCAGTGTTTAGATGCAATCTAGTTCTTAGTTGTCATTCAATGTCAGTGTTTAGATGCGGTCTATTTCTTAGTTGTCATTCAATGTCAGTGTTTAGATGCAATCTAGTTCTTAGTTGTCATTCAATGTCAGTGTTTAAATGTGATCTAGTTATTAAAAAGATATTTTGTTTGGAAATATACATGCTTGCTGTTAAAGTTAAATAAATGATTGGAGGGGGTGGGGGGCCAAAGTAAATGATCTATTGCTTCATAGAACCATGCAGTTCAGATTTTCACTTAGTGAAAATCAACATTTAGAATGAGGCTATGAATTTCTATCAGTGAAAATCGCCATTTAGAATGAGGCCATTGATTTCTATCAAATATCGCTATTAAAATGAGGCTGTGGATTTCCATGTGAAAATCACAGTGATGCTAGAAATTTCTGTCAATTAAAATCGCCTATTTGTATCATGCTAAGAAATTATGTCAATGGAAAACGCAAATAGTTGCATCATGATTTATGCTTTTAAAAGTAACGCATGTGCATTCTGTTTTCATAATGATCTATGTGTGTGTGTGTGTGTGTGTGTGTGTGTGTGTGTGTGTGTGAATAAATTTTGATTGGAGCATTCTGCCCACCTGACAAATTCCTGTCTTTTGACTAAAACTCAGTCAAACAAACTGTTTCAAATTTGCAACCGATTTTATAAACACAAACACTTGATACAGTTAATCTCGGTTAATTGGGATTATTCGTTTTCACTGGTTGTTTGTTGTGACTTATGTCGTCTTCCCGTGTTTGTCTCCGATTTATGACGTCTCCTACAAGTCATTTCGTTGCTGGGTTAAGGCCAAGAAAAGTAAACTAATGTACAAAATAAGAACAAACTCGCTTTAAATCGGTTACTTTCCTTTTTAATCGACTGGATTTTCCCGTTCAACGACCTGTGAATCGTGCACATGTCTGAGGAAAGAATTTTATAATAATTTGTAAAAACTGACGAGAATGGTACCAGTTACTTCCCGAATCCAAAGGGTCCTTTTGCGTCATATTTGACCTTTCACCTCAATTCAGGGGATATCAGTCATCCTAAATGAGTCAGAAGACGACTCGTGTGTGATTGAGATTAGGCAATTTTTAGATCTACCTTAGCTGCTCTCATTACACTTGTGTAGGACAATTGTGACTATCAGTATCACCATGGGTGTTTCCAGCCCACCCAACCCTACTCCCAAGTTGACCGCGTTCTTTAAGGGAGTGTTTCTTTTTTTTTAGTAGGGTAGCTGTTGTTTTGTTTTGACGTTATTATTATCATGAACACCAAATGTGTAGTTCACACACCAGCGATTTTGCTAGGAACCTAATCCGGTTTAGGAAGCTATATAAAATTCAGGCTATAAAACAAACAAACTTGTCCTTAGAATAAAATAAAACATCTACAGTACTTCTTAAAACTACTACTTTTTTTTTTTTTTTTTTTTTTTTGGGGGGGGGGTTCGGCATACTTGTGACGCTTTACCGAATTCTGTCCGTCAGCGACCGCGCTGAGACAAAGATGGTGAACTGAGTGATCACAATTCACGTAAGCCTACTAGGATCCAGCCGTAACTCTCTCTCTCTCTCTCTCTCTCTCTCACACACACACACACACACACACACACACACACACACACACACACTTCCCCCCCCCCCCATTTATCAGCTACTGATAATTTACTTTTGCAGCACTACAAAACCCAACGAGATGTGGGCTTGCCATTTTAATTTGGATCACATGTACTGACCTCCTTGCCCCTGTCTACGCACATCCCAACGGACAACACCGGGGAAAACGACAGCTACAATCACGACGACACCAGTGGCAAGAACAGAGGGGTTGAACATCTCAGGCGTGTGTACCCACTAGGTGGAGACCTGAAGTGGTACTAGCCTGGGCTCTGTGAGGTACCCCCACCTACCTTTTCCCCTCCAACCCCGGGGACAATGACATCAGCAACACTACGACATTAGTCCGCTATTGCATGCCTCTATCGGCCAGACAATGACATCAGCAACACTACGACATTAGTCCGCTATTGCATGCCTCTATCGGCCAAACAATGACATCAGCAACACTACGACATTAGTCCGCTATTGCATGCCTCTATCGGCCAAACAATGACATCAGCAACACTACGACATTAGTCCGCTATTGCATGCCTCTATCGGCCAAACAATGACATCAGCAACACTACGACATTAGTCCGCTATTGCATGCCTCTATCGGCCAAACAATGACATCAGCAACACTACGACATTAGTCCGCTATTGCATGCCTCTATCGGCCAGACAATGACATCAGCAACACTACGACATTAGTCCGCTATTGCATGCCTCTATCGGCCAGACAATGACATCAGCAACACTACGACATTAGTCCGCTATTGCATGCCTCTATCGGCCAGACAATGACATCAGCAACACTACGACATTAGTCCGCTATTGCATGCCTCTATCGGCCAAACAATGACATCAGCAACACTACGACATTAGTCCGCTATTGCATGCCTCTATCGGCCAAACAATGACATCAGCAACACTACGACATTAGTCCGCTATTGCATGCCTCTATCGGCCAAACAATGAGTGGCTCGGACCCACTGGCCACCATTCATCATCAGCACTCTTCAACTTCTCTGTCAATCACTCTCCACTCTGTCCATCATCATCTACAATTCTCTCAACAGCGTGCCAAGCAGCAAAATTGGCCTAGGCCGGAAACGGTCATCGTCCCAATCATAGAAGAAGCTTATCTTTTAATAATGCCTGCCTTGTAATCCTGGACATTAGTGCAATGGCTTATCAAATTTGCTAGTGTTACTGTGACGAAGTCGGTATTTTAAAATAAATAAATAAAAAAATGTTAACTGCATACACATGGCCACGAATATCAACTATGCTCCACTAAACTCTGTACTCTGGCGCCAGGCAGCGAAATCGGCCCAGACCAGAAGCTGCCATCATCCCATTGAAAGAAGAAGAAAAAGAAGAAGTCATAGCCAAGAAATAATTTGAAATACTCTTCTTCCTTAGTGATTTGGTATAAAATTACACATTTACACTTATTTGCAAAATAGCGTGAGCGTATCTCATCCAACCTTTGATCTTAACACCAACAAGCACTTGAACAATGAGGTTAATCTAGAGCGAGACTGCTTCAATGAACACCAGCTTACATCTGATCAACTGGTAACCCTGATAAAAGACCCGTCGTGGTTACTGCACTTATTTTTTTTTTAAAATCGGTCGCTCAGTAAAGACGATGAATGTCTCCCGAAGACAGTTACTGAGTGTCTTCAAAAGACCAACAGTTATTGAGTGTCTTCAAAAGACCAAAAGTTACTGAGTGTCTTCAAGACGAACAGTTACTGAGTGTCTTCAAAAGACGGACGGTTACTATCTTCAAAAGACAGACGGTTACTGAATGTCTTCCAAAGACAGACTGTTACTGTCTTCCAAAGATGGACGGATACAATGTCTTCTAAAGACAGAAGGTTATTGAGTGTCTTCCTAAGACAGACTGTCTAAAGACTTGAGTGTCTTCTAAAGACGGAAGGCAGCAAAGTGTCATAAAAAGACGGACCTTGGACGGTCACTGAATGTCATGATTGTAATAAACAGACAAGACGGTCACTGAGAATTGTAAATAGACGGACAGTCATTGAGTGTCATTAAAAAAGATGAACATTCGCTGAATGTCATAATAATGACAGTAATTAAGCATTATAAACAAGAGGACGTCTTTTTAAAGACGGACACTGAGTTTCATGTAGTCACTGAATGCTATGAAATGAATGACAGTCATTGACTGTCATAAAAAGATGAATGGTCATTGAGTGCAAGAAAAGACGGACTGTATAATGTTATTAATCCTGAACTGTTCTTTAATTTGTTCCTCTTTCTGTATTAGTATAGTGTTTGTAATCCTGTAGTGTGCAATCATTAATCCTACAGTTTTCGGATGCTTTTTCAATTATTTTTACACGGCTACAGTATTCTTAGTTCTGTAATTAAAATTTTGTTGATCCGTTTTCTAAACTCCTATAGTACTATTTTATTTTAATCTTATAATCTAATTATTATACTGTTTATATTTTAATCATGTACAGTATTCTTTCCATAATCCTATACCGTTTATATTTTAATCATGTACAGTATATTTCCATAATCCTATGATTCAACTATCCCATCCTATTACTGTACTTGTGTATTTACTTTACACTGCAAAGATACTTCTAATCCTGTTTGTTCGTGTTTCCAATCCTGTTACGATTCATAATGGCGTAGTTTTAAGTTGATCCTAATCCAAGACTACACTATTTTCTAACGTTTTGCTAATCTATTGGCTGCACTCCTAATCGTGTGCTTTTACGTTGTTGCTAATCCTAAATTGTCTTCGTTCTCAGTATAATGCTGTTGTTCTTTAAGTTGACAGTCTGTAAAGAATTCCTAATCATTTTAATGCTGTTTTTGATCCTGTCCTGGGAGGATATAGAAAGGTTGTTATTTGTGCACATAAAATTTGAATGCAGCATGCAACTATGGACAAAATATTTAAAATATGCGAAAAGATTTATATAAAGCCCTGGAATCTGTAGAATTCAGGATCTCGACGTGGCTTCTAATCCTGAACTGTGTGGCGTTTGTAAGTTTGTAATCCTAAAGCTGGCGGGGGGGGGGGGGAGTGAGGTTAATATCCTATATTGTAACCGTTTTCTTGCTGAAGTCAAGATTTGAATCAGAGCTATTGGTGACGATTGACCTAAATCAGCTTGAGCTATTGGTGGCGATTTGACCTAAATCAGCTAGAGCTATTGGTGGCGATTTGACCTAAATCAGCTTGATCTATTGGTGGCGATTTGACCTAAATCAGCTTGAGCTATTGTGGCGATTTGACCTAAATCAGTTTGAGCTATTGGTGGCGATTTGACCTAAATCAGCTTGAGGTATTGATGGCGATTTGACCTAAATCAGCTTGAGCTATTGGTGACATCCAAATCTCAATCGGAGCTTTTAGTTAAGTGAAGATCTAAGTAGAACTAGTGGTGGCATTAGTTGGATATCGGCACTCCTAAAATGGTGACATCCAATATAATTATGTCCTTCCACTTTCCATATCTTTAAAACAGTTCAAGTCAGTACCAGATGTAGGCACACATCCGGGTTTTATCAGACTAAAATATTATCTGTCTGCACTAAGGCCTTCATTTTCCTTAAGGAACTCGAGAGCAACATGATGACATTTTCTTTTCTCAAAGTCAGCAAGGGTAGTGCATTCAGCCTTGACGCAACACAAGCAGTATTGAGTAATAGCCCGAATGTGTCATTGTTTAAGTGACAAAAACATTAAAGATTCTGTTCCAATTATTAAAAGTTATGGTTTTGAGTTAAGACTGAGTTGGGATTGAGGAGACAAAAGTATTAATGCAGCTGTTCTGATTATTAAACGTTATGGTTTTGAGTTAAGACTGAGGATTGAGGAGACAAAAGAATTAATGATTTTATTACCCCAGTTTTAAAAGTTATGGTTATATAATTCTCGTGTAGAACGAAAACCCGAATAAAGTAAATGAATATTTTTATTAAGAGAAATTGGATTATTATGCATGTCAGAGGAGCTTTAGGCAAATTCAGTACATCAAGGGAGACAAACGTGGGAGAAGACCAAACGAGTCGTAGCCAAACAAACCTTTCATAATTATTGCACTATGACATTTTTATTGTAAATTAATTGATGCTTGCGTAATTTATGAGTGCTTATTTCACCCAAAAAGCCGCTTGAATTGGGGGGTGTCAGAGGAGCTCTAATTATGCCGATTAACCAAACATTTTTTTTCTAATTTTTAATAAATTCTTTTATATTATTTTAAGAGAAGTATGATAGAATTGGCTAGACTGCGTACCTGTGGTGCAATAGGTGTTTAAGACCTATTAAGATGTAGGTCACTTGAAAAGGTGAATGATGCAGAGGGGTAAAGGGAATGGCAGGATGGGGGAACTGCTAGCCTGATACGAGATGCCCATATTTGGTCATTCGCATTCTGTGTTGTGATGTGGTAGAATCCGCTAGCTGACCTAGAGACCATTCACATATACGTATCAATGACCCATGATTTGCATACGCACATTCACCGCATCCACATGTCCAAGGTCAACTGCTTGTGTACGTACATACTGCGTACGAATTATGAGAGTGATAAATATCATTGACTTCCCTAAAATAGTGCGTATATTATTAATAGAATGCTGTGTAAAATATTGATGTGATTTGTTATATGATTGTGTGAACTAATGTATTTCATCTCACAGAAGCTAAGTGGCGTTACCGATGATTACATTTATGTAGAAATGTTGAGATGGCATAAACACGTGTATTCGCCATGCTCATGCTTGTTAAACTATTTGTAACCAGTGGAGGTAAATAGAGAGAGAAAATGGTTGTTTAATTAATACTTCTGTGAACCGCTTGCTAGAGGTATTGTATCTGAGAATTTATACAATTGTAGAAGTAAAATCATTATTATTGAACTTATAAATTGTAAGTTAGCATATAGCTAGCGAGTTGTGATGAATTTGTAAGGAGTAATCTATTGCTGTTGCCATGAAGCCCAAATGATTATCCATGCTTATAGGTTGCTATAGAAGAATGTTGTTCATTACAGTCAGTTCCGAGCTTGAAACTACGCCAGTCTCAAGATCCTCTGACGACAACATCTTGAACACCCATTTGATGCCGAGTTGGTTATACCCGGAAGACAACTGTAACGTGATGTCACTTCTGTCATGGACGCTGTGAGCTGTTGCAAGACTTCATGAGACTCTAGTTAAGTGTGCTCTCTACAAATGAACTGATCAGTCGATTACAAACTTTATACAAATAATCGGGCAGGGTGGGATAGACAACCTCTCAAATTTTCCGCGATCGAAATTGATGTCTTTTTATTACTATTGTTTTTATTAAATTTTACTTGTTATCTTCCCCCATGTTATACATTTTGTTTTAATCGTCAACTAGAGCTGGTATGGGGGTGGGCACGTCAGCCGATTGATTTATATGTCTGTATGTCATTGGAGTAATAGCCTGAAGCTTTGGCATATTCGTGGAAGATAGGTCAGGCCGTCCTGCTATCGCTAGTATTAGAAGAGATCGATAACCTAATATTGATATTTGGGAGTCTGATATAGTGACAGGATCATTAAAAATAACCGGACACGTGACAATGCAATACAATTAGTTATCATGAGAAGGAAAGAATAATTTAAATTTATAATAGTGCTTAGTGTTACTCTCCATGAAACAGACTGGATGAATACTGTTCAGTCTTTCTTAACCTTTCAACTTTTAGTAGGCATCGTCAGTTCGCTAACTGACAGCAGACATTTCAACAGCAAAAAATCAAGTTGAGTTCTCATTCGTACACAGTAAATTTTAAAATAATCATATGGAGAATAATAATAGATAGATAGATAGATTTACTATTATAGATTATTATAGATTTACTATTTATATCGGGGGGGGGGGGGGGCGGAGCTGCAAGCTAATTGTAACCCTTTCTTAGAATGGTGTTGGGATAATTAAGAAGGAAAAGTAAGTACGCAGTAATTATCATAACCGTATGCTCTTTTCCAATACAACTGTTACTTTTCTCTGTTTATTTCGTGGCGATATGGCCTTTAAACTTGGCACGTCTCGAGCACAATGCACGATTGAAGTAACCCAGCAGTATTGAGTGACGTTTAATGCCTTAGCTTAAACCTCGCGTGACTCTACGTTGTTAGTAGAGATAAATGTTGTTTCACTTCTTAAAGTATAAAACTATGACTTAAATTTAATGATAGGATTAAGATATGAATTTGCCTTTTAATCCTTGCATGCGACTTTACAACTTTAAAAGTGAGTGATGCACCCTGAATAAACCTAGTCAGTTTCCTTACATCCCCCCCACCCCACCCCAAGAAAAACACAACAACAACAACAAAATAATTCGTTCCAAGGCCATCGAGACCTTGGCAGCTCGAAGAGTTGAAAGGCCTTATGAATTGCGGGCGGAAGCTGAATGCAAACACAACTACGCAACACTGGGTCGGTTTAGCTGATGCCATTCCTCCAGTCTAAGCCTATTCTGGCCGCATTGTGGGCAAAGTAGGAGCTTCAACCGATGTCGGATCGACCATGCTCGCTCGAGAAAACAATTCGTCAGCACGGTTCATTAACGCCGTCACAATATGACCTTTCGTCAAGGCTGCTGACGTCAGAATCGACCGTAAATATCTTTTAATTAAAGCCTACGACTGACTTAATTTCACCATATCTCTGGTTGCACTGACATTCAGTTATTTTTAGTACACCCCTCGTGTGCAGCAGTGAAAGATCGACGCTGGCGGCTAACCGAAATTTGAAATGCGCGTGCACGAAATGACGAAGCAGGCTGTGGCTATAGTGACTAGAGGCACAAAGGTTTGTTTTTGTTTGGTTTAATAATGCTGTAGGAACCTATACGAAGTCAGTGCAGTTGGAGCAGACCGAATACTACTGAACGTGGCCAATATCCTCTGACTGCGCATGTACGACTTTGTAACCAGAGCCAAAGATATGAACTTCATGAGTGCTAGAGGGTCGTATATATATATAGGGTATATAAATGTTAGGTGTCAGTCATTGCTAATATACGTGCGATAGACATGCGTAGGGGTGGGAGGGGTGAACTTTCAGTTCATGGCCGATCTGAAGTCATGTGGTTAGCATGGATTTCTTTAGTTCGTTATTACCTGATTGCTGGTAGCTTGTTTAGGTTCAATCAAGGATCTAGCTGATCTTTGTTCCCTGTTAGCTCATACTTGGAAGATTGGTCATTAACATATTTCATACCACGATTATGTATTCCTTTGCATACAAGTGAAGTAGCTTATATTTTCCTTCCGACCAAAGTTGTAAATTAATATTTTTTTTTAGAAAAACCGATTGCAGTCGTTTTAAAAGCAAGTGAATGTTTTGCAATGTTCTCAGAAATATTTACAGATAGATAGCGTGTGTGTTTGTATGTGTGTGTGTTCGTGCGTGAGTGAGAGAGAAAGCTTCCAAAAGAGAAGCAAAACTTTGTAAACTTTCCATATCTGACCTGAAGCGGATGTAACACCCCCCCACCCCCATATCTGTCTTCAGGTGGGAGGATGACGGGGTGGTGAAATGCGTGACAGAGCTCGCAGTCACGGTGTCGTCTGCTGGTCGCATTGAGGTCAAATGCGGGGTTCAAGCAAATCCTCGCATTTCATTTCTGGGATTCTCAACTAATTTTTTTTCTTTAATTTAAAAAAAAAGGTTTCTTGTCTTCTAACAGCTGTTGTTGATTTGCAAACTGACAGGCTCGAATGCCGGGGTGGAATTTCGTCTAAGAATAGTTGCAGCCCAAAGCCGGCCTACGCTGTCCTGTATTTATCTGCCAATGAAATGATTAACGTATGTGGCTGGTACGGTGCCCTTATCCTGGATCTCTTGATCGAGAGGTCATTGTCCTATACCTTGCTACTGAACAGATAACGGGTGTCCGGGGGCACATCAAACTGATATCTAATAGAATGTACTTGTGCGGTACGCGTCTGCCAGGGGTGGAGCAGATAGAGATCTCAATTAGTACATCGCTCTTCACATTTTATCACGAAGATTCAGTCACAAGTGTACACATTCACATTCAGTACCCAGACAGTACTGCACATATTTACATTCAGACACAGGTTATTACTCAAGCCCTGATACAGTAAGTCCTACAAATCAGGCAGTACTCTTAATGATATAGTAGGTTCTATATTGTATAGTAAGCTCACTCGATGAAATGCGTGTTCGGTCACTTCAGTACACAGGCATCGTCAAATAGTTAGTGCAGCTTACATATACACATATGTACTCTATGAGTCCTCAATAAAATATATGTTCATTTCAGTATATAGGCCGGGCAGATATTTCGTACAGCATATATATAAATAGGTCATTTCAGTAGGACTGTCAGTGTGGAGAATATCATTGTTTATGTGTACTGTGTACGAGTGTAGTATTTAAATGTGTACTTTCGTGCGTGCATGGAGTATTTTACTTGTTACTGTATGATACACCTGTTTGATAACTGACTGATTAAATTTATGTCCATTTATGACTGATGTGCGAGGTTGATCCAATTTCCATGCCAGTTGCTAACTTTCGCTGATTTCGCAGACAGGTCCAAGCCCTGAGAAAGGGAAAAATTCTTGGTCACCAGTAGAGATATCGTGCTATGGATGAAAAGAATAAAAGTTCAAGCGTGGCTTTGAAGAATTTTTTAGGGGTAATGTTTTCTGGGTACAACACTCTTTCCGATTTTCAACATCCTTTTATATGATTATCTGACATATACTATAGATACTAAGCCATCACTCGAGCTAGGGAATGTTTGAAAGTGGTATATGCAAGGTTTCTTCAGTCCGAGCGGAGATCAAACCTGGGCTTTATTAGTGTTCTACCTTCTCAACTATCGCTTGTTCTTTGCCCACTAGTAATCATTTTCCCTGACGCTGTACACTAGTACAGTAACTATAACTCATTGTGATGTTTCGGATTTTATGAATTGTTTCCCTTTTAATATCATGGCGGCTTTCAGTAACAGTCGTCTGCTGGCCAAACTGAAAGAGATTGGAAAAGATCCTGTTAATCTTGTCTGCTTTAGTGGCTTTCTGGTATCGATTTAGGAATCTGCTCATCTAATTTTTTTAATTGTAATTTTGAAATTAGAGACTAACATTATGGCCCTGGCATTTACATTTTAAATTTAGAGTGACCGCATAAACGTATATGTTATTATCGGTTACAAAAATAATTTGAAGGTCCAACTATATCAGAGTAAATAAATTTTAAAAATCAATAAACTGTTTTGTATTAAGTGAAAAAAAATTAATTCACCACACGTGCGCGCGTGCACACGCACACAGGTTGAACTGTGAGCTGTTCTTGTTATATTTATGAACATAACTGACAACAGGTTAAGAATATAATTTACAGCAATACCACAATTCCAATCGTATAGGCTACATCTGTTTTAGAAAGGCAAAGTCATTGGTATATGATAATTATGAGTCTGTACACTTATTTTGTGTCTACAATTATTACATTTATTTAAAGAATTTCGGTGCATTCCTGTTTGATTTATGAATCCATTGGTTATGTTGTTACATATTATTTGAAGTTTTGACTCTTTACCATTAAATTTTCTGTTTAATATCAGGTCTGTATATTAAAGTCTTTCTTTTTATGCTATATAAGCCATTATTTATTTTAATTCATTTTTCTTCATGCAACAAAATACTCCTATAGACTTGTATATTTTATTGTTCATACAGCATTGTTATTTATAACTGTATTATCCAGATGTAGGCTATTTAGACAAAACATCAAATCTTGTGGCTGTGTTTTGTCTTTATATCTATAAAGCATTTGAATTTTCATGCTGCATTGATAACATTTTCTGTAGTTGGAGGGCTGCGTTTCTTACTGTACATCCCACATTCAAAACAACCTGTTATATAATAATACCAAAAGTGTCAATAACTTGTATCATTTTACTAAAGGTTAAATAATTTTCATAGAGAACTAGTGCTTGCCATAAAATAGGCTAAAGTTTTAGATCTTTGAAAAAAGTCCAACATTTCTTTAAACCAATTATTGGCATTCCAGTAAAACTGTTTTAATTAGCTTGCAGTTTCTGTCAAATAGCATTGTTTTCATAATAATCCAAAACCAAAATGTTAATTTCAAGTAAATATTTACTTCTTTTTTTTTTTTTAAATCATTAAGGATTTGTTTGGGTTGAGTATGGTGTTGCATCTAGCATTACCTTATGCCTGTGAACTGGAAGCCTTGGCCATTAAGGCAAATTGTATATAGTCAAACATACTGATTTATTGTTTTAAAAGTGGATATTTTTTAAATGATCCTAAATAAAATATTAAGTCTAAATTAAATATTTATTTTTAAATTATTTTTTTCCTTCAGGATTTGTTTGGTGTGAGTATGGTCTTGCCATTACTGTTACCATATGCCCGAGACCTTGGTGCTTCAACTACTCTGGCAGGAATCCTGGGTAAAGTGCATAAATTGTTTACTATTTCTTTGTTGTTTTATTTGTTTGATTCTAGAATTTTTATTCTGAAACAAAAATTATGCAATCTCAGTTAATTTCAAAATATATTGAAATTTCATACTCAGAAAATCATGTTTATTTTATTTTTGCATCATATCAGAAATTTGGAGATGGAAATTAAGAATTTTAAGAAAAAATAAATTAAGACATATAGATTACCATTATAGCCCTGTATATCCAGTACCACACAATTTACAGATTTGAGACTGCTTCAAAGACCAGGCTCAAGCTAGACAAGTGTTGCACTCAGTGAGTTTCAACATAAAGGCAGTTTTAATAACAATTAGTACATTTCACCACAATATAGTGGTTTATTTGAAGCATCTCAACTGTTTAAAAATGCAGATAAAGGTTCATAATATACTTTCATAAGTATCAGCCATTGTTTACCAGTTTTAAAAATAAAATACAGTTATTTTAATGAGTAACACTACTCCCTTGAGAAATTATGACTAATTTCATAATATTCAGAAATCTTAATAACAGACAAGAATACAAAATATTTCATAATATCAAAAGGCAGTTTTTGAATATAAAGCAAGGGTAAATTTCAACCAGTAAAATTTTAGTCCTAATTAGTTAAAGTGACAATTACACAGTAATTATTTTTAATGGTGTACTATATAAATCAGGACATTGAAATTTTGTGTGCTATAATTTAAAAACATTTTTTGATTTGAATCATTTGTATTGGTAAAGCAAAGAAATTACTCTGTAGAAAAAAAATTGCTGCTAAGCTATTGATGCAAGAAATTAATAAAAGAAAAGTTACTTTTTTACATTTTCTTAAGTGTTAAGTTCTCTTTACTGAAATTTGTTTTGGGTGATGTACTTAAGTTTTGTTCAATGGCCTATTTTGGGTTAAAAAAAATTCTAACACTTTAAAAAATAAATATGTTTACTTCATCCAACAAGGATTTTAATTCTGATTACTTTTTTAAAATTTGATAATTTATAAATTTCTTTTAATAAACTTTTCAGTGCAAAATTTTAAAATAAAATAAAATAAAACATCACAACTTTCTTTCATTTGCAAAGTGATATTTTTACTGTGTGAAGAAATGTGAGAAATTATTATGCATTTGTCATATATAAAAACAGAAAATAGTGAAGTACTGTTTAATTCAATTACTGAATTTGCATTTTAACCTCACATGTTGCTAACACTAATGTAAGTAATAGATTAATGTATTCTTTAACAATAACATCTTAACATTTATTTTAAATTCCTAGGTTCATTGTATGGAGCCCTTCAGCTTGTGAGCAGCCCCATCATGGTAAGGATCTACTGAATTGTGAGCAGTATGCAAACAAATGTGAAACATGATAAATACTCTTATTTATTAATTTTATAAGTAGGGTGAATTTGTATGGTGCCACTTATATACATTTAATGACACAGCACTAATGATAAAATATCCTATTTATTAATTTATTTATAAGTAGATTCCATTTGTATGGTATTTATAGTAATACAAAATGATGAGCTCTAAATCAGTACCTTGACTGCATGGTAGATTATAATGTTCACTCACCTGTAGCCAAAAGTGTGTATCAGGTTTGTTTATGAATTACATACTTGAGGAATACACATTCTCACTTTGCTTTATCAAGAGTAAAATTATCTCATTGGAAATCTGCACCATAAATATTTATAGTTTATTTTGAGGACTGAAATGCAGCCATTATTTTATAACTATATTTTATATTTTGTTCAGAGACATTAAACTTATACTTTTATAGTATACAACTATTTATAAAATAGTATACAACTATTTATTTTTTCATTTGAAACATTTCCATCCAATTCAGTTCTCTTTAAGGCTTTTAGTATATTCAGTAGACAGAATCACATAATTCATTGTGGGAGTGATACATGCTTGTGTGCATGCATTGGCAGGGTCAGTGGAGTGATCATGCTGGACGTCACTTCTGTTTATGGATATCCCTGGTCGTGTGCGGACTGGCTTACATACTAGTGGGACTGGCATCAACCATATTATTACTGTTGTTAGCTCGCATTCCTCATGGTGAGTAAGGTGATTGTTTGATCAGCTTGACATTTTCTCTCACTGGTTAGCTTGGAGAATTAAGCATCCCTGTTAAGTGTGTTTGTTTAAAATTGTTATCTTTTAATCAGATTGTTGCTGGTAACTTGGAGAATGATACTGTTAGCATCCCTGTTAAGTGTGTTTGTTTAAAATGTTAATCAGATTGGATTTTATTTATTAGTATATCAGTATATTAATCTCATTATCTCTTGAAGAAAATGTACATTGTTTATTTATTAGTTTATTGGAGATTTGCTAGTTTTTATCTGGACAAAGGAGCATTATTTCTCTTGTAGTTGTACTAGTACTTCCATTATCACTGGAGTAGACTGGTATTTCACTTATTATTTATGTATATATTGGTAACTCTTATCTTTGGATATGATACTATGTTATTAATTAAGGTACTTTACATATTGCTATCATTTGTTATCCCTTGATTAAACTATGCTATTTATACTGTGCCATTGAGTCTATTTCTACTAAATATTATCTCTGTAATACACTGGTATATCCATTACTACAATTGTTTGTGCATGACTATGGATAAACTCTTAATAAGTTTGATAACATTGATTAGTACCTGGGTATGTAATGTTGCAGGTTTGATTTTGTTTTATCACTTGATATTTATTCTATATTATGCATATAATTATATTGTTTACTGTTGTCTTTGATCAGATTGTCATACTAGGCTTTAACCTTACTATTTAAATATTGCTTACTTTTTTCTTGATGGAATCAGTGTTTCCAATACTATATTTATTACCTAATGCTGTTAATTCATATTCTGCTAGAGATTGTTTATTTCTATTTATGTATTTATTACCTAATGCTGTTAACTCATGTTCTTCTAGACTCTTAATACTCTATTAATTTATCTTTGTTGTTAATTCATATTCTGCTAGATGTTGCTTAATATTCTTTCTCTGTGTATTTATTACCTAATGTTGTTAATTCATATTCTACTAGACATTGCTTAGTACTCTATGTATTTATTATCTACTGTTATTAATTCATATTCTGCTAGACGTTGCTTAAATACTGTATGTGTTTATTATCTACTGTTGTTAATTCATATTCTGCTAGACGTTGCTTAATACTGTATGTGTTTGTTATCTACTGTTGTTAATTCATATTCTGCTAGATGTTGCTTGATGCTGTTCATGATTAGTTTTATTGCCCATTATATTTGCTTAAGCATTTTATTTCAACACTTTTTTTGTCATGTGTATATATATATATATTGTGAGTAAAGACTTTGATGATAAAATGTCACTAAAATTTTGTCCAATCTTATATGAATACAACACTAATCAAATAACATGGAGATCTGCACATTTCCATGTGACATACAATTCCCATTTTCTTTTCTTACAAAAAGCAAAGCATATACTGTTTACTGATAAAATACTTGAGCAGTATATCCGCTATGATAGTCAGAAACAAATGTGTGCTATTTCCATGCCCACACATTTTAATTTTCAAATATAAACCAACAATTAATTATATGTTAAAATTAATTGTCTAGGTATCTTCAAACATAGCCAGAACTTTTCCAAGATGTATCTTGCTGACATTTTGCCTGAAACACAGAGATCGTCAGCTTTTGGTCATTTCAATGCAGTATCAAGTGTGGGTTTTATCATAGGACCCATTGTAGGGGGACATGTTGCTGAGCTGCCTGGTGGTTTCACCATTGTTGCTATAATTGCTGGAGCAATCTTTCTTCTTAATGCCGGTAGGTTTGTACAATGCTTTAGCACTTAATATCACTTAACACCGGTATAATAAGAGGGGAAGCTAAGTCAAATGTTTTTATTCTTTCTGATAAACACAGTAGAATATGGCTATTGTAAAAGGGAAGCAACTCAATTTATACATCTTTGTCCCCCCCATTGGGAAAGATTTTCAAATTAGGATAAAGAATTATTTATTAATGTAATGACTTGAAAATAGCCAGAATCATTACAGTTGAGTATTTTAAAAGTCTAAGAAAAGATGTAAATTACTGAAGAATTCTCCATTACAATTTTCTTTAATTTCATTTATAAATGTTAGCTTCAATTAATTCAGTCGTTAAATAGTTGTCTTATTTCTTTATAGTATTCCTTATACTGGGAATAGACTAATCAATTAACTGTGTCAGCAGCATAAAAAATGCTTGCCTATATATTTTTATAACCTGACCAATATAAACTATTTGCTACTCTCATGCTGTCCGCATGATCGAAGCTGGCTGCCAGTGAAATAGGAGGAATCCAGGTAGCAGGTAAAAATATGTTCAAATTTTTTTTTTAAATTCTCTTAGTATAGTATATGACATAATTAACTTGTCACTAACCCTTTAAGTGACATATTTAACTTGTCACTATCCATTAAAGCATAACTGAGCAAGAGTTGTTTAACAAAGGGTAGCCTAGTGCTGAGTGAACACCACTTGACAGAAAAACAGGTGGTTTGGAAAAACTTGTAAAAAAAATTTCATAACAGGAACATAGTGTGGTATAGTATGGTATATAACAAAACTATAAAATTCAGTTACATGCTTCTTTAATGTGCCTTAGTGAAGAACAAGTAAAAATATTTTATGACAAATTTCATATGCATTGGAACCAATAAAGTTTTTTTTTGTTTTTAGATGCATGTTTTAGAAGTAATCCTTTAAATAACATTAAAATAAGTAAATAAATAAAATAATCCAGATTGAAATGTGGTCCAAATGTGCTGCTGGAATAGTGCTGAGAACCAGTTCCACAAAATGAATTAGTTTTGCTTAAAACATTAAATGTTTTTGAAAAGTCTTACAATAACAAATATTTATATATATTGTTTAAACTGATATCAATCTCTTGAGTAGCCAAACATTTACTGTATTTTAATAAAATAAAATTTGATGATGTCCAATACTCAATTAGATGTTAAGAGTTAAATCAGAAATCCATCCTAATGTAATTGCATTTGAAATCATCAAAACTGAGTACATAATTTCAGTTTTAGATTAAGAAGTGATCAACCTGCTCATCTTTCAAGAAATAATAATAATCCATTTCTTTTTTATTTCAGCAATTGTATGGCTTTTTCTACCTCCTACTAAACTTTCCTCAAAGAGACCAACACATAAAGAGAAACAAGATGGCCATCTTTCAAACAGTGATGTAAAATCTCAGCTTGAACCAGAAGTTGGTAGAAAGAGCTACTGGCATTCCGAGTCCCAGCTTGAGCCAGACGGTGGTGAAAAGAACCACACAGATTCAGAATCCCAGCTTGTGAGAAATGGTGGTGAAAAGAACCATATTGATTCAAAATCCCAGCTTGTGACAAATGTTGGAGAAAAGAACCTCTCTGATTCAGAATCTGAGTTTGTGACAGATGTTAGTGAAAAGAACCACTCTGACTGTGAATCCAAGCTTGTAGCAAATGGTGAAAAGAACCAAATTGATTTAGAATCCCAGCCTGTAGCAGTTATTAAAAAGAGCCACTCTGATTGTGAATTCCAGCTTGTGACCAGTGTTGATAAAAAGAACTCTTTAAAAACTCAGCTTATGACCAGTGTTGGTAAAAAGAATCACCCTGATTCAGAATCCCAGTTTGTGACCAGTGATGGTAAAAAAAACTCTTCTGATTTAGAAATTCAGCTTGTGACCAGTGTTGATAAAAACAATTACCCTGATTCAGAATCCCAGCTTGTGATCAGTGATGATAAAAATAATCATCCTGATTCAGAATCCCAGCTTGCAACCAGTTTTGTTGAAAAGAACTGCTCTGATTTAGAAATTCAGCTTGTGACCAGTGTTGATAAAAAGAACTCTTTAAAAACTCAGCTTATGACCAGTGTTGGTAAAAAGAATCACCCTGATTCAGAATCCCAGTTTGTGACCAGTGATGGTAAAAAAAACTCTTCTGATTTAGAAATTCAGCTTGTGACCAGTGTTGATAAAAACAATTACCCTGATTCAGAATCCCAGCTTGTGATCAGTGATGATAAAAATAATCATCCTGATTCAGAATCCCAGCTTGCAACCAGTTTTGTTGAAAAGAACTGCTCTGATTTAGAAATTCAGCTTGTGACCAGTGTTGATAAAAAGAACTCTTTAAAAACTCAGCTTATGACCAGTGTTGGTAAAAAGAATCACCCTGATTCAGAATCCCAGTTTGTGACCAGTGATGGTAAAAAAAACTCTTCTGATTTAGAAATTCAGCTTGTGACCAGTGTTGATAAAAACAATTACCCTGATTCAGAATCCCAGCTTGTGATCAGTGATGATAAAAATAATCATCCTGATTCAGAATCCCAGCTTGCAACCAGTTTTGTTGAAAAGAACTGCTCTGATTTAGAAATTCAGCTTGTGACCAGTGTTGATAAAAAGAACTCTTTAAAAACTCAGCTTATGACCAGTGTTGGTAAAAAGAATCACCCTGATTCAGAATCCCAGTTTGTGACCAGTGATGGTAAAAGAAACTCTTCTGATTTAGAAATTCAGCTTGTGACCAGTGTTGATAAAAACAATTACCCTGATTCAGAATCCCAGCTTGTGATCAGTGATGATAAAAATAATCATCCTGATTCAGAATCCCAGCTTGCAACCAGTTTTGTTGAAAAGAACTGCTCTGATTTAGAAATTCAGCTTGTGACCAGTGTTGATAAAAAGAACTCTTTAAAAACTCAGCTTATGACCAGTGTTGGTAAAAAGAATCACCCTGATTCAGAATCCCAGTTTGTGACCAGTGATGGTAAAAAAAACTCTTCTGATTTAGAAATTCAGCTTGTGACCAGTGTTGATAAAAACAATTACCCTGATTCAGAATCCCAGCTTGTGATCAGTGATGATAAAAATAATCATCCTGATTCAGAATCCCAGCTTGCAACCAGTTTTGTTGAAAAGAACTGCTCTGATTTAGAAATTCAGCTTGTGACCAGTGTTGATAAAAAGAACTCTTTAAAAACTCAGCTTATGACCAGTGTTGGTAAAAAGAATCACCCTGATTCAGAATCCCAGTTTGTGACCAGTGATGGTAAAAAAAACTCTTCTGATTTAGAAATTCAGCTTGTGACCAGTGTTGATAAAAACAATTACCCTGATTCAGAATCCCAGCTTGTGATCAGTGATGATAAAAATAATCATCCTGATTCAGAATCCCAGCTTGCAACCAGTTTTGTTGAAAAGAACTGCTCTGATTTAGAAATTCAGCTTGTGACCAGTGTTGATAAAAAGAACTCTTTAAAAACTCAGCTTATGACCAGTGTTGGTAAAAAGAATCACCCTGATTCAGAATCCCAGTTTGTGACCAGTGATGGTAAAAAAAACTCTTCTGATTTAGAAATTCAGCTTGTGACCAGTGTTGATAAAAACAATTACCCTGATTCAGAATCCCAGCTTGTGATCAGTGATGATAAAAATAATCATCCTGATTCAGAATCCCAGCTTGCAACCAGTTTTGTTGAAAAGAACTGCTCTGATTTAGAAATTCAGCTTGTGACCAGTGTTGATAAAAAGAACTCTTCTGATTTAGAAACTCAGCTTGTGACCAGTTTTGATAAAAAGAATCACCCTGATTCAGAATCCCAGCTTGTGACCAGTTTTGGTAAAAAGAACTGTTCTGATTTAGAAACTCAGCTTGTGACCAGTTTTGATAAAAATAATCACTCAGGTTCAGAATCCCAGCTTGTGACCAATGTAGGTAAAAAGAATCACTCTTATTCAGAATCCCAGCTTGTAACAAAGGCTGATGAAAAGAACCCCTTTGATTGTGAATCCCACTGTGAGCCACAATTTGGTAAAAATATCCATTCTGATACTGAATCCCAGCCTGTGGCCAATGTTGGTCAAAAGAACCCTTTGAGTACTGATTCCCAGTTTATGACAAAGGCTGGTATAAAGAACCACTTCAGCCCTCTCATCTTTATCAGGTCCTTCACAGTTGTAGACTGGACAAACTTGTGGGATCTCTTTATTGTCAAGTTCCTGGCAAGTTTTTCAGTCATGGTATTTCGAAGTAATTTCACCATCGTATTGAGAGAAAAATTTGATGCGGGACCTAAAATGTTAGGGTATATCACTTCTTTCAGTGGAACTACATCAGTGTTGTGTGGATTCATCGTTGGACGATTTACATTAATGTACTCTGATATAGAGAAAATGTTCTTTCACATGTTGATACTAGAGCTAGTGACTTTCATTTTTCTTATCTGGGCACCCTCTGTTTCAGTGGCATTTATAGGCCTGATCCCACTAAGCTTTGCAACAACTG
Organism: Sinotaia quadrata; assembly: GCA_028829895.1. NCBI lineage: Eukaryota > Metazoa > Mollusca > Gastropoda > Architaenioglossa > Viviparidae > Sinotaia > Sinotaia quadrata. Next base: position 7,853,729 of record CM054181.1, on the reverse strand, counting down.
TCAATCGTGTCTTAGCATTAGATTTAACTATCCACAGAGGTGGTCAGAATAGCAGGGGTGCACTTTTAGGACTAAGCCAGAGCATTCTCTCCCTTGCTCGAATGTTTTCACCCTTCCTAGCAGGGCTGGCCCAAGAAATACACATAGATGGACCATCTTTCTTGAGTATTGTAACTCTTAGCATTGCAATTGTAGTAATGTATGTCAAAATGGAGCCTGGTAGAAAAACAAAAACTAAAGTGGAGTAGTATGGCACATTATCATGCCGCTTGAGAACAAAATTCTTTATTAGCAGATCAATCTTAATATGTCAGAACACAACTAGAAAACCAGTGTGAGCTTGAAAATAATTTAAATTTATTTTACATATAATAGCAGCATTACTAATTCGTTTCTTAAGTGAATTTCAGATAGATAATCAAATTGAACCTTCTTGACTCACAGTATAATCATAATGGAAAATTTTCCAACAATTGTACTTTATGAAAAATTGTTCTTGACAAACTTCACACAGCCTAGTGAATAAATCTGATCCTTAAGAATGCAAAAGGCTTGGTTCTTTTAAATCTGAAATACAGTGTACATGATAACATCCCCAATTTATAAACCTACAGAAACAAGCTTAACATTCCAGCATAAAGATGGGAATTGTTTCTTTTTAAATGCTCATAATATGATAAAATATTTAGTTATTTTGAATTATGCTCTCTAAATGAATGGAAAAAATGCATTTTTTACTTCAAATTATTCACTAAATGCATGGACAAAATGCATTTTTTAGTTATTTTATATGTTCATGAAATGCTTGAACACAATAAAATATTTTTAGTTATCTTGAACATGTTCACTAAATGCATGAACAAAATATAGATGCAAACATTTTACTAAAATTTTGTTGTTTCTGATAAATTAATTTATTTTACTTTTTTTTAGTTTTCTTTTTAATTTATTGTTTTAGAAACACATTGTTGCTAATTGCAGATCTGCCTACGGCTATGGTTTTGCTGTACAAACCAGATATTCAGGACTATTGTGGCAAAAACAACGATCTTGTTGTCTGTTTACATAAAGCTAAATCATTTAAAGTTGTCTTCTGCAACTGCAATGACATACATTGTACATACACATCCCTGTGCACATGTTGTCACAAATGTAATACATTGTCCAAGTCTTTTCTACCCAGCAAATGAGTACTGATGTCTGTCAACCCTAAAAAGCAAAAACTTGTTTATAAAATTTTGATTTTTTAAAATTAGTTTTAGAAGGGAGAAAAACATATCTGTCTGCAAAGTGGTAGGAACTTTGTTTCACTTATCAGTTATAAAGGAAGGGTAACTCCTTACTGAAAGACAGTTGAAATTATTGATGGAGATCATATTGCTATTGACAAAAACATTGCAGTTGGAGAGATAGTGGGGGGGGGGGCGCTCGCTAAATTAAAGATGGATTTATCTTTTCTTTTGGTAAAAGTTTTCCACCAATGGAAATACTGAGTGATGGCAAATGTTTGTCTTTAATGTTTTGGAAGAGAGAAAACTTTTACAGTGCCCAAAATATCCGCCAAGTGTGAGAGATGAGTGGTGTCTTCTTTAGAATTATTAATAACAGACATTAAGATTCTCATCACTTGTAATTAGTTATGGATGATTAATAATAACAATAACAATCGTAACCAATAACTATGGTGATGTTGTGTCAGACATAGCCTTTGGTGACTTACTACAGGCACCTAACTCACCACAAGGGGTTGGGGGAGAATTTGTTAATGTTTGAAAATTTCATAGAGACACTTGTTCAATCACTGACATAAACTATCAACTGTGACTGACAATTCCTGTTGTGAATAAGAATATCTAACACTGAAGATTAAGATTATTTCTGGGTTGACCTAGATTCCTCTTCAGTCTATAAAACTGTCTCTTCTTTGTAAAATTGTCTCTTAACACAATTCAGTGACTAACCATTTCAGTAAATGATGTGCATAATGTATAATATAATAAAAGGAAACCAAAAGAATATCTTACATCAACTGGCCAAATAGAAACAAATAATTCCATTAAATAATATCAACGTGCTTCATATGTCACTCAGTTGTCTTCAATAAAGACATTATTCAAAATAAGATATTATTTTCAAATTTCACAAAACAATAGAGTAGGCAAATGATATTAACAACAGTCAATGAAAAGTACTTCTCATATTTATTTGTCATTCACTTATGATTTCTGCTTACATCATCTTGCATGAATTCCAATTACGAGCATACAAACATTAAATTTGCATTCATTACAATAACATATTGCAATTTGCATAATGTGAAAAGCCATGGACATACACAAATTGTAATTCCCAAGACTGCAGACCAGAATACTTGACAGTGTGTATCAGCCAACAATATGGGATTTTGCTATTGTACTGCACCAAGTTTCAAATTTATTGTAAAAGCAAAAATAAAAAATAATTACAGATTTTGAATTTTCAAAATAACATAATCAGATTTTCTTTACATAACAAATAGGTTTCCAACTGCAAAATTTGCATACACTTAAAAACATAAGCAAATACTTAAAATGTATAAATAGGTATTCCAAACATATTTTTCAAAATCATTATTCATACTTTAAAAACAAATAGACAGATAGAACTTTTTTTGCTGATTTCAATGATACTAAAATGAAGTTTGTACCTCAATTACAACCGAAGTTACAAATTTTTCAATATTTAATTTTTCGCAAAGTTTTACGCTCAAAAACGAAGTTGTACAAATAGCTTATTTTGAAGGTCCACAAAATGAAGAAATGATGAACAATATAGTTCAGACTCTCCACATAAGTAGTATCCAACACACAGATATGGCTGAATTTTTTTGAGAGGCTTTGCAATGTTATTTTTAAATATACAGTCAGTCAAAATTAGTAATTTATTCATTTTCAGGTTGGAAAAAGCTCTAACGCAGTTAACACAAAATGGGCGAAATTGCTATAAACGTTAAAACTGTAATAACTCTGCTTGTAATTGAGCTACAGAGATGCTTTTGGTATCATTGGATTCAGTTTGGAAAGATCTATATTAAGAATGCACTCACCACAGTAAGGAAATCTTCATATTTTATACAAACACACTCAGACATTTGCCAATCATTCATCTAATTTAATGCTTTTTCAGTTCAATGATTCTAGTGCTGTCTAGCATGGAACCACAAGGAATGTTCTTATACATTGAATGCACACAATTACATTCTTTCCGCAACAGCATGTTTCATGTTGTGGTGCTTAACCTAAATAAGCAATTCAATCTGCTGGTAGACCGTTATTCCACAATCTGCCTTCACTGGACATAGAATTTCATAGTTGCAGTAAAAGACAGCCATTTAATATTTATTATCTCCACATCATCTTTTCTCAGCCAGTCTTTCCAATGACATGCTTTAAAAAATATTTGTACCTCATAAATCTTTCCCCTATTGAATGGTACAATCTCTTAAGGTGGCACACCTAGCTCAAAAAGCATGAAAAATTGAAAAAATTCAATAACAAAAATTTTATTGGTCTTTTCTGATATAAATTTTATTAAATTGCTTTTATTTTTGGACAAATCACAATAGTTTTGAAGATATTTTCAATCAAAGATGGGAGTATACCATAGGAGACATTTGTGGTTAAAAAGTTAACTGAAAATCAGTCATTAATTTCGGTTTCTGCAGGATATCTTAAAAATAACTATTAAAGATATCTGCAAAGAATTTTGAACACAGTTTAAGGATAACATAAGGCCATAAGCTGGTTTCTGAACCTCTAACTTTTTTATTTTACTATAGTGTGGATATATAATTATAATTAATTTTTTTTTTATTTAAAAAAAAAATTATTTAAATAAAATATGTGCTCCATCAGCTGAATGATTGCTACACACTAACCAGAAATTACAGTATATTAATTGAATATTTTGTCTATATATTTTAAGGTTTTCTTATAATCTTGTCAAAAAGAATTAACAAATTTTAAGTTTAAGAAAATATGTTTATATTAAATAAATAATTTTGATGCAAAACCTATTAAATTCATAAGAAAAATGAGTAGGCCTATATATTTTGAATCATCAACCATTTTTCACCAGTTTCTGAAAACTTGAATAAAAATTTCCTTCATTTATTTGATACCATTTTTGTTGTTGACATTTACTGGATTTCAGTTATGTGTGCTACCTTAAGCTTTGGATAAGGAATATAAATTCTAAAGTCATTTTCAGAGTTCACCCACCGCCACCAAAGTTATGATCTTATAAATGTAATACTTATAGTAATAGTATGCATTATCAACTCACTCATATATTTATTATGGAAAAATAAGCTTGCAAAATACAGGTAATAAATATATAACTCACTCGTGTCTATCAAAATTTTAAAAAAGAAAAGAAAATCTGGTAAAAATAATAACTATTTATTTTTAATCTAGTGAATCAGTGATATATACTCTTTGTTTACTCTGTGCCCAGCTAATGCAGTAATGGACGAAAATATGGTCACGTGACCACAAAATAAAAAGAATTAAAAACAAATAACACGTGATCCGAATAAACGAAATACATTATATTGCAAATAAATCTTTTCCCTATTGAATGATACAAAACTTAAGCTATGGATAAGGCAGGAATAAATTCAGAAAGTTATTTTCTGTGTTCACCCTCAACGCCGTCAAAGACGAACGCTACCGTAGGCCTATAGACACTGACAATTCTTATTTATCGGCTATTATAGTCCTTTAAACGAACAAATATACGCTATAAACTGAAAATAAGTGATTTAACTTATCAACTAACATCCTCAAACAGAGTGATGCACGAGAATGCAAAGTGGAAACCGGTTCAATGTCGCAGAGTTGAACACTACGGTACTCGATAAAGTCCGCCATTTTTGTTGACAGTCTTCGGTGATTTCGGTCATTGAGTACAGTTCTTTCAACGCAATTGGCGTCTTCTGCAGTACTTTTTGTCTCAAACAAACTATATAGACTTATAGATGAAGAATTTTCCTATTTTCTGGTAACTTTTAAGGTTGCTATGTTATCGGAATCACCAAAAACGTAATTTAAGAAAATTTAAGTTTAACCGTATTTCGCTTTATTTTGAAATTCCCACGCACTATTTAGTATAGAAATGAACCTTGTTCTCTCCCCTACATGAAAACCATTATTATTTTTTGATTACTGTACCGCAGACGACGCCACGGACCGAGAAAGAGTGCATGTGTTAAGCGCTACCGCCGGACAAGTTATGGCGGCTTGGTAAAAAAGTCGTTCGGTTGGCAACTTCTGAATAACTTCTTATTACTTTTTCACAATTATTTATTAAAACAAAAAACACATAAAGACAGAACAGAGAACAAACTTTTGTTTCATGTGCTTTTATTTTACAAAGCTTTAATATACAGAGGAAACATGAGTGTTGAAAATGTAGAAAAATTGACAAAACAACGTCCCAATCAGCCATTCAGCGATGTTTGGAATACCTAGTATAAAGCAGGGTCTCTAGCTTTCACTCAAAATCAGTAATAAATAATTAAACTCTAAATCAAGTTCTCATATTGGCATACTAATCAAACCAAGGTACTGCATGCAGTCTATAATGTAATGCTGTTAGTTCACTGGGTCACTTTCAAAGTAGAGTTTAACTCATGCTAGAATGTGTTAAATACAATCATGAAAAGAGAGATCTGACTGTAACTATAAAAAAATAATTTTTAAAATAACAAAATTATTCCATACCAAATTCACAAAGAGAGGGATGTGTCCTTTAATAAATAAAAAGTAACAGATAGGATAGTAAAGCCTGGACAAACTGACAGTAGTTGATATTTTGGCAATTTGGCAAATAAACTTGAAATACTATCTTCATTCTTGAAAAATTAGCCACTCGTATCATTTTTGACAATGATAGTGATGATAATAATAATGATGAAATGAATTTGTAAAATGTAGTTCTGACAAATGTTCCACAATCTTGTGTACTTAATGAAATTAACTGCATCTTCAGGCAATTCTACTGCATGAAAAATAACTTAACATTCATATGCACATATATTGTATAAACATTTCACAAATCTTAATACTTATTTTACAAAAGTATTTAAAATAAATTAACAGGACATGGAAAACAAACTTACTCCCTGAAAAACATATATGCACACAATTTTCTTTTTAAAACATGATTATTCTCACATAATCACACTACCCTATCAACAATAATAATATTATTACTGAATTCAGTTGGTCCTTCCAAGATGTTTTCAAATTACTAAAAAAAAAAATAACATCCTATTAATACAAAATAACTAACTGAACGACATAACTTGTCTATCTGATAAGGCATAAGTGTGCCTATATACTTTCTACATATTCTTAGAACACAAGAGAATCTGTTATAGTTGGTAAATGAAATAAAATTATCATTAAAAGAATAACAGTTTAAACACACACACACAAAAAAATAACTCCTAGTCCTAATAATAATATAAAAGTATTTGAATGTTTCTACAAACTTGATCTTACCATTACAAGTTTACATGTCTTATTCATATTAAATAAATAAATAATAAATCCTTTTTAAAAAAAAAATTGACAAAATTTAATGCAAAGGAATAAAAGTTATGGTTTTTTTTTAAATTTTAATTGCTATTTTTTAAATAAGTTTCTATAAATAATTATATAATACACTGAATAAATTAATTAGAACATTCCAAACCTTTCAGGAATTTCTGATCTGTGTAAATTCTGTATTATCCATATTCAGAAAGTCATTTCAATTTGGCACTGTGTGCTAATGTGCACATTTATTATTTACACAAAAAGTATCATGTAAACATATTTCATTTTCTTGTTGTTTTTTAAAGTGTATATATTTTTCATTACAAGTGTCACTTAATTATTCTCACTAAACATGCCCAAAAGATAAGTTTCGATGCATCAGCTATTTGTCTTATAAACTGTTTTTGATAAAAATTTGTCCACATTGAGTTTTCTCAACTTTGTCAAGTCATACTTAGGAGTTATCTGAAACAGAAAACAAAGTTCTAGCACTGAATACATTTACAAAAAGGATTATATCAACCACAATACTTATATTTTTAAGCTAATGAATATAATATTTGTACTATCTCAAAAATTACTAGAAGAAACAACTCAAGCATCTCAAAGTTGAGTAATGGTTACTATATGAAATTACTTTAAGAGTAGAAAATAATGCCGGGGGGGAGTTTGGGAGTAGGGGGAGAGGAAAAGAGAGAGATGAAAGCATATTAAATAACAATATATATATATATAATTCTCTGGCAAAGTGTACCAGTTTGTGACACGAAGTGCAAAAACTAAAGTGGATTAAATCTAATTATTTTACATGTTAAAATCTACAGGGACTAATGCTCACATAAAAACAAGAAAAGATAAAAATTATAAAATTGTTGATATTATTATGAGTTTGGAATATGTAAAAAGCATATGTTTCGTTGAAAACTTAAAAAGTAGGGTTGAGATGTTTTACAGAATAAAAAGCAATTATAATTAGCTTATACAACAAATATATTTTCTTCATTAAGTTTAACCTAAATTATTAACTTAATCTGGATACATATTTATTTAAAATGGGGATAGAAAACTAAATTTGTCAGGTAAAAACCTTATGCAGCTCCCAGTCCCAGTGACAAAAATAACAACCATCATAAAAAAAACTCTATTTTTCTCAACTAAACATAAAACATTTAAAAGGTCTAAGTTATGCTGCACAGACAATATTAAGTAATAAGTTTTTAAATATATAATAAGCCTAATCATTGATGTTTATATTTTTTAATACAATTCACAGGGTTTTTTACTTTTACTAGCACAGGTTTAAAACATACACACACCTATATGAAACTTTAAATGCAAAAGGATTTGTATATAAATATGTACGCTATTTATGATGTTTTCAATGTAATCAAAATATATTAAGATTATCAGAAATCTTAGCCGTTTTGAACCATCAATGATTCTGAAAATATTCCCACCTTTACATTAACTGATTAAGAATGTGATCTTAATGAAAATGAAAGTTATTTTTCTTATTTGATACTTAAACTCATCACACCAAGACAATATGACATGAAATTATCTTTTCGGAATATGGCACCTTTGAAAAATGTAAGAAAGTAGTTCGCAATATTACTGTCATTATTTTATATTTACATATTTATTAATTCCATTTTAACATGTTAAAACTAATAACAGGGAAACGAAGTCAAATTAGTCTTCCTAAACCTGAATATAATAAATAAATTTGAAAAATATTAGCATATGAATACTTACAGTAAATGAATTATTTAAAAAAGCACATGCCGTTTATGTCTGACTAGTCAATTTTTGATAAAAGAATTAAAGTTTTGGATCCAGTTTATGTGGAAACTAAGCATTACAAAAAATGCCTTTTAAAAATAGCATTTCTTCAAAAAAATGACTATATGCTGTTAAAAGGAATACTGAATATTGCTGTAATGTATTATCACTTCTAAGAAAACCCTGATACAAAAATTACAATAAGTTTGTTAGATTATTTATAACAATAAAAATTCAAGAAAATGGTTATATCTAGTATACATATGCATGTCACAAAAAGAGATGCCACTTTTCAGTTCAAAACAAATTTGTATTACAAATAATTACAAAATAAAGAAACATATTTACACAATTATCTTATGTATCTTTCACATTAATTTGAATATATAGAATGTAAACACGATATTTCAATGCTTTATTTTTAAGAAAACATTTCAAATGGACCCACCCTTCTGTCCGGAGAATGAGCCATTTATATATATATATATTTTTTTTTTTTAAATATTAGCTAAAAATCAACTGCTAAATAAAAATTAATTTGGGGAGGAGAAAATTTCAAGCAGTAAATTATTCTATTGCAATATCATTCATACTGCACATTATAATATTATTATTCTATCAATAATACTTTCATAAAATGGTAAACTATCATATCATGGTACTATAAGTGAATTGCTCCACAGCATTTTTATTCCTTTGTTGTTGTTAAACCTGAGAACATAAAGAGTGCACACATTTCTGTTAGAGAAAATAGAGTGCACATATTTTTCATTTTAATGCTTTTATAAAAACTGCAATTATTATGCTTAGAAAAGAAGTAATCAAATCGAATATTTCTTATTTTATAACTAAGACGAATATACAATCATTTTGTTTGGTTTACCTGAAACTATTATTATATATTCGATGTTAACAGTTGTTGTCATCATCCATCCTCCCCCTCCCCCCCCCTCCCATCGCCTCTATTATTGTCATTCTTTCACTAGCAAGTTGTCATATCAAACTGTGGGTTACTCATGGCTACAATTTTCGAGGGTTGCAGGTTGATGTCAGATATTCAAGTATCACATAGAATATTACATTCTAAATTAATTTTTTTTAAAATTACGGAATAGCTAATGGACAGCTTCAATTTTTTTTAAAATAGAATTTGCTAGTAGAAGAGAAAGCATAATCTAAAGAATATTTTGCAAAACGGTGGCCATTTTTGTCCTGCTTTCGAAAGTTAAATATACTGAAAAATTATGAAGCTTGTAAGTAAACTATAATCAATCCAGTTACTCTATTTTAGTTATATTACTCCAGTCTGGATCCTCACATGAAAAAGACTGTTACATACCTTCCCTGTCGCACTGGTTCGTTTTCTTTTCCTGCTTTCCCCTTCATCTTTGTTCTGCTGAGCATGCTGACCAGGTATTGTTGGCTCATTGCCTAGTTGGCCACGCCCAACTTGGTCACAGCTCAATGCTCCTAAAGTAGCAATTGATGCCAAGGTCTCAGCAGCCTGCACTGTGCTCGGGGAGCCTGCTGAATATATACTAAGGAATGAAGAATTATTCTGTGGCTGCTGGTTAGTGGGCAGCCTTTGGAGTGTGGACACAATTGGAGTAGTGATGGTGTCATGCAAAATGGCAGAAATCTCAGATGAACTAGCAGTTGCTCTCTGTCTAGGTACAGCAGATGCAGATGTGGTATTCGTTTCTGTACAATTTATATTTTTGTTAAGGCCCCTCTCTGGTGCAGGGTTCTTAACTGATGAGGAATTTAAAGTTTTTGCAGAAATCAGAAATCCTGGGGGCTGCAAGTGTGTGAATCCTGCTGATGATGGCCTTACAGATGAGGTGGCATGAGGTGCTGGGCTCATTGGTTCTGCCCAGTGGGGCTCTTGAGAAAGCACAGAATCAAGAGGTTTGATAGATGTGAGATTGCTGTGTTCCGACTGACTACCTTCAAAAGCCCCAGTGGAAACCTTAACCGCAGATGAAGGAGACATAACAGGGCTCATCACAGCTGTGAAAGTGTACACTTTTTCTGGTTCACTAATCTTAGACACTGCTGTTGGAGTTACATGAACAGCCTTCTGACCCTGCCATAAATTGTCTATAACATAAATCAATTTATTTTTTTTCACAACTTTCACTGGTATTTCCTGGTTGGTATGCTGAGGTTCAGAGGCTAGTGAATCAGAAGGCAAGCGAATGTAGGATACTCCTACTTCTCTAAACATACTACTGTCACTAGAAGTAGCACTGCTAGGCTCCGAAGATGTTAGTAATGTCTTTTTATTAATGCATCCACTTTGCTTGTTACTGCCATTTTCTTTAGTCTCTGTTTGCTTGGATGTAATGTGTGTTGGAGAGAAAGGTGTTTCGGGAATTGATCGGGTTTTACTTCCACGTGTGGCTGTAGTTGTTGAGGTGATAGGCATTTTCGGAAGTGCAGAAAGTGATATAGAGTTATCTTCATGATTAGTTCTGATAGATATAGTAGATGTTGAGGGAACAGGCAGTGCTGAGAAGTTAGGCAGTGTTGAGGAGATAAGCAGTGTTGATGGGATAGGCATTTTAGGAAGTGCAGAAATTGATACTGTATTACCTTCATGATTAGTTTTGGTGGCTATGGTAGGTGATGATGAGATGGGAGGGATGGGCATTTTCAGAAGCGTAGAAACTGAAATGGTATTACCTTCATGAGCAAATGCAGCAGATGAAGAAATAGCAGGATGCATTAATGTAGGTTTGGGAATAAGACACTTGTATCCTTTCTGGGTAAGTTGTTCATACACATCTGTCATGGGTATTTTCAGCCCCATGACATGCATAGGCTTTTGATGTTCAGTGTTATCCTCACTTTGAACTTTTTTCTTGCAGCCTCTCTTTTTTCCTCCTTTCACCATTGCAGTAGTTGGATAATTACTGAAACATGGCATTAGAGTGATATGATGTTCTGTAGTTGGATAATTAATTAAATTTGATGTGAGCATGTTTTGATGCTGTTGATGAAGAGAAGGTTGTACAACTGAAGGGATCACTATCCTTGAGCCAGCTACAGGTCCAAAGTTCAAATCTCGGGTGCAGACATTTGATAGAATTCCCACTGGTGTAGCAATGTATTTGTTATTTAGTAAACCCTGATCAAGAGGTGAGCCCACTGTGCATCTGACAGATGATGTAGACAGTGTACAACTCCTATTAACACCTCCATCTCTCTCTGACTGCTTTTTCATTTTTGTTTTGCTGGAAGCTAATCTTGGCAAAGATATTTGATAATCCTGTTCGGAAGGGATATTATTTTCTGATGATAAACAAATTCTTTCAGACTCACCTGGAACTGGTTCATTGACAAGTATGGGTAACTCTTTCCCTTGCACAAAGTTAATGACTGGTTCTGCCTGTGTGTTGTCTTCAATTGACAGGACTTTGAATGTTTCCACATCATCAGTGCCCTCAGGACTAGCTGGCTGGTATGTCAAATCCTCTAGAGATGGCATTGATAAAACTTTTGGCTTGCTAGGCTTGGCAACACTTTCTGTTTCACAGTTGTTAGCGCCTGTTTCTTCAGCACCTTTATCACCTAACAATGCGCTAGAGACACAGACATTTACTGTTTCAAGCAATTTCTCTGCAAACTGTCTCTGAATAAGTTCACTTTGCTGCTTGCTCGTGCCCTCAACAAGGGGAGACACCAAATCTACAGGCTTCTGTGAAAATGCACAGAAAGCAAGGTCAGGTAACCCAGAACTAATAGAATCACTACTAACATGGAGAATCTTTTCATCCTGTTTCTGACCTCTTTTTTGATCATATGCATCTGATGCAAAAGGATTATTTTCTGCAGCAATACTTTCAAGAGCTCTCACAGCTGCTTCAGTTTCCATGTAATTATAAAGATTATCTGTGGCTTGCTTTCTACTGCTTTGCTCAGTGTAAGCTTCATCCTCCAAATGACTGATATTTTTTGGAACATAAGCTAGAGAAGATGTCCGTGTGTAGTCCAAATCAGCATAATGGATAACTTTAGATTTTGATGGACATTTTCCTGGGCAGTCTGAGAGTTTAGTCAGTATGGAATCAGATTTATCAGTTGGTATATTTTTTAACATTCTTGCAGAGTTTGCAACTGGATTTGGAGGCATTCTTGTTCTCTTTCTAGATGAATGACTGAAAGGTTTCTTGACCTTCCTGAAAATATTTTTCTTTTGGCAGCTTTCAGATTCTTGTACAATCAAAGATTTATCAGGTATAGTGGATGTCCTTTTAGGCACAGATGCAAACATCTTTGATGGTCTTGCTTTTGTATGTGCTGCATAATTCTTCCTATCAGTCTTAGAAGACCGAGCAAGTAATGTTTGTGGAGGAGAAACACAGAAACCTGACTCTTTTAATGATGTAGTTGCATTGGTGACAGGAATTGTGTGTTGGCCTTGTCTTACTGAACTACTAAACGAAGAATGATTTAAGGCAGTGGAAACTGGGACATGTTTTGTCTGCTGCCTTTGGGCTCTGGAAGAAGGATGAGCTCTGGCAGGGGAAACAACAATGGTAGACTGAGAAGGTGAAGGTAATGAAAGTGATACATGCCTAGTGCTTGGAAACGGGCAATTAAGCATGGAATTTTTCAGATCAGAGGATGCAACAGAGGCTGGAGATGAAACAGGGACTGGAGAGAGTAAAGGGGCTGGAGATGGTGCAAAAGTTGAGGCTGGTGAATGAATAGGTCCAACGTCGAACATGGAGTGAAAATGGAAACGACTTCCTGTAGTGGTACTATTTAAGGCAGAAAATTCTGAAACATCCCAAAAGCATATCATTTATAAACCTTATAAAGTGATTCAGAGCTGCTGTTAAGTCAGTCTGTATATCCTTTTAGATAAAAATATGCCTAAATTATATCCATCAGATCTAAAATGTTTGTGTTAAAGGTTATATAGCAAGTTACTAAATAAAACTACAAATATATATAATTATTTAGAAGGGAAAAAAGTGTTGCAGTCATAAATTTTTAATTCATCCAAATTAACACAGGCACACAAATGTTGTATAATAAAAAATATTTCTATAGTGATAGTAGTTATTAATTCCAAGAAATGTAAACGGATGAATGATTCTTAATGGTAAATACATATAGTCAATTATGAAAGACAAGGGCATGGTGTGCTTTTATTTCTGTTTTGATGTCATGATGTGAATGGAACACGAATCAACATAATTATATATATCTTCTACGAACAGCTAAAAAACAAGCAGAAAAAGATTTAAGATGAGAAAGATCTGTTTACAGCTGAGGAAAATAGCAATTTAGAGGGCTCCATTAGTTTGTGATTTGCCAGAAGGCAGATTTTGTAGCAGAGCAGTTTAATGTGTAATTTGTATATCTTAGTATTAGAGGCAAAAATAAAGAAAGAAGAATTTGCTTTCTTGCCATTTTGTCTGCCCTCTTAGTCTTTTGACACCAGCCCTTTGAAGCTCTCTAAAACACTGCATTAAATACACAGACAGAGACAGCAAGTATACGATAGAAGAAAATTAAGGCAGCATTTACATGTTTTAAAAAAATAACAATGTGATAAATGACATACGTTTGGTAGCTCTTGATATGGTGATTGGCTTGATACGTCTGATAGGCCCATGTTTCTGTATTCCTACCACAGCTGGTTGTATGACTGGTGTAAAAGAACAACTCTGTGTCTCACTCACTGACACTGAACCTTGATCTCGTTTTTCAACTGCTGTGCAGGATTTAAGACATTCTCTAGCATCCTGAAGATGGTTCTCTGCATGACGTGAGAATTTGGATGAAACCTTTAGTTAGATGTACTCATTAAAACTAACTAAAGATTCTTCCCATCAAAAAAATAATTATCTATTCAGAGCAACAACAAAATAAACAAGCAACTACATATACTATCAAGTATTTTTTAAATAACTATACTGAATATTCAGATCAACAACAAAAAATTACATTTACATTGAGGGGATGGGGGGGGGGCAAGTAACTACATTAATTATTACTCTGGGCAAAAAAACAAGTAAACATTAACTACCTTGGGAACTGGGGGAGAGGGAATTAACTACATATAGGACAAAACCTAATAACTAACTAAATTAACTACTTGAGGGAGAAAAATCAAGTAACTATGTTAACTACCAAGAGAGAAAACCAAATAAATTATAGTACATGTAACTATATTAACTATCCAGAGGGGAAAAAAAACAATTTTCATTAATTACCCAGAGGAAATAACTAAATTAATTACCAGAAGAGGGAAATCAAGTAAAAATATTATTGCCTGAAGAAGGGAATTGAGTGACTACATTAAAAGGAACAAGCAACTAATTAATTACCCAGAAGTGGGAAATCAAGTAAATATATTATTGCCTGAAGAGTGTCAAGTTAATTATCCAGAAGTGGGAAATCAAGTAAATATATTATTGCCTGAAGAGTGTCAAGTTAATTACCCAGAAGTGGGAAATCAAGTAAATATATTATTGCCTGAAGAGTGTCAAGTTAATTACCCAGAAGTGGAAAATCAAGTAAATATATTATTGCCTGAAGAGTGTCAAGTTAATTACCCAGAAGTGGAAAATCAAGTAAATATATTATTGCCTGAAGAGTGTCAAGTTAATTACCCATAAGTGGAAAATCAAGTAAATATATTATTGCCTAATTAGTGAGTCAAGTTAATTACCCAGAAATGAGAAATCAAATAAATATATTATTGCCTAATTAGTGAGTCAAGTTAATTACCCAGAAATGAGAAATCAAATAAATATATTATTGCCTTAGGAGTGAGTCAAGTTAATTACCCAGAAGTGAGAAATCAAATAAATATATTATTGCCTAATTAGTGAGTCAAGTTAATTACCCAGAAGTGAGAAATCAAATAAATATATTATTGCCTTAGGAGTGAGTCAAGTTAATTACCCAGAAGTGAGAAATCAAATAAATATATTATTGCCTTAGGAGTGAGTCAAGTTAATTACCCAGAAGAGAGAAATCAAATAAATATATTATTGCCTTAGGAGTGAGTCAAGTTAATTACCCAGAAGAGAGAAATCAAGTAGCTATGTTCATTTTTTATATGAAAATCCAAATAACTAAGTTAATTTCTTAAATAGAAAACCAAATAACTATGTTCACTTCTTAAATGAAAACAAATAACTATGCTCATTCCTTAAATGAATAACTATGTTCATTCCTGAAATAAAACCAAATAATTATGTTCTTCTTAAATAAAAACAACATAGTTATGTTCATTTCTTAAATAAAAAACCAAGTAACTATGTTCATTCCTTAAATTATATTCACTTCTTAAATGAAAAACCAAATATGTTCACTTCTTAAATAAAAAACAAAAAAATATGTTCACTTCTTAAATGGAAAATCAAATATGTTCACATTTTTAAATTTAAAATAACAGATAACTATGTTCATTTCTTAAAAAACAATCACTGTCTTTCACTACTTAAAAGGAAAAAAACAAATAATTATTTTCAAATCTTTAATTTTAAAAAATCAAATGTTTATTTATTTAAGAAGTTCTTAAATAAAAAATATCTATGCTCACTTCTGAAATAAAAAAAGCAAACAAATAAATTTATTAAATACCCCTAACTGCTTGTGAGGAGGAGGAAACAAGTACAAGTGTCTCTTGTCATAATTTTTCACTTTACACTTTCCATATGATGCAATTTTAAAATTAAAATAAAAAATATGCAATTGCATGACCAGAAGAAATGCAGACTCTTTGATGATTAAAACAAAAATTGTCATTTACAAAAACTGTTAACCAAACAAGTTGAGTTCAATTTTTTTATAAACATCTTCCTGGATTTGGAGAGTTTAAACATTTTTTTCTTTAATGATCTAGACTATATTCCTACGAGGAAAATGAAGATTTAATTTAAATTTTCTGAATTTATACTAGATGATATTCAGGGAGGTCTTGGAAAATTTCTTTAGAATTAGGAATGCTGCAACAAAACTTACAAACTACAAATATTATAAAATTAATAATTAATAAAAGTTGGAAAATCAAATACCAAAATGAAACTGCCTTCGACACTAGAATTTGCTGAGAATTGTTCAATGGTTTGTTTATATGTCTTGGTTCAAGAATTTCCTCTCTCTGTTAAAAAATTACCCATCCTTGTTCAAGAATTACCCGTCTTGCTCTAGGATTTAGTTTACTTTCTTCAAGAGTTTTTTTTAGTATGTGGCATCTTTGTTGTAGAGTTTAGTTTAGTACTGTCTTTATTGTAGAGTTTAGTTTAGTACTGTCTTTATTGTAGAGTTTAGTTTAGTACTGTCTTTATTGTAGAGTTTAGTTTAGTACTGTCTTTATTGTAGAGTTTAGTTTAGTACTGTCTTTATTGTAGAGTTTAGTTTAGTACTGTCTTTATTGTAGAGTTTAGTTTAGTACTGTCTTTATTGTAGAGTTTAGTTTAGTACTGTCTTTATTGTAGAGTTTAGTTTAGTACTGTCTTTATTGTAGAGTTTAGTTTAGTACTGTCTTTATTGTAGAGTTTAGTTTAGTACTGTCTTTATTGTAGAGTTTAGTTTAGTACTGTCTTTATTGTAGAGTTTAGTTTAGTACTGTCTTTATTGTAGAGTTTAGTTTAGTACTGTCTTTATTGTAGAGTTTAGTTTAGTACTGTCTTTATTGTAGAGCTTTTTTAGTACCTGTCTTTGAACTGCAGCAATTATCAATTTTTCCTGGAGATGTTGTGCTGCCAACAGTGCAAATCTTTTCTTCAGGAGATTTAACATCTTGCAAAACCGTATTAACTCTTGTAGAATCATGCTCTTTTGGTGATCGGCCACAAGAACTGGTTTTCTCCTGAATCGTTTTGGACAAATTCTGAGGGATAATATATTTTCTTTGATGAACATCTTTCAAGACATTCCTTGAATTACTGCCATTAGGAATATCTACTGAATTGGTTGTGGAGTCACAATTACCTCCTACAGAACTCTTTTCATTTGACAAAACTCCAGCAGACTGCCTGCCTACATGAGTGTGACCTGATGTGACTTCTGCATTCAAGTTACTGAGTACACTTTTATGGGGCTGTTGTGAACTTCTTTGCTTCCTTATACCAATAGCAGACACTTTTAACTTCTTCTCAGAAACAGAACTTAAAGCAGAAATTTTGCTCTTATGGAGTTCATTCCTTTTTGCAAGGTTCAAATTTGATTTTTTATCTGCAGCAAGACGCTTGCTCAGTTGCTGACTTGACATTAATGAAGTGCAAGGAATGCTTTCTGTGGCAGATGACTCAACACCATCAACTTTCTTCTGTCCAGGACAGTTTATCTCAGATGAAGAAGTATCTTTGCTGCAAATTGACACTTTTGGTGACTTCAACTGCACTTCTAGTGAAACCAAGGGTTCTGTACTTTTCTTTAGTCGGTGGACTAAATTTATCAAAGGTACATCAGAGTCAGTATCTGAATGCTGAGAGGAGGATTCCGTTTCAATACTGAAATCATCTACTTCCTCCTTCTTTGTCTTCTTCACTCGCGCTTTTTGTGATGGCCGTTTTTGGAGTGGCAATTTCACTATCAATTTCTTTTTCTTTGCTAATGTTTTTCTTGGCTTTGCAGAAAGTTTAGTTGGAATGGACAAAGGCTGTGTAAGTTGAGTCTGTGAATTAGGACTGCAATGGTTCAATAGTTTGGCTAAATCTTTACCCTGAGACAACCGACCATGATGACCACCAAGAGATAACGTCCTTTTCTCAGAAACTTCAAGAGATGAAGGTTCAGTTTTCAGTTGAGGGGTGAAGGGTAAGGAGTGTGAAAAGTCCAAAGGAATTTCTAGCTCTCCCAGCTCAATTTGCCTGGAGAGAAATTGCTGAATGTTTTTTGAAAAAATGGGTAATGACACATCTGTTTTGTATTCGTCATTTTCATGTAGTGCTGTAAATATGTTAGCAGATGAATCAACATCACATCCCTCAACCAAATCCTCCTCAATACTACTTCTGACTGGATCTTCTATTGCCTGTTTAGCTGGGTTTTCTTCTATCTCAACAGCTTCTATTGCCTGTTTAGCTGGGTTCTTTTCCATCTCAACAGCTTCACAAAACTTTTTTCTAGCACCTGCAGAAAATGAATCCACTGAAAGACATGACGCTGAATGGTCAGAATGCAACAACACTTCCTTCAGATGCACAAGTGCTGAAGCCTCATTAGCGCTTTCACTTCGGTTTGAAGCACCAGGTGATTTCAAATGTCTATGCCAAGGACTGCTTTTGATAGGAGTAGAAACTGGTAGAGTCTTTACTGGGGTTGAAAATACACTATTTAACTGTGTTTTCACTGGACTTGAAAAATTGGAACTGACAATACAATCTGAAACAAGATGAAACAAAGAAGAAACAATGTACACATTACAAAAAAGCAACTGTGATAGCATATATATATTTTATTCTAAAATGTTTTCCCATAAAAAAGTATTAACAAAGAGGTACAGTCCAAGTCATGAAAAGATTGATGGGATGCCAATATGCCAAAAGGAAATAATCAGACACCTAGAACCCAAATCATATTCTTTAGCAATCATACCCTTCTTCTCCAGCTGCCTATAAGCAAGTAAAAACTCTCTTGCAATATAAAATACGGTAAAAAGTCAGGAAAACTTATTTTGCAAATAAAATAGATCTTTTCTTAATCATATATATGATCTTAAGGAACGCTTATGTTTAACCCTTTCACAGCCATAACTTTACATAAAATAAAAAAATTGCTGGATGGTGATTTTTCAGGGGTTTCTTTTTTTATACCTATGCATTTCAAAGCATAGCCTCAACAAGAAATAAAAATATCAAGTCGATGGATTTTGAATTTGAATCAATAGGCCTACAAATTTTAATTTATATATATGTTTTTACTTGGTAGAATAATTATTTTTGATCATAATGAATATTTGTTTGCAGCACTTGTGAATCCAAATGTAAAGTTCAAAATGGGACGGCTTGTACATAATGCCTTTAAGTGTTTTAAGGTTAAAAAATATGAGCAATATGCAAAATAAAAGTATTATGGCAAATACTGATTCTTAATTAATTTTTAAATTATGGTAATTAATGTTCATTTAATATTACATTGTTTTTATATATGTGAATGGGTCTAAAACATTTGTCATTATACTGATTCAACAATATTCCAATTTGTGTCATTAGAACAATTACAACATGTGTCAATAATGTTTCATGCTGTGTTGACCTAATGAGGTCTGCCTCTTTTTAACTGGAGGAGAGTCTCATCCGTGAAAGGAGTTGCCACAATGAAACTTTGGACCTGTATGCACAAGTGTATATGTATATGCATGCATGAATGCACACACACACACACACACACTGCTTACATACACACATACTACTACAGATTTAAGAGGTTTGGGTGACAATTATTATGCCACTTATGTCCCTAATAAATTATATCGATACATTCTATTCAGTGCTGTCTTATGTTCATCAAATTTTGGCTACCATTTTTCAAAAAGAGGATAGTAAAACTGGCTATTACAATCAATCATTTACTATCTACTTTATTACAACTACTACCAAATTACAAATTCTATAAAGACAGGGATTAAATGACAAAACGGATCTTTAGGTGAGGTAAAGGTAATGTCAAAGTTAATATATTTTTTTTAAAAAGAAGTATATTTGGATAAGAAAAATTAAACAATATTATATTTATTTAATGAAACAATTTAATAAACACAGTCAAACTAGAATTAGTGACAAGGCATGATGAAGGGGCTTTATATAATAAGATTTATACAAAATCAAGACATTTTACAAAAATATTAAATAAATAAATAACTATCAACTCTTTGCCGCGCGGTGCACCCCAAAACACCATAACATCGTATCTGGCAAAATGCCCAAATGCGTCCGTAGCAACCAATTCTCTTTTCTTCTCATATCGTTCGGGAAATCGTGAGAGTTCCGGGTCTACAGGAAGTATGACGTTTGTACAACGATTTCCACGCCATTTTGAAACGTTTTCTCCTTGCTTCATTCATTTTTTTTATAAAGTTTTCTGTTTTTCGCATTTGGTGTTTCAAATGGATTTCTTAGAATCGTTGATCGATGGTGAGGAGTTTAATGGATTCAATTTATCGGATAATGAGGTAAGAGAAGTTTATTTTGAATTGGACGATAGGATTAAAAGTGACATTAGTGTCAGTAGCGTTTACATGTAGTATCTTTCAAATTTTGGAGGAGAGTGCGTCAGATTCTGAGGATATCGAAGAGGAGTAGGGGGAAGGGGTATCTGGAGATGCACATGGTTGGGATAGTAGTACTTTAGCACTGAATATATCGGAATTTATAAGAGAAATGGGGCCGAATGTGACTGTAACTAATGATAGTATTCAGCTGGCTTTCTTCTACCAGTTTTTCAAAGATAAACATTTGACAAGATAGCAGAATAAACGAACGAGTATGCACGTCCGAAAATCTCGAAAAAACAAAATGGCGATCCAGGTTGGAAGGAAACTAATGCCACTGAAATTAAGGCTTATTTTGGACTTATGATTTTAATAGGAATTCACAACCTGCCGAAAAAAGAGATGTATTGATCGTCTGATGACAGATTAGTGTTCCTGGCATCAACAAAGTGTGTGTACATAGTGTTTGTAGCGGACAAACTGGACAATATTTTTTTGTGTGTAAATATATACTTTCACACATGGATTCAAATTTAACACCTGAAAGTATACTTCAATTAAGGATATTAATAAAACTGCTTTCATTTTGCATTTTATTTCAGTGAAATATATGCACTAAAACCTAAAATATGATGTTTTTACTAATGTAACCCTAAATCTCACTGAAACCCTGAAAAATCTTGCCTGCACAGAGATAAAAAAAAAAGGGAAACACCCCCCACCCACCCACCCCCCGGTAAAGGGTTAAATATTATTTATTAGAAACAAACTAATATTCATTTCACTTCATCTGCAACTAACCACTAAAAAAATGCACAATGACATTTTTATATACAATTGCTCCTTGTGAGTCAAGTTCATAAATAGATACTACAGAAGGAATTTTCCTTATTATTATTAATAATAATTCAACTGCAGTTTATATTATTAAACTAAGTAAGCACAAAAATGTTACAGTTCAGGTTTGCTCTGAAATTGCAAAATCACACTAGAAGGCTAAATTTTATGTCCAGTGATTTACCTATTCAAATGAAAGACACATGTTTAAAGATAAGGAATTTAGAATAATTCCTTAAAATATCACCTCTTGTCTTTTCTTTACAACCTGCAATCAATTTGTCTGCACACACATGTTCCTCAACTCCTGTCTTTTTTTCAAGAAAATGACTTTGACTCATTGACTTTTCCACGCATTCATGTCCAAACTCACGTCGGATGTACTCTTCCTTCTCTATAAAAAAATCAACAGATTATAATCCCACCAAGTTACAAAAACATAATGCTAAAATATTTTTAATTTACAACAAAATAAAAGTTTAAATAAAATAAAATTATAACTGTACAAGTAAACAAAATGTGAGATAACACTTTTTCTTAACTGTTGAAATAACCACATTAACGATAGCATTACATTGAGTTCCAATAGAGGGTATGAAAAACTTTCAGACTTTAAGTTAGAATAATTCCTTAAAATATCACCTCTTGTCTTTTCTTTACAACCTGCCATCGATTTGTCTGCACACACATGTTCCTCAACTCCTGTCTTTTTTTCAAGAAAATGACTTTGACTCATTGACTTTTCCACGCATTCATGTCCAAACTCACGTCGGATGTACTCTTCTTTATCTATAAAAAAATCAACATATTATAATCCCACCAAGTTACAAAAACATAATGTTAAATATTTTTAATTTACAAAAAAATAAAATAAAAGTTTAAATAAAATAAAATTATAACTGTACAAGTAAACAAAATGTGAGATAACAATTTTTCTTTTTTTAATTGTTGAAATAACCACATTAATGATATCATTATAGTTTGAGTTTCCTGCAGAAGGTATGAAAACTTTCACACTTATTTTATATGGGGTATGAAGAAGAGAACTCTAATTTTTATTTAAACAAAACCCAAATGATTACAAACCAAACTGACATCAGAAGGTAACATATTCAACTCACTTTCACTAAAAATCTCAAACAAAGAATCAAAGACAGGATCGTTCCTGGTCATGTCGATGATGTTGCAGATTGTATCTTCTGACATGTTCTTGTGACCCTGCAATTACAACCAGTGAAGTTAAAATAAATATGCATTATGTGATCTTTAACAAATTCTTGTACCCTGCAAAAGGGTAAATTTTTCGGAATTTAGTAGTTGTCCGCTATCATCATATAGAGGCTGGTTCTATCTACAACTATATGGTAAGCAACAGAAGTGAAACTATTTTTAATATAGTAAAAGATAATTATATCATTAAAAAAATGCCTGCAATGCCCCAAAGTGTCAGACATTATGAAGGAAACACATACCACATTCAGGTATTCTTCAAGACTGTTTTCTCTGGATTTTCTCTGTGCTGTCATAGAATCTTCATTTGACAATGGCTGATTAACAGTCACTGAATCAGCAGTCAAAGGTTTTGAATGTGTTTGATAATGGTGATGGCTGTCAGAGCACAGAGTTTTGTTTATGTTCTCTGCTAAAGTTTCAACAAATCGTGTGTCATTGATGATCCTGTCCAACATGTGCTGAAACAAATTAAGAAAACCAATAATTTTAATTCACTTTTACAAATGATATTTGTGTGTGTGAATAAATTAGCAGATTTTGTAAGATGCACAATACTGGCCTATCAAAGCAAGAATCCATAAATCAGGTATTGAAAAGAAACATTTGGGCTATTGCCCACTGCAAATTTTCAAATGAACATATGGACTGAAATATTTTCATGTATAAGACTGTAAAAAAAAAATGCTCAGTAATATTTTGAACAAGAGGCAAAGCCAAATTCTTTATTTGCTAAAATGTGCAAAATGGAGAGTTGGGAAGGGATTGGAAGGAACCCATGTCAGGTCTGCAAGTAGGCAGAGGAAAGAAAAACTTCGACTATAACCCAGGCTATAAAAGTCAAAGCATTTTATTCAGGCATGATAATTACAAAAAACATGTAAACTTTCGTTAACATATTATCATTAGTGTGCTGTAAATGGCATTATGAAAGATAATTTTTTCAAAAACAAACAATGATTATTGCTTCTATAAAGTTATGTTTTGGGAATGGCACATTAAAGAAAAAAAACACCACTAGAGTCATTAATAAATATTATATTTTCATCATTTGTCAAGGGTGTGTGATTTGCTATCTTTGGATAATGAAATGGAAGTACTCAGCCATATTACTTAGAATATCATGAATGTACAATAGTTTTATTTCTGTTTTCTGCTATAATTCTGTGAGGTTATTGATGTATCTCCACTTCAGTACTGCAAATATGCAAATCCATAATTTTAACAACTTAAAAATTAAATAAATGTAATATAGTCTGTTTTCAGAGATGTTAACTTGATTAAACTTGTGTGCTCTGGCTTGCAGAACAGCATGCATTTTGCAATGCCATAATGCAACAAAATATCAATTTCTCTACAAGAGACGAAGAGAGTCTGATGCATAATCTAGTCTGATTTGTATATCAAATGCAATGGACTGCTCCAAAATATTGAACGGATAATAATAATGTACAACTTTATATTTAATTCCTCCCCTCACACTGTTTAATAAAGTCACAAAAATTTAAATACAATAAAAAAATTTGTAATTATCATGAAATCAAAGAAATAAGTTTTAAGGGAAAAAACTATAATATTTTGCGTTATCAGAGAATTACTTAGTATTAAACACTTTGCTTACCAATATATTTAAATACATGTTAAAAATTAATATTTTCCAATAGAAAATGTCCTTATTACATTTGATCCTACTTACTATTTACTAAGAAAGTAAATGAACAACTCAATGAATAACTCACAGAGTCAGCTCGCTCCTTATTGTTACTGGAGTGGACAAGGCCTGGACCCTCAAGATTTCGTTCAATATCACTTCTTCTCTTGGGTACTTTTCTAAAAAAAAAAAATCACACAAAATTACTGATGTGTAAGCAAGTGAGAATTATGTTAGTTTAGGCACTTTCCACAGTAACCTATGGGACATTCAGACAATACTTTCTACAAATAAACAAGTCTTGTAGAATCAAAACAAATTTATTTCAACTTGGAAATGACAAAACCTGAAATAAAATGATAAATGAATGCAAACAAAGTGGTAATTTTTTTAAAGATTAACATGAATACATTTAAAGACCTTAATTGACCCATTAATTGATGTGATATAAAAAAATGTCTTTTTTCTTATTTTTTACATTAAGTGAAAAGCTGAAAACTTTCTTAAACTAACCATCAGAATTATTGAATACTGTTATAAAAACATTCAGAATGTGTATTTCAGTATTTGGATGAGACATAAATGCTAAGCAATAATTAATTATCAAGCACACAAAGTCTATTACTTTGGGTAATTGATAGGACCAAAAAGTAGTAAGTGGTGGGAGACCCATAAAGGGAGTATTATATTTTAGAAAGAAAAACCATCAGAAAATAAAACAACTGAACTGATATTTGAAAGCAAATAAAACATACAAATTAGGATGTTTTGAAGGCAAAATAATTTATATTAAAAACGTAAGTATGACTATACACATTTTGTGATTCAATCTTATTCTTAAATATATATACTTGATAAGATATTCATGAACGATGAACGGAAACCATTATACACATTACTAAATGTTAAGTAAGTGATATAAAGAGCACCATAATGTTCATAAACTATTACAAGTTTTAAAAAAAACTCTTTTAAGATCAAGAGTCAAATACAGCACTGATTTCATCAATGTTAGGAATGGTGTACCGGAAACAATCTTCAAGCACAACAGGCCCATCAATAAAATAATGGCTTTTTGAAGTCTCTAAATCTCTCCGGCCATGAAAAGTAACTAGTGCCATCCACTGATGTCTTGTGTAGAAATTTCATTCTCCAAAAATATGGTTCTTCAGCAACTAAAACTTTTCCAATGTAGAATATTCCCACATAATCTATGGCATAGTACTGCTCAACTTCAATGGTATCTGGTGCAGTGTGGGAAGAGAATGTTGCTGAAGGTGAGGGCTGTTGGGTATATTTGATGAAGAGCTGGGCGTTCCTGAAATTACTTGAAAATTGAAAGTATTTTGTTTTTAGTATGAAGATTTGAAAATGGGCTGATATCCGCTGCAGACAGTGTTGGAGCAAACTCTGGACAAAAGTAATGATAAGATCTGATCTCTGGAATGGTTTTAGGCTGATTTTCCACCCAGAAGCCTTCAAGTTCTCTTTCTGCACTTTAGTAACATCTGTCTTTGGCACAAAATTTTTTTCATATTAGGACAGGCTGTCTTGGCCTCCTTGGCAAATTCCTGTGCTATGTTGATGATGGCGCTTTCTCTTAAGATCCGTCTCTAGACTGCACATTTGACGGTGCCACCTATGCCATCAATTGGCTCTTTTCCAGTGATGTTGCAAAAAAAAAAAAAAACTCCAGTCCATCTCTTTCAGCTGATGATGCAGTATGGTTGGATTTGTCATAAGAGACAGATTCAAATGTTTTTGAACTGACCGCCACATCCGTCTGAGAAAAATATGAAGCTTTTTAACTGCCTTTCCAGCATTTTCAAGTAATTGAAAAAGGATTCAGTTTTAAGCAGCCACAGCAAATTTGTCATGCTCAAGGCAGTCACTGACAGGGGCAAATCTTCTTGCAGAAAGGTGGTAGTAGTTGAGGTCAAAGTGTTCTAGAATTGCTTCAACTAACGTAGTTGGGACTTTGCAATGAAACTGAGCAATCTCAGAGTGACAAATTGTTTTATGAGTTCTTGTTCTAGTTCATTTATGTTTGACTCATTAGGCTCTTTCTTGGGAGTTTTTATTCCACTAAAGGTACACTTGTACACTGAAGGTAGGCTTGTCCTGGGAAATAGAGACAGGACTTCTTTCTTCACCAAGTCCTTAACATCATGACACTGCTGGCAGCTACCAAGCAAACACGTTTGTTCGGGGCACACAGATGCAGAGATTAAATTCTCAACTGTGGAGATCTGACAGTTTAATTTCCTCAGTCCTTCAAGAAGAAGCTGGAAGTTTTCATGACAAATGCAGCAGCACACATTTTGATCTTTTTTCCAAAATTGTCACTACATGCTGCAGTCAAAGGGCTGTGAATTTGCTATTACCAATCCTGCCTTTCATCCTTGAAGAGCTGGATGGCTTCCATTACATTCATTAGCATAACCCATTTTTGAACACAGTGTTTTTTATCACCCATTTTCATTGACGAAGTCCCTCTTTCCAGGGCACTGGTAGGATATTTCGTTACTTTCGTAAAAATGACAAACTGCCTCAGAGATTTCTTCTAAACTGAAAAGATTTTGGCAGGACAGCGGCTCTTTATCTACCAGGATCCCAAGCTCAGTGGCCAGTTTTTTTAAGACTGCAACTTTACATCTGGACTTTGAGGCAGACTACTACTTTCCTGATGGCTTGAGAAAACCAGGGTCAATTTAGGAGTTGCAGTGCTTTTCTTTTTCTTATTAATGTTTCTCACCACTCATACTGTAATTTTCTCTTGTGCTTTGTTTTTCTCCTTCACTTCTGCTTTCTTTTCTAGAGAATCTTGTCCTGTATTCCCTTTTTTGTTCTTGGTGACTGGCATATTTGATATTGGTTTTTTAACGTATGAAATAAGCATTACAGCGCACATGGCAATACTAATTAATATTATTTTGTTTTAAAATCTAAAATCTACCATATGATATATACTTGATTCGGCTATAATCAACCTGTAGACTTTAGGTGATAGTGAGCTAAAAAAATCCTGAGAACACACACATGCACAAAGGTGCTTGCATAAAATGTGACAACAGTTAAATTTGTTTCTCCATGATTTGGAAATTTCTTTCTAATGCTATCCACGTCAATCATATTCCAAGTTAGGTAAAACAACCCCCAAACTACCTTACTTTTTGCGTTTTGGAGATCTTCCTATTCCACCTGCATTGTTAACTGCTTGTGCCAGTAGGTGGGCATTGGTTATTTGGTCTGGAGAGCTCTGCAGTGCAGATGCAAGTTCCTGATTGCATGCTTTGGATGACTGGTATAATATTGTATGACTGTCACCTGCATAAAGAAGCAAAATAAAGCTTAATATTTTAATTATGTCATTAAAACAGTTTTAAAAGAAAATATATTATCAAATTAATTGTGAGAAAAAAACGTTTCTGCAAAAATTTTCATCACCTCTTAAAAAAATGGAGATAAAAGTATTCTCCAATTAATCATTTAATGAGCATAAAGGGAAAGCTCCTAACAAAAATTAAAACTGGAGAAGTAGAATGACAATGAAAAGATTATATTTTACAGGGAAAAAGCAATCTTTCTAGAATTTCCCAGTTTATTGATTTATAAGCTGTTATGACCGTGGTAGATTCGAGAAGTCTCTAACCCAGCATGTAAGTATAAGGATACACTGCACCTGTCATAAATCTCACTATCAAAAGATAGAATGACAGGTCATCTGGTACATCATAAAATCATGACAGTTCATTTTTAACACATATGCACACGAATCTGATCAAAAGATAGAATGACAGGTCATCTGGTACATCATAAAATCATGACAGTTCATTTTTAACACATAGCACATGAATCTGATCAAAAGATAGAATGACAGGTCATCTGGTACATCATAAAATCATGACAGTTCATTTTTAACACATAGCACATGAATCTGATCAAAAGATAGAATGACAGGTCATCTGGTACATCATAAAATCATGACAGTTCATTTTTAACACATAGCACATGAATCTGATCAAAAGATAGAATGACAGGTCATCTGGTACATCATAAAATCATGACAGTTCATTTTTAACAAAAAATAACACATAGCACATGAATCTGATCAAAATTGTATGATGAATAAATGAAATCTCTTAAAAATTACTCTGTAGATTATCAAAGTTTTTCTGTTTTATAATTTTCCTGAAAGAAATTAAGTTTGTAATGAAAGTTTCCAGTTGCCTCACTAAGTCACTTGGACTTTATCAAGCATTCATAGAGTACATCATAAATCAGGTCAAAGTTCATCTAAAACAACATATAAAACAAATCTGGTTTAAAAATTTACAATGAAGAAATGATTTCAAAAAATCCAGTGACTACTGCTTTACTGACTCCAGCAATTTGTGAATACACTCTGTAGATTATCCAACATTTTTTCTATTTTTTTAACAGTTCTGAATTAAGTGAAAATTTTGTGTGGCAGTTACTTCAGTCATTCAGCCTTTAGAATTAGATAATATGGTACATTTTAAACTATGACAAGTTGATCAAATAACATAAACAAATTTGGTCAAATATTTACATTAAGAATTAATATATTTTCAACAAGTTATTTTTGCTTTAATAACGCTAGCCTCTCATCCATTTACACTGCAAATTATCTAAGAGAGCCTTCTTTTCTTTGGCAGTTCTCTGAAAGAATTTGATTTTGTAATAAAAGTCAAGTTCCCACTCCCAGTAGCCTCAGCTTTTTCAGCTGATTTGGCCAACTATTCAAAGTCAATTTTTGTCCTTTTTTGATTTTACTTCAACTCCTCAATTGCTTGTAGTACACTACATCGGATACAAAATAAAATGATTTCAGAGAAATACAAAATGTATTTTTATTCATTCACAGAGCAACTTTCTTTTCTTGTTTAAAATTCCATTCAAATGCTTGACTATAAGTATAAACTAACTAAAAACTACCATTACCACAATTACATAATTCTGTAAATGTTACCACTACTACTATAGTAAGTAATAGTATACTATAATGAAACAAATTCATGATTTTGAAAGCTTTACCACCACCACAATGAAATAAATATATTAATCTGAAAGCTTTACCACTATCACAAATTTATTATTTCTGAAAGCTTTACCATTACCACAATGAAATATATTATTCTGAATGTTTTACCACTACCACAAATTATAATTCTGAAAGCTTTACCACTACCTCAATGAAACAGGTGTGATTCTGAGTTTTATCACTACAATAATAAACAAATATAATTTCAATGTTTTACTGCTGCCATCACAATGAAATAAATATGGGTCATTCTCTGGACAAATGTATAATTTTGAGACAAGAATCAAAAAATAAAGCAGAGTAAATCTAATCATTTTACATGTTAAAAATCTACAACAGGGCCTGATACTTATATAAAAACAAAAGAAGAGATAAAACTGTTGATATTATAGGAGTTTGAAATACAGAAAAAGCAGATGTTTCTGTTAAAAACTTAGCAAATAAGGTTGAGATGTGTTTACTAGAAAAAGTATTTTTTAAAAAGCAATATAATTATCTCATTACCAGAAATATTTTTTCTTTATTAATTTAATGTGGATAGATATCTATTTAAAATGGGGTATAAAACTTTGTCAGGTGGAAACTTTACACAGCTCCCACAGTCCCAGTGACAAAAAAATTCAACCAACATAAAAGAAGTTCTATTTTTTCTCAACCAAACATAAAACGGACTAAGTTATTAATAATTATGTTGTGAAGATAGTAATAAACAAAGTATTTATTGAAATATAACAATTTTAATATATAATAAGCCTAATCGCAATGTTTATAATATATTCTTGCATGTAATTCACAGGTTTTTCTACCATTAACTGGCCCATGTTTAAAACACACAACAGCTATGTGAAACTTTAAATGCAAAAGAAACCATATGATTATGAGTATGTACATAAATATGTAAGCTATTTATGATGATAATCAATTTAATCAAAAATATCGAGATAATAACTCTTAGCTGTTTAGAAATGTCAACGATTCTGAAAATTTTACTGCCATAACATTAACAATGTAATCTTATTAACGGAACCGAAAGTTATTTATCTTATTTTGTACTTAAAAGTTAAATCATCACACCAAGACTAAATCAGCAAATGACATTAGAGTCATCTTTCCACAATATAACACCTTTGAAAAATGTAAGAAGCAATTCACAATATTATCATTACTATTTTATATTTATAAATGTATTAATTTCTTTGTCACACACTACAAGAGAAACAAAGGAAAATTAGTTTTTCAAAAACATTAGTATATAAATATTTCAATTGCATCGATTATTTAAATAGCACATTGTGTTTATGTATCACGTCAATGTTTGGTAAAAGAGTAAAACTATTGTGGATCTGAATTATGTGGAAAGAAAGCGTGACAAAAATTATGCCTTTTTTTAAATATTATTTGTTCACAAAATTGACCATTTCAAGTAAAAGGTATACTGAAAGTTACTTTAATGTATTATCATTTCAAAGAAAACCTTGATATTGTAAGTTTGTTGGATTATTTATAATATTAATAATAAAACTTAAAAGTTAAAGAAAATAGCAATAGCTATAAAACACAAGCAGGGGTGGGAATTGTTGAAAGTGTTTTGGGCTTACTGGCAAGCGAAGGCGCCGCGAAAATCTAGGGGGTCCGGGGGCATGCCCCCCCCGGAAAAATTTTGTGTCTAAAGAAGCAAAATGGTGCAATCTGGTGCCACCTGAGCTTAGAAATCGCCACACAATCTGCTTCCCAAATTCCAAGTAAAAGACTAATTTTCTCAATTGCAATTTAATAGTATGCTTGCTTTAACAAGAGTGTTTTTGTTTGAGCTCGTGTTTTTGGGGGGCTTTTTTTCAGGGGGGGGGGAGAGAGGGTGGAAAGGTATGTTAGACTACAAGAGGTTTTGACAAAACCATTCCAGTTCATTTTGCTAACCAGTGTACAGAAACAGTTAGCGCACCACCGAAGCTTGATCTTGAAACAGAGACAAGAAAAGACACTGTTGTTAATGACTTAATAACACGTGTAGAATTTGGACAAACACATACACCGCCGTGTACGTGTGACACCTTGTTTGACGGACTGAATGCGCATGATAAGATAGAGACAGATTCTATCGGTTGTGTACCGTTAAGGTGTGATGAAACTTCTAGCAACACAGTGACTGATTTTTCTGACAGGACGAATACGCATGAGAAGATAGTAACGGATTCTATCAGTTGTGTATCGTTGAAGGGCAGTGACACATCGACTGTGTTTACTGACCGAACTGTTAGTTTAAGAGAGAGTCATGAGAATGTGCTCGCTACGAAGACTGACATCGGTAGATCTCGATCTCCGGTGATTGACGTGAGTCATGACGTAATTTTGAAACACAAGATTATTGCGTTATGAGAGGTTTCAAGTGCTAACACATTGACAGCCAGGGAAACAGAAGTATTTGATCCAGATGACAGCATAGGTAGCAATACAGACGGAGACAATGTGTCTATGATAAATTTATTTACTTCAAATGACATGACAGTTGTCAGAGCTGAGACAGAATTCTTTTCCAAACGTGACATGGAGGAAGATATAGTCGAAAACTGTACAGGGACGGTCGACGATAATGCATGTGTAGGGCCTACTGACATGTATGCACGCAGTTGTCAGAGACATGGCAGGAACGAAGTCTAATTCTAAGTGCTCAGCAAATACAGTGCTCATTTGTAGCGGCAACCAGAATCGTCAAAGCTTTCCCCACGCTGAACAACGTTCGACATGTTTGACGCCATAATTTGGATATGGCGGATTTTACTCAAAGTTAAGCTAAATTTTGTTTACTACGCCCATTTGAGGATGCGCATTATGGGAATATTTTTATTTTTTTTTTTTAACTTTTTTTTTGGGGGGGCGTACTGAGCTAACAATGGGCGTAAACTGAAAATGATTTGGGCGCTTTTACGCCTTTAAGCATACAATTCCCACCCCTGACAAGTCACAAAAAGTGGTGCCATTTTTTCAGTTTAAAACGAATTTATATTACAAATAATTAAAAAATAAATAAACACAAATTTCTTATCTCTCACATTAATTCTGAGTATAGAGAATATACACATTATATTTCAATGCTTTATTTTTAAGAAAACACATTTCAAATGGACCCACCCTATGTGGTACACTTGTCCAGAGAATGACCCATATAAAATTATGAATGCTTTACCAAAAAGTAAGTATATGATTATGAAACAAATAAATAATCCCAAAACCAAAATGATACAAATTTTTGATTCTGAAAGCTTTACCACTATCACAAAAAAACAAATTTATGGTTCTGGAAGCATTACCACAAAGAAACAAATTGCACTACACATACTGCTATTGAGTATGCAGACTTATTTTATATTAAAGTCAAATTGTTCACTTACAACTTTCATTTTGTTGTCTAGCCTCTACCGCCGTTTGCTCAGATGCTAAAGAGTCTTCTGAGTGGCTGCTTTCTTCATCAGTTTTGAGTGTGTCTTTATCTCTATTCAAAGCTTCATGCCTTGCTTCAAGTATTGCAGCATCCATTGTCTTCTGCATTATTTCAACTATAGACTGTCTGTTGGCTTGAGCAACCGATTCATTGTGACATTTGATAGGTGAGTAAGTATCAATGTGCAAAGATGTGAATGAACTGGACGAAGACCCCTCGTTGGATGTATGTGAAGTGTGAATCACATCTGTCATTTGCTTTACAGACAGACTTGGAATGGACGGCATGGTAGGTATCAAAAACGTCTGCATTAATCGATCTCTACTTGCAACAGGCTCAACAGGCATAGTCTCCCCTTGGTCAACAGTTTTGTTAGTTTGCTCTTGAGCAAGGACTTGTTTTGGCACAAAAAGTAATTTGTCCTGCTCCTCTGATGTATAGTCAACTCGCATTGACAGCATTTCTGAAGGTGTTGTTAAACAGTTCTCTGTTTCTGTGGTTAAAATTTCTTTGACTGTATGGCCATGAGCCATCCTCACCTGATCATAACTATTTCTGACACTTGGCATCTTCTCATGACCACAACTAAAACGTGGCAACTCTTGCCCACAACTGTTACTGTTAGTTGGTAACTTCTGACCACATCTAATGGCAAGACTTGGCAACTCTTGCCCACAACTGTTACTGTTAGTTGGTAACTTCTGACCATATCTAATGGCAAGACTTGGCAACTCTTGCCCATAACTGTTAGTGATAGTTGATAACTCCTGACCACAACCATTACTGATATCTGGTAAACTTTTAGCACAATCATTTCTGGTCTTAAGTGTGCCTTTACCAATGGCAATGTTAGAATTACTTTCTGGCCTTAAAGTGGTACTGGTCACTAATGTTCCATGATAGAAAATACCCTCCTTTGCACCTGCCCCTTCACCAGCACTTGGTTGTAGAAGTACAGGCGAGCTTGATATTCGCACAATTTCAGGAACTGTAACTTGACCCTGGAAACTTGGTCTCTTATGAACAGTACTTTGCAAAGATGCAGTACAATTCTGTGATAATGATGGCATATCATGAGAAACTGAATTTGAGTCACTTTCATCTGAGCTCTGAATGTGAATAA
Organism: Sinotaia quadrata; assembly: GCA_028829895.1. NCBI lineage: Eukaryota > Metazoa > Mollusca > Gastropoda > Architaenioglossa > Viviparidae > Sinotaia > Sinotaia quadrata. Next base: position 7,819,837 of record CM054181.1, on the reverse strand, counting down.
GAGAGGGATCAGTGATGGCATCTGAAGGAATACTTTTATTGGCATGAACAACGGATGGGAGAGTGAGATTAGTTGACACAATAGTAGGGCCTCTTTCAGACACATTTGAAGGAGTATGGCAAGGAAGCCCTGCAGCTCGCCTAGTTAATCGCCTGGTTCGCGTAGTCTGGTCCTCACCTTGAGCAAATGTCATTTGTCGTACTGAGGTTCGCTTTTTCAAGGCCTGCAATACTGTGTCCATTTGCCTCCACAATGCTGAGATAGCGATAGGATTTTTCTCTGCATGCATCCCTGCAACCATAGAATAATAATGAAAGAATTATAAAATTCTGTCATTCTGAATTATTCTAGGAAATTTAAGATGGAAGCCAATGGATTCTGATAACAAATATCAAATCCACAATTTACAAAATTAATGTCAGAATATAAAACTTGCATCTCTGTAACAATATGCACTAATGCAGAGTAACTTTATATTTCTGTATGGTTGCAAATATACCAATGTACAGATTTTGACAACATGCAGCACAACACAAATCACAATTACTTATGTGTACATAATAAATAATGCCAGTTTACCTTTAAAAGACACAGACTCCTTTCTGATTTAAGCATTCTAACATTTATTAACTATAGCAACTACATTTCTAAACCTTTCTATGACTTCAAATGTTAAGATGAGCAAAACGGGACACGCACACAAAAAAAAGTAAAGAATTTCTTATTCACCTTCCAGTTTCAGTTGTGCATATTCATTTAACATCATTGTCAAGGAAAGCCCCATGATGTTATATGAGGACTGGAATCCTTGCTTCAGTAACATATTTAACTCATGAAGATGGCTACATTCTTTCAGAAAACTCTTATACGTTTTCAGGTAATTTTCCTCCTTCAAATAGCCTGTAAAAGCAATAATAAGCTTATCCTGAACATCAGACCAACAATCAACAAGCATTGTTGTAAGAAATTCAGACAACTACAGTTTACAAAAGAAGCAGTTTTAGGTAGTGATGGAATGAATGCAATAAAGCATGTTGGTATCATGTGCCAGCTGGGAGTTACTTTATTTTTAAGTAGTAATAGACCAAAGACTAAAATTTTAAAAAGTGCAGCAATTCACTCAAATATATTATTTTAAATATTAATTTATCATGCTATGTTATCCTTCAGTCGCTTGTATTACTGTATACTGTATATACTCAAGTATAAGTCAAGAAATTTCAGAAGAAAAAAAACAAGACCCAGAACTTACAGTTACACACCAAGAAAAAATGTTGGGTATTCTAGATGATGAATATCTTTTGCCTTTCAGTTTTAAAACTACCAGTTATTGTACAACAGTATCAAAGTTTCAGAGATTATATAAATGAACATTGCTAGTAATCAAACAGTACTCTATTAATGCTGCTATAGCACTATTATAAATCAGAGGCTGGATAATTTTTTAATTTGGGAGCAAGAACCACATTACAGTACTTTTAGAAACTGCAGGTAAACCAATTTTAAATATAGTCACTGTGAGTGAGTCCTCTCTAAATGGTTAAAAGTGATTTGTGATACATTTTTCTAGAGTTTTAACTTGAGTATTAAAAAACATATATATAAATTAATGTCCATTTTCTTATCTGGCATGCTTATGTAAGAAGTATTTTTCTTTGAAATTTAATTAAATATATTATGTTAAAATGATTTTTTAAAAGTGTAAAGTGTAGCAATATAATTATAAATTATACTGAATAAAGTGTTAAGCAAGTGACTGTTTTTTAAAATATACTTTTAAGGACACGAGACATTAGATAGTTCTAAACAAATCAATGCTATTTTAATCATCCTTCCCCTATTTATTCCACCAGATCTGTAGCCTAGGTCACATGTGCTTAAGCAAAACTTGCAGTTATGTGTAATTATTGCAAGCACTTAAAGAGATTTTATAAGATTAAGCAGTTTCCTCAATATTCTTTTAGTTTTAGTATTATTTCTAATTTTAAACTAACATATTGTCAGGTTTAACCATTTAGATTTAGGTTGATATTCATCATTTGTGTGAAATCAGTGCACTAAGTCTAATGTAATTAGATTTTTTTATGAAAATGTTACTTTAATCAGCTTTAAACAGATTTTTTTTTTCAGAAGACCCATATTATTGTTTCTATAACTTTCATGTTTTCTATCATTAACAGATAAGTTTAGAAAATGTTTACAAAAAAATATTAATACAGCTCCTTAGTGAAATAACCTAAGACAACATTGTAAAGTATAATTCCAGAGGAATTATGATTTAAAAACATATTTTTAGAAGAAAACTTATAAAGCAAGATACTGACAAATTTTAAACTGAAGACTCAGATACAAGTCACAATGGTACAATCAAAATAGAGAAGTATCAATTATCAAACAAAAACTGTGATTCCCCCCCCCCCCCCCCAACCCAAAGCACTGTAATTATTTTAATTTTAGTATCTCATTTGACATTTGATTTTAACAAGTGCCCATTCTAATTTTAAACTCTTGCTTTGTCTAGATAGCCTTTCTCAACATTTTTACTCTTGAAATAATTTTCAAATCTCAGGGAACCCCTGCATAAAATTACTAGTATAACTACAAAAAGTACAATGCTTATTGCTTCAATTATGATCTCAGGAAATACCTAGTAACCTCTTGCAAAACCCAGGTTGAGAAACCCTGGTCTAGATGTTCTTTTTAACCAAGCAGTTGGCATGAATATTTCTCTATACTCAGTTAAATTCCCTTGCAAATTATTTTCTTACCATTTCCATTTCTGTTTCAAATCATGTAGATTTACAATGTATGCAAAAACAATTTATCCTTGTAAATGTAACAACTGCAATGATATTGCAACGATACCATGTGAGCTGATTAATTTGATGGGTTAAGGTGGATTTAAAAAATGACAACTCCCTCTACTGTTTGTTCACTTGACCACTAGCTGAATTTGTACACTAAATCAAATGCCATAAAAGAATATAAATACAAAATGCACAATGTAAATCACTTACAATTACATTTTTCTTTTGCTGTTGCAAAGATTAGGTCTTCTAAGTTCAACTTTATTCGTATCTTAACTAATAACAGCCCACAGTAAACGTTCTCTCAAGTTTGTTCAGTGGCATGCATGCATTTGTCTGTAAATAATGCTTTGACAAATATACATTACATGTAATTATTTATTAAAATATACTTGAGGAAAGACAACTAGCAGTCGAGTAGTCAGTACTAGTAGCACAGAACGTTCTGTAGAGTCTATGTCAGTATGTGCAACAAAGGCTTTTTCTGTTTTGTTTTCGCTATCATTATACTACAAATTACAATGCAACCATGACTAAAACTTAACTATTACTGCAGGTGATCGTTCTGTCGAAATCGGTCTTCTAATTCTAAAAATTACAATTACGAAGAAACGATTATAATTAAACGCAAAAGGTATTTACCTAATTTATAATTTAATTAAAGTTTAATTTGTTTCAACTTAATAGCAAATAAAGAGTTATCATTAATCTACAATTATCATTGTTACCCATCTTTCACTCTCTTCAGTAGCCTATACAAATTATAAATAGAATTAGAAAGTAAAAGAAAATAGAATTAAAACTTACCAAGTACAAGCCTAGCTATTTCCGAAGGCAGAAAATACTTAAGGTTGTTTGTGTTAGAAGTCATAATTTACTGTACTATTTAATTCATACCAACAGATATCTGCGTACTTTTTTTTACAACGCCTATTATGCACATGTATCTTGTAAAGTATCAAAATAAGACTGTAATGGCGGTAAAAATAATAGATTATTTGGTGATAGTCGTAAAATCATCAATGCTTTATATAATTATTTCTTTTAGAAAATTATAAAACCTTTTCTAAAATAAAAGTAATATTTTAATTAAGTTTTGGTTTTATTAATGGAGTATTGTCGTAATTTTTACACCGCGCCTATAAAACACATCATAGATATGTATTACATACAGTATTGATAATATCTATAATCCCTGTATAGACTGATACTGTGTACAATATTGTCAATAGCTAAAACATGTATTTAATTTCATTTATATTCGGATAATAAAAACAAAACACTTAATTTTGTTATCATTTTGTAATAACATAGCCTTATACTTAGTTATAGATTCCTACAAATATTTATTTGATAGGGCATATGCAAAGACGTGAAGAAAAATGGCATGCCCATTAATCTTAAATCAATTTGTGAAAAAGACTGATAAAACTGAATATTTTAAGAAATAAATAATTTTTATAAGCATATAGTTTTAATCTGAAAGCTTGGTTGTGTGAGAGCTGTAAAAGTAGAATTTGCTGGGAAATAAAGATAAAGTTTCATAGTAAATATCTATCATTCTATGTATGAAAGATCCTTTTAACTGTGAATTATATGTATATTATTTTCAAAGTAGTTGCATAAAACAATCATATTATTTACCTATGTATTACAATTATATTTTTACATTCTTTATTCCCTATTGGTTAATAGCTATACTTTTGCAGATCGAGGTTAAAGAGCAAAGGGCACTTAAGAAGTTGGACATCGTATAAACAACCAATTTAAAATACATTGACAAATTTAAGGATATGCCAAGTTTTCGAACACCAGGAAGACATGGCTATTCAGTTCAGTTTTCACCATATTTTTCGCAGAGACTTGCATGTTCATCTTGTCAGCATTACGGCATAGCAGGTATAAATATACAAGCAAATGTGTACATGTTATACTTATACTAGTTTATAGTACATAATATGTACGACCATCGCGTTAGCTTCTGTGCTAAGCCACAATAGGGGGAATAAAAATATGTAGGAAGAGCTAGTAGATATTTTATTATTATCCCTTGGTACAGGTATATATAAATGTGTTTTACAATAGCCTAGAACTCTCCTCTGAAGTAAAATATCAAATAGTTTTTTTAAAGCAATAGTAAAACGCTAGAACAGTAGAACTAGAAGTAAAACTTTTCATTGTCGTTAACCCTGTGAATAATTATATTTAACTATTTTTATCAAGCCCCATAGTATTTACAGGACTTTTAGATGATATTAAAAAGAAAAATGTCAGAAATACACGTAAGCTCTTAACTTAATTTTATTGTAATTTAAAAAAGGAAACTATTTCTTAAAAGCTGTACTATTATGCATTTTCAGAATGGAAGTACAGATTTTAGGCAGCTCATTGTCTTGTGTATTATTTATTCATAGCTGTAACTGTAAAATTAATCTATATTTCTTTATTTTTCTTTTCACAGGTGGTGGAACTGTGTTTGTACTTGATATTCTTCAAGATGGGATTCACCTTATACAGTCATTTGAGTATAATAATGGTTTATTTGATGTTGCTTGGGCTGAAGACAATGAAAACATACTGTTGACAGCTGGAGGTGATGGGTCAATCCAAATTTGGGATGTTGCACAACCCCAAGTGTGTTGTTGATTTTTAATTTTTATAAAAATGTTTTAAAGTTATTTCATTTAGTTAGTGCTGGAACCTTTTGATTTTTTTAAAAGTATACTATATAGAGAGTTTTTCTGGGGAAAAAGGTCATGTGTTGAAAATTTCCCAGGAGGTCATGGGTTCAAGACTCACCTTGGTCCATGGGATTTTTTAATTTGACAGCCTTCTCAAGCTCTGAATTGTTAACCACTAAAACAAGATTATGCAGCAAAAATCTGAGAACATTTAAGTCCAAATAAAAGTTTGCTTTGCTTTTATTATTAATATAGATACTCATGATGACTTAGTGAGTTACTCAGTATGAAAAAATGTCATTGTCAAATCTTAATTTAAATCTTTTGTTTTATTATCAGAGAGAACTAATGATCATTAGCATAAAACAAGACATTAAAATGTTTTGAATATGAGTAAAATGTCTACAGATTTCATGTGCATTTAACAAAGGACAAAATTTATTAATCAACAGCTTGGTCCAGAGTCTGAACAGCAAATTTCTGTTGTCTCACCAAAGTGGCTACTTTTACATAGTATTTGCAATAAATTGCCTATCAAAGCGATGTATTATTCAGTTAGTTAATATATTCATTAGTCAGTGATAAGTTGTTTAGGGTGGGTGGTTGTGTTTTTTGTTTTCATGGGAAGGGTTGTTTGGTTGTTGTTTTTTTTAAACACAAGACTCATCATTGGATATGACATTAAGTGTGCATATATAATTTTAATAATACATTTTGATTGATGTACTGATGAGCTCAAGCATGCAAGCAGCCTATGCTTGTAAAACACTTTGAGATTTTTACTGATATAAAATGTTAATTTTTTTTCTGATTTTAAAACTTTGAGATATCTTTATGATATGTATTAATCTTTTTCTTAATCTCCTTCAATAAATCATTAGCATTATATAAAGCTATGAATTTAACTGCATTAATTATCTATACATACACCATATTTATTTAGTGTGTTAAACTGATGCATGAAAAGACTAAGTTTGCTGAAAATCACATCTCTGTAATTTGTTTTCTTGATGCATCCCCCTAACCCTCTTTACACCCCAAATAGGCCAAATAATATTTTTAAATGGTCTTCTAGACCAGAAGAGTGCATGAATAGATAGATAGATATAGATATATATAGATAGATAGATAGATATTCTAGTCTGATCCAGTACACACACACACACACACACACACACACACACACACACATATTCATCTCTTGTTCATAAAACTAAACCTGAAGCAATAAAACAATGATTTCTAACAATCTTTGACAACTTATTTTCTTTCAATCATTTACTAGAAAGTGAATTTTTAATTTCTTCATTTTAGGCACTGGAAAAATTTGCACTATTCTAAATTGCCCATATTAGTAGGTAAATGTATACTATTTATAATTTCAGAAATTAAAATGCATTTCCTTTATTGATTAAGTTGTTTTTTTCTTGAGCTGTTATAGGGTCCACTGAAAATACTGAAAGAGCATACAAAAGAGGTATGCAAATTTTTGTCTATTTTTCAAATTTTAATGTGAAATATTTTATTTCTTTAGTACAACAGTGTAAACAATATGATTGATAAGTACTTAAAAATGGTTCACCAATAAATGCGCGCCGACAAAAACACGATGGACAAAAGTGCGACGACACATTCTGTCCCTAACTCTAACCCTAACCCCTAATCTTAACCCTAATCCTAACCCTAACCATAATCATAACCTAACCCTAACCTAACCCTAACCCTATCGCGCATTTGTCGGGGTGCGCAATTGTCGTTCGCACATTTGACGGGTCACCCTTAAAAATAAAAAGTATATATATTCATGTATCATCTGTTACTATTATGGTAATTGTATTATTTTGATGAAGGTTATTTATCTGAAATGTCAACTAGCCAATCCATGACACCTGAAAATTTTCATCTTCAACATATAATATTGTTTTAATCATTATTAACTGAGTGCCTAGTTTTCATGCAGATTTCTTGAGCCTGGTTGTAGTAGATACATTTATAGTTGTATGCACACGTTTTTTCACATAAATTAAATATAATCATTATGTGATTTGTACATGCTAGAACACACAAGAATGTTATTATGTAAAAATAATCATTATGCCATTTGTACACAAAAATCTGGTATCATATAACTATAATTATTATATGATTTGTTTAAATTTTATTTTGTAAACATAATCATCATTTGATTTATACACAAAGGTATGTGATCATTTAAATATAATTATTTCATGACTTTTGCATGTGTTAATTTGTAAACATAATCATTATATGATTTATGCACAAAAGTGTATTATCATGTAAATATAATTATTATTGGCTTTTATATATGTTATTTTGTAAACATAATTATTATGTGACTTTACACATGTTATTTCGTAAACATAATCATTAATTATGTGACTTTACACATGTTATTTCATAAACATAATCATTATGTGATTTTACGCATGTTATTTTGTAAACATAATCATTATGTGACTTTACACATATTATTTCGTAAACATAATCATTATTTGACAGAACCAGGGACTGTCTTGGGGATACAAATACTTTGCCTGTTTTCCTCCAGATTAATACTATTTCTTGGAGTCCAATCAGAACTGACAATTTGGTTCTCTCAGCATCCTGGGACACACTTGTAAAAGTGGTAAGGAAATTTTCTACTCTGTTGGCTCTAAATTGTTATTATTATTTAAGATTTTTTTAATTTGTTGTCAAAGAAATTGTCACAACATGAGTCAGGCTATAAATGGAGATTTTTGTGAATTGTCACAACATGAGTCAGGCTATAAATGGAGATTTTGTGAATTGTCACAACATGAGTCAGTGCTATAAATAAAGTTTTGAGAGAAATGTCAAAACATGAGTCAGTGCTATAATTGGAGGGGGGTTTTTTGTTTGTTTTTTGGGGTAATTGTCACAACATGAGTCAAGCTATAAATGGAGTTTGGGGGGAATTATCACAACATGAGTCATTGCTTTAAGTGGTGTTTGGGGGAATTGACACACGTCACTGCTGTAAATAAAGTTTTGGGGGAGTTATCACAACATGAGTCAGTGCTATAAATAAAGTTGTTGTTTTTTTGGGGGGGAATTGTCAAAGCATGAGTCATTGCTATAAATGGAGGGGTGTTTGTGGATTTTTGGTGGGGAATTCACAACATGAATCAGGCTATAAATAAAGTTTTGGGGAATTGTCAAAGCATGAGTCATTGCTATAAATGGAGGGGTTTTGCTTGGTTGTTTTTTTTTTTTGGGGGGGGGAAATTGTCACAACATGAGTCAGTGTTTTAAATGGTGTTTGGTGGAATTGTCACAACATGAGTCAGCACTATAACTGAAGTGGGGAGGGGATTGTAACAGCATAAGTCAATGCAATAAATGCAGTTGTTGTTTTTTTGTTTGTTTTTTTTTGGGGGGAATTGTCAGAACATGAGCATTGCTTTAAATGGTGTTTTGGGGAATTTTCACAACATGAGTCAGGCTATAAATGGAATTTTGGAGGAATTGTCACAATATGAGTCATTGCTTTAAGTGGTGTTTGGAAGGAATTGTCACAATATGAGTTATAGCTTTAAGTAGTGTTTGGGAGGAATTGTCTCAACATGAGTCAGTGCTATAAATAAAGTTGTTGTTTTTTTGGAGGGGAATTGTCACATGAGTCAGTGCTATAAATGGAGTGGGTTTGTTTGTTGTTTTCTTTGGAGTGGGTGGGAATTGTCACAACATGAGTCGTTGTTTTAAATGGTGTTTGGCAGAATTGTTACAACATGAGTCAGTGCTATAAATGAAGTGGGAGGGGGATTGTCACAGCATGAGTCAATGCTATAAATGCAGTTGGGGGGGGGGGAATTGTCACAACCTGAGTCATTGCTTTAAATGTTGTTTGGGGGCATTGTCACAACATGAGTCAAGCTTTAAATGGAGTTTTTGGGGAATTGTCACAACATGAGTCATTGCTTTAAGTGGTATTTGGGGGGATTATCACAACATGAGTCAGTGCCATAAATAAAGGTGATTTTTTTTTTGTTTTATTTATTTATTTTTTATTTTTTTTTTTGGGGGGGGGGGGAATTGTCACATGAGTCAGTGCTTTAAATAAAGTTTTGGGGGAATTGTCAAAGAATGAGTCATTGCTATAAATGTAGTGGGTTTGTTTGTTGTTGTTTTTTTTTGGGGGGGGGATTGTCACAACATGAGTCAGTGCTATAAATGAAGTGAGGAGGGGGGTTGTCACAGCATGAGTCAATGCTATAAATGCAGTTTGGGGGTGGGAAGGAATTGTCACAACATGAGTCAGGCCATAAATGGAGTTTGGGGGGAATTGTTACAGCACAAGTCAGGCTATAAATGGAGTTGGGGGGTAAAAAGTCACAGCATTAGTTAGCACTATTAATGAAGTTTTGGGGAATAGTCACAACATGAGTCAGGCTATAAATAGAGTTTAGTTAGAGTTGCTACAGCATGAGTCAATGCTGTAAATGAAGTTTTGGGGGAATTGTCACAACCTGAGTCAGTGCTATAAATGAAGTTGGGGTGGGTGAGTGTCAAACATGAGTCAGTGCTATAAAAGAAGTTGGGGTGGGTGAGTGTCAAACATGAGTCAGTGCTATAAATGAATTGGGGTGGGTGAGTGTCAAACATGAGTCATTGATATAAATGGAGTTATTTTTTAGGATAAGTTGATAGAATGAGCCTTTTAGTAATGCTGATAAATTCATGATTGTGAGATTTCTTCACTTCTTTGTAAAACTATGGGCCATTGTTAATAGAGTTGAAATCAGTGTGTTCTGCAAGTAAAAAAAGTAAACTCTGCAGCTCTACCTTTCTGTAAGAAAGTATTTTTCATGAACAACATAATACAATTCATAAAAATGTTCTGACATTAAATTGTTCGAATTTGTTTACATTCTATACCAATATGACCTTAGAATTACCAAGTTCAGTTACGTTTTATGTAAATATTACCTTAGAGTGATCGAGTTCATTACACTTAATATGTGATCTTAGAAAGATCTAGCTCAATCATACACTGCAGATCACTTCTTCGGCACTCCTTGTTACAATCATATTTTAAGATTCTTTTTGTGAACAGTTTTTGAACAGTTTGTCTACACCAAAATTTCCTCATATTCATGATGCATTTTCTTTTTTAATTTTGTCTTGGTCAGACAGTAATTCTGAATAAAATCTATTTCTAAAACATAAAGTTAATTAGCAGCATCGTATTATTTTCTAGACCCAGTTTAATTTGCAGTCAACATGGAGACATTAGAAACATGTTGAAATGTTAATAAATATTAAGTGTCAGCATGAAGCTTGCCTCAGATTGGCTACTGTGATTAGATTAGGCAGTTATACAGATTGGCTATTGTGTTTAGGCAGTTTTACAGATTGGCTATTGTGATTAGGCATTTATACAGATTGGTAATTGTTATACAGTTATACAGTTCGACAAGTGTGATTTTGATTGAGCAGTTGTATTTGATTGACTGTTATGATTTGATAGTTGTGTAGATATAAATATATTGGTTGTTAATAGCACATCTTAATGCAGATCATCATAAAGCAAGACCCACATTTTTTATCAGCTTCATTGCTTTATTCAATAGTATTATTTGTTTCCAGTGAAACAGATATAAATATGTGTATTTAAATCATTATTAATAGTATTTTAACTGTGTATTATTTTTAAAATGGATTCATTTTTTTCAAAAACTGCTCATTATGTATTTTCAATTGACTTAAAGTTTTGTTGCTATAAGCATGATTTCTTAGCTGATGTAAGCACCAGAACCATATATTTCTGTGCATGTGTTCAACGATATGGACATAAGCATACCTAAACATTCTTGTCTTGTGTACACATGCATTGTGTCTGATATATAGTAACTCAGCTTAAATACTATGTCATGAATTCATTTCCTATATTTAATGTTCATGGTGACATTTCCTCAACTTACTAAATTTTCAGTTTCATTTTTACTGCATTTTCATATTTACTGCACTTTCTTATCTACTGCACTTTCATGTTTATTGCACTTTACTTTCATGTTTACTGCACTTTCATAATTACTGCACTTTATTACTTCACTTTCATGTGTGTTTTGATACTCCATTTATTCATTTAGGATGATCTTATTTAAAATCACTTCTGAAGAGATGTTTTAGTCATTTACTTTAAAGTGTGTTATTTGAAAAGATATTTATTACTTTCAAATAAATGTTTGAAATCATCACTTTCATACATTTTTAATTTTGTTAATTTTTAAAGGTTTTGAACCAGTGGGTAAAAGTGGGTAACATTTTGTCTTTTATCAGTGGGATGTATCCCGTAACCATTCTCTTGGAACGCATGCTGGTCATCACAATATTGTGTACGAGGCAGTATGGTCACCACAAATACCTGGGGTATTTGCTTCAGCATCAGGTATATACATTTTTTTTTTAAATATACTGATCCACTTAGTAATGCAAATATCTGATTTCATCAGCAGTCAAATTTAGAGTGAAATCTAGGTAGAGATTTGTACATAGCTCGCACATTTTGACATTTAACATGTATTTTCCTTGTGAATGACATTTTTTAGCCAAGTGACAAAGAGCTCAAAAATACAAATCCTTTGAAAATCTAAATAATGATGAGATGGATTGATCACTTTTTGTTTCATGTGCTGGATATAGAAGTATTATGAAGTAAAATCTTGAATGCCAGTTATGTGATGGAATGATGTAATGAATTTTTATTTTTAAAAATGATTTTTTAATCTTTTGGTGGGTGTAGAGAGTATGGGCTTATTGTTTTAAAGGTGAACTAAATGTAGTTTATTATTATCTCTTAATAACTCTTTCATTAAAAGAATGAGATGCTTTAGAAAATGGCTTAGGAGTTGGCATAAATTTATACCTCAAGGGACATGAAATAGCATTTTATTTCCCTAAAGACTTACAAGAACAGTGCATGTTTAACGCATGGTGATTATGAAAGCATTTTTAAAAAAAATATATGCTGAAATGTTATAATAAGGCCATTTAAAACTACTCATAACATCTAAATTGAGGCAGGATCAGGTAAAAGAAAAATTATCATATTGGTACTGTTGTTTTATTTTTTAATTTTTAACATTTTCTTCATGCATGTTGACTCTTGTAAGAAATGTGTATAATGTTTTTAATAGACATTAGCTAGCTTGTCTCTTGAAAAAGGTACGAAGCTTTATCCCATATTTTTCTTTCTAAGATGTGGCAAAAAATGTGCTATAGTAATCCTGCCTCTGTCTTCATTCCCATTAGAAATTGTCCATAATAGATGTGGCAAAAGTGTGCTATAATAATCCTGCCTCTGTCTTGATTCAGCTTCATTCCCAATAGAAATTGTCCATAATAGTGTGGCTGGAGTCAAACAAGTTATTTGCATGAGTACAATTTTTTATTTTTATTTTTTACTAACTTGGTTTTGCATGGTTTGTTATCAGGTGACAGAACTTTGCGAGTGTGGGACTTGAAAGTGGGACCTGATTGCACACTTGTAATTGATGCACACAATGAGGAAATTCTCACCTGTGACTGGTGCAAGTATGATAAGGTGGGACTTATGATTCATTCTTTAAACTAAAATATTTTGATTGTATACATCAAATATTACAGCTACAGTGTCTGCTTGTATTTACCAAATGTTGCAGCTAAAGTGTCTGCTTGTATTTACCAAATGTTACAGCTAAAGTGTCTGCTTATATTTACCAAATGTTACAGCTACAGTGTCTGCTTGTATTTACCAAATGTTACAGCTAAAGTGTCTGCTTATATTTACCAAATGTTACAGCTAAAGTGTCTGCTTGTATTTACCAAATGTTACAGCTAGTGTCTGCTTGTATTTACCAAATGTTACAGCTAAAGTATCTGCATATTTACCACCAAATGTTACAGCTAAAGTGTCTGCTTGTATTTACCAATTGTTATGCAGCTAAAACATTTGCTTATGTTTGAAAGTGTTTTCTCAGCCAAAATATTTTTTATACGCCAAACGTTATAGCTAAAATATCTTTTTATATATGCCAAATGTTATAGCTAAAAAATCTTTTTTATATATCCAAATGTCAAAGCTAAAATATCTTTTTATATATGCTAAAATTTTATAGCTTAAATATCTTTTTATATGTGCCAAATGTTATAGCTAAAATGTTTTTATATGAGCTAAACATTATAAACTCAAATATCTTTTTGTATAAGCCAAATGTTCTGGCTAAAATATTTTTTATATGTGATGTTATACCTAAAATATCTTTTTATATTTGACAAATATTATAGCTATCTTTTTATATGTACCAGATGCTATAAATATCAAAGCTAAAATATTTTTTATACATGCCAAATATTATAGCTAAAATATCTTTTTATGTATTCCTAATATTGTAACTAAAATATCTTTTCATATGTGCCAAATATTATAGCTAAAATATCTTTTTATATATGCTAAATGTTATAGATAAAATATCTGCTTGTATACATCACTTGTTACAGCTGAAGCATCTGCTTGTACTTGCCAAATTTTCAGCTAGAATATCTTTTTATCTATGACAAATGTTATAATTACAGTATCTGTTTGTACATGCCAAATGTTATGGCTAAAATATTTGCTCGTATGAGTCTAATGTTACAGTTAAATTATATACTTGTTTAAGCCAAATGCTACAGCTAGAGTATATGTTTGTATATGCTAAATATTACAACTGAAGTATTTTCTTGTAGAGGCCAAATTTGTCAGATTAACTTAAAGATGCCATATATTACAGGTAAATTATATGTACGTCAGGTTAACTTAAAGATGCCATATATTACAGGTAAATTATATGTACGTCAGGTTAACCTAAGAATCTACTTGTAATTAAATTTTTCTTATGTTTTTTATTCTTACAAATCTTTTGTTTCAGTATATATTGATTAGAATGTGTCAAGATTTGTTTTTATTCTCATGCTGTTCAGTAGGATGAAACTCTAGAGAATGAGCTTATGAGATTTATGAGCAGTTTCGTTGCTCTATTGTCTCTCATCACCTAAGGATTGTGCAAATGGATAATATCAAATCACTCACAGAAAATTTTTTCAATCATTTAAATCAAAATAACTGTGGAAACTATACCTCATATTTACTGTTCTTAAACGCAAGACCTATCATTATTGATTTAGCTTATTTCCACCTTTAACCAAGGGTTTTTTTTTAGCTGGTTTCTAACTAGAAAGTGCCTAATAGGAAATAAATAGAACAAGTTATGATAAAAGAGTAAAGGGTTTATGTAAGGAAGTTAAAGAAACTTTTTATGAATCGATTTTTGTTGCAGAATCAATTGTTTTCTGGTAGTGTAGATGGAACAATCCGAGGTTGGGATTTGCGCAGAGCACAGTTGCCATTCTGTGAACTTCGTGGACATGAATATGCTGTCAGAAAAATCAGAGTAAGAGTGTACAATATTTGCCGATTAATTATTGCATTTTCATTATATGTACTGCTTAAGGTGCTGTTTGTTAATTGTCTTGGTTACACATGACAGGTATGCATGACCTCATGACCTTCATATGACCAAATTATAAATGTTCTAACAGCTTGCGGATGACCAGTTGAGTCATGCAGTAAATCACAATTAGCTGCTGGGGAAAACAGTAAATATATGTCATTCACATTACTTTTATTAATACTTTATTTTAAAGTTACCTAGATATATTTTCATTTAATTTTTGTTAAGCACTAACATATTTTCTTTATAATTACACTAAACTATAGAAAATTAAATTTCTGATCATATATTTATACTTCATTTTGAGGTCACTTTGCTAGACAACATTTTTAATTTATTTATACTTCATTTTGAAGTCACTTTGCTTGATCAGAAACTTTTAGAAACTTTCTAGTATCTGTGGGGTTTTATTATAAAATTGCCATCTGTATATAGGAACAGAACTAAAGCTCGAATGAGATAGTTCCCTTATAATTTGTTTCAAAATTAGCTAGAGTTATTTCTTCTTAAATATTTCAGGACATGAAGATTCACTATGATATATTATTATAACATAATGATCTGTCACACAACTACTGCTTTCATTTTCTTGTTTCACTTTGGTTTTCACAGACATCCCCCAAACTGGGATCAAGCAATGAAAGAGAGGGAAAAATGTTTTTAATTATTCCAATTTTAATTCTGCATTGTTTTATTATTAAACATGCTTATATGTGTTGTTTTTTGGGGTTTTGTTTTGAGTTTCTTTCTCTCTCTCCACTCACACACATACAGGGCCGCCAAGAGAAAGTCCGGGCCCTGGTACAAAGAAGGTGTGTGGGCCATTATACAAAGTTCAACACACATGTATATTTTCATTTTTTCCCCTCATGGGTCTCCTTTGAGCTTCATAGGCCCCAGAACAATGTACCAGCTACACCCCATCTCTTCAAGCCTGCACACACTCACACACACACACACACACACACACACACACACACACACACACACACACACACACACACACACACACACCACACACACACACACACACAAAAAAAAGGAATGTTTGCTCTTTAGAATGCAAATTATCAGTACATGCATTTTCTTAATAATTACATGACAATTCAATATCAGATATTTTATTTCTACATCATTTTGATGTCACTTTGTTATAGCTGACCATAGGTACCATATGTGATTTTAGCTGTGGAGACACTCGCTAAAACTTGATACTGGAGTAAAGGGGTTAAAAGGGAACACTTTAATTTAATAATAATTCATTCATTAGAAATAAATGTGCACTACTGTGGTTCATTATTTTTTTACCAACTTATTAATTAGGCATACCAGTTGAGTTCTCAGATTTTCTTATTGTAGTGAATTTAATCACAGGCTTTGTTTACAGCATATTGCTTTATTGTGATTTAAATTATTTTGCTCCCGATTTTATAATTACAAATTAACCAAAGAAAAACTTTGTCCACTCTTAGTCCTATCCTATGTGTCTTGTCCAAATTAATTACAATAATTGATTAGCTGCAAATAAAGCTAGAAGTACTGTATATTTGCTTTTTGTTTTAATTTAGTTTTGTTGTTGCTATTGTTGTTGTTTAACATTTTATTTAACAGACTTCTCCATATGTGGCCACATCTTTGGCTTCAGCTTCCTATGACTTCACAGTAAGGTAGGCTAAACACTTTGAAAAATCATAGTTAACCCTTTTACTGTAACTCAATCCTCACTGGTTTGTCATTGCTGTATTTAGCAGATGCTCAGAATGAGAATAGTATGATAGGACAGAAGATATATCTTCAATAAAGTTTGATTATGTTTTAATTGGCAACACACATCCACTTAGCTTCATGCCACTACTGATAATCAGTAACACAGGGCTAAAACTTGGCAACAAAAACAAAAGCTTCATGACAATGCTAATTGTTGGTCGCTCGTAAACTAATTAAAATCTAGGACAACACAACAATTTGAAAAGAACAGCTACCGGTTGCTCAACAAGCCCCTAGTGAGTATTCCTCACAAAATATAGAACAAAACAATACATACATTACAAGATAAATTTGACATAAAATATAGAGCAAAACAATACATTACAAGATGAATTGTACATAAAATGAAGATGATAAGGAATGACATGAAGTTAAGTGAAAAATTAATAAAGAATTTATAAACAGAAAATAGAAAACAATCAAATTAAAATTTACATAAGTTAACAATTTTAAATCATAATCTGGCTATATCCAAGAGATAAAAGTCAGTCTTTCTATCTATTAGTTTTTCCCCAAAGAAAGTTTATCAATTTTTTACAGTTCTATCTTTAATGTCTCAACAAAACAGTCCCATGAAATATTCAGCACAAATAGAGTACACACTCTGTGGCTATAAAATTCAAGGTGAATACTTATTGTACTGCCTATTGACTTCCTTCAAATCGTGCAGTGAGTGATTGACATCATGATATTGATGATTTTCTCAGTTTGTCTCTGCTTATAGTGTTACTGAGTGTTGATGTAAATACATAGAATGAATTTTTCTGGTTCAGTATTATTGGGATTTCAAAGAAATATAGGTTCAGATTACTGAGACTTTGTATATTGTTTTTATTTATTTATTTATTTTATTTATTATTTAAAGAAATAATAATATGTATGTTATAAATAGGCATTGATCACTTATGCAGAATGTATGTTTGAGATTTATCATTTGTTGTCTTCATGAATTACGTGAAGATTGATTTATAGTGTCAGTTTACTTTTTGTCATTGCTTTCACTGTTTACTAGAAAACCCATGCATCTAATTCTATTTTTGAATGGAGTCTAGGATGGAGATTTCAGAAATCAAAAATAACTGGTGCTACAGTTAATACATTTATTTCTTGTTGTTCTGGTTTTGGGGTTTTTTACTAATTATTTCATATTCAGTTATCTACAAAATTTATTAGCTTTACTTTTCTTATCTCGTTTGTCTCAGAACATGGGATATTTCACAGCAGAAGATGTTAGAAGTCATTGAGCATCATACAGAGTTTGTCTATGGCCTTGACTTTAACATACACATCCCTGGACAGGTACCTGACTTAAAATTAGATTCTTTATGAAAGATAATAGTTTCATAATATTTAGAAATAAAACATTAAGATGCTCTCTGATATGAAAATCAGGCTTTTTTAAAAAAGGAACAAAACAACATAAACCCAACAAACTACAACACTCAAACTGTGGTATCTCTGCATAAACCAGTCATGATAAAAATGGATCCTAAATAAAAACAGTGGATGCTATTTGTGTTTAAAATCACATTATCCGTAACTCTACGAAACTCTGTCATAATGGATATATCCCTCTTGTTTTGGGAGGTTGTCTATTAATTCCAGGTCCATTCAGATTATATTTAATGTATTGGGTTTCTAATGAAAGAATTTTGTTACCAGACACTTTGTATAAAAGCCTTAGAAATTTCTAGACATTTTGCTGTTTTTATGGGACATATCTTATAAACGAGGACTCCCTCAGTTAGTGTTGTTTTGAATTAGAACTGCTTAAGATCACATTACTACACACAAAGAAGGACAAAATATTTATGAACCCCAAGTTTTAAAATCTGGTGTACAAGTTGTCTTTCATGAACAAAAGCAATGAAAGATATTTGTTTTAGAATATTTTGTTTAGTTTTAGTTTTTATCAGTTTTTGTATGCTTGAAAAGATTTACTATTTGAAAAGTCATTAAAAGTTTGTTTTAAATTCCATAATAAATTTCTGAAATTAGAATGTTTAAAAAAGTTATGAATGCAGGCAAAAAAGTTTTTTTTTTTTTAATTTGAACTTGAAAAGCAAAATTACTTTTTAGAAACTTGCAAAAATAATTGTGAAATTTAGATTTTAAAGAATTGCAAAGAAAAATAATTCAGATAGTCCTTCACCCATGCATACATGGTATGACAAAGGAACAATATACCAAATCTCAGAATAATTAAATCCATTGAAAACAGGATCCGACATAGACAGTTGGAGGAACAAACTAGTTTGAGAAAAATGCATTGCTCATACGCTCTCTTCAGGATTCCTTTCCATGGGATCATTAAAGGAATAGTTAGAAATATGATTCTGATAGTTTATCATAGAGAATCTAAACTCTTTAGACCCAGGAGCAATTTCAGAGTTATCTGTCTTCTTTTCTCTTTGATTTTGACAGCCATTTACTATTTGGAATTTTGAGCCTATATTTATTTATTTTATTCAGCCTTCCCAACTATGCCCTTCTTAATGGTCAGACACTTGACAGATTGTATGGAAAAAACCTTTTTTTATGTATTGTTTTTTGTCTTGTTTACCAATGCCCATGTTTAAATTTCTAAACTTTCCAACCCTTTTTCCAACACTAGTTTGAAAGTAATTAAGTCCAAAGAAGCATATTTCCACATGGGGGTGGGGGGGGGATTGAGTTCTTACTTGTAGTGGGATGATGACAGCTATTAAGGTTTGGATATTTAAAGGGTTAAAAATATTTTTTCACACTTGAGAAATTATCTCAGCTGCATGAAAAACTGTTGAGGATAGTCCTTAGTTACAAAGGTGAGTGAACATGTGACAGAAACTCATGCCTTATGAGTTGATGGCAGCTATAAAGATCTAGATATTTTAAGGGTTCAAAATACTCTTTGTTTCCTTGAGACCTGTCTAGCTTACATGTGAAACAGTCCAGGGAAGTTTTTGGTGGAAAAAAAGAGGGTGAATATGTGATAGGGCTTTCAGCCTGTAATGAGGTGATGATATCTTTAAAAGTTTGGACATTTAAAGAATTACAAATATTTTCTAATAAAAGAAGTATTTTTTTAAAAAAACTACTTTCAGTTATGAAAATATTAAAAAAGTATTTATATATTGGTTTACATTAATATGTAGGACTTTAAATTTAATACAATTTAAAACTAGCAATAAATATAATGCTAGTATTTTATTTTTTGCCAGTTTGCGCGTGTGTGTGTGCATGCGCGCGCGTGCATGGGGGTGGGTGGGTGGGTTTGAATACGTGCATGAATATTGTAATGAATATTGTAGGATAAGTTTATGAGTGTTTTCTGTACATTCCTACTGGGCTTTGTTTCAATTATTAAATATTTCTAAAATATTTCTTTTCTTTTTTTACTGTCACATGTTAGCACACTAATATTGTATATTAAATTGTGTTTTACAGAAAATAATCCCAATTCATGATTTTGTATTATTTTCTTCTTTAATGACTTGAATTTTCAGGTTTTTGTTTTGTTTTTTATCTACAGATTGCTGATTGTGCATGGGACGGGATTATACATGTATATCACCCTGAATCTTGTTTTGTATCATTATAACATTTTTTAAATGTGCATCTGGTATTGTGTGAGGCTCTTTTTAAATGATTGTGTGACGATTGAACTTTGTTGTAAAAGTGTTCATGATTCAATCTATCTTACTGGGTGTATATTTTTCAAGAAAATTTTCTTTGGAAGAAAATTAGTTCCTTGGAATATGATATTGACTAGTAATAAGAATAAATATTCATGCACCTGTTGATGTAAAGTCTTTAAACAACTTGATAAATTTAAATTGTATGCACAATTTCTGCAGCTATAGTATTTCTCTTTTAAACTCAGAATTGTCAAGCAACCCCCCACCCTTTGGAAAATGTAGGAAGCTGTTAACTTTGATAAAGTGTTAATACATTTGCCTGTTTATTATTACTAAATCCACTGAAAAGCTGTCTGACCAGAACATAAACAAGAACATCACAACATATTTTATTTTATAAAAGCTGAGTTGTGAAGATGAATAAGTTTATTGTTCAGAGAAATTAAAGATTTAGGGGTTTTAGAGCTTCTTTTGTTTGGATAGTTGTCATCGTCCAAATGTTTCCAGTCATATAAAATAGAATGTTGGATAATTGCAGATAATCAAAAATTGAGGTTATATTTTATTTCTTTAGACCATATCAAGATCAGATCAAGAAGAGATCACACACACACACACACACACACACACACACACACACACACACACACACACACACACACACACACATACATATATATAGTTATATAAAACTTAATGTGAAAGACTTAGAACTTTTAATTCATCCTTTTTAAATCCAGAAAAAATAGTTCAGATTAGGCAGAAGTTCAAATTAAGAACATGCTAAACAAAAATACATAGTGGGTTATCTTTTCTTATAGTATAATGATATTAAATGTAGATAAGAGTATTTGCCAGTTATTTTGTAGTCACTTGTTTGTGTCTTCATTACAACTTGTTAGATCGCTCACAGTGTACATTTATGTAATTGTTGCTATATTTATTGATGGTAAAGAATATGTTTGGGGTTGTTTTGTTGAGCACTTTTAATGAAATGGGTATTGTAATTATAGCCTAGAACTTATTTTATTTTTTCTTGGTTTTATCTAGTCAGCTGTTATCTTTGTTTAGAAGATTTATGTTATTTTTTTTCATCTTGTCATCTGTCTCTGAGTATTAGGTATCTGATAATCCAAACAGAAAGGTTTCTGTTAATCTTTCTCAAAATTCTCTAGGTATTTGATAATCTTCTACAAAGCACAATGTTTATGATAATCCATCTAAGACAGGGGTGGGCAACTTCTTCAGTCGGCGGGCCGGGTATGGAAAAATGAAGTCCTTGGCGGGCCGGATTACTAAATCAATACCTTAATCGCGTATTTATCCACCTATGCAAGGAATAAATCGTATTTAATGTAAACTTTAAACTTGTAAACATTAAAGCATAGAGACCAAAAACAGTATTTAATGAATTTAACGTAATGTACTTCAATAGCTGCTGAAGTCAATGAGACATCTGTGGTCGATCAAAGTTTTCAACAAGTTGTTTGAACTCTGGCTGCATGTCGGACGTAGAAATTCTCAGTAAAGACTGCACGTGAACATCAGTTAGATTAGAACGCAGCTTTGTCTTGTTAATGTTCATGGTCGAAAATGTTTGTTCGCAAATGTATGTAGACCCGAACAGAACAATTAGTTTCATGGCCATCTTTCTCAGGTTGGACTCATTCAGTGACGCATAAAATTTGTCAATGCTTTCAGATTGGAATTTCTCTTTCAGGGTAGAGTCACACTGCAGATCAATCAGTTCCAGCTGTAGAGCATCCAGCGCCTTTTCAAAGTCAGTTGTAAACGGTGATGACAAGATATCAAACTCAACAGCAAGTTTCTGGAAGTCCGCAAAACGACGAGAAAATTCATTGACTAGTGCAGATATCATATTGGTGTACTTCTCAGTTGACATCATTTGGGGTGCCATAGTTTCGAGTGTTGGAAAGTGTGTTGTGATATTCTGACTGAGCTGGCGAGAAAACAGTTTTAGCTTCACCTTGAATGCCTTCACTGTTGAGTACATTTCGTGAGCAAAAGTGCCCTTCCCTTGAAGTCTGGTGTTCAATTCATTCATATGTTCAAAGAGATCAACTGCAAACGCCAGATGTGACAGCCATTCTGATTTTCTGAGTTGAGCCACAGTTCTTCTCGATAAACTGACTTCTTCAAACTTCTTTCTGTGTTCTGGACAGACTTGATCAGCTACATTGAGCATGCACTTTTTGACAAATTCACCATCACAGAACGATTTACTGTGCTTAGCAATGTTGTATGCGACCACAAAGCTGGCATGAGTAGCAGCTTTCTGGGCTACTTTGGCTTTTCCAAATACATTCTGCTGCTTTACAAGTTTTCTGTCCAGTTCTGTTGCTTTTGTTTGCCGTTCCGCTGCTGATAAAGTACTGCCATAGCCTGCATGTTTCGTGGCATAATGGCGGCTAATGTTGTACTCTTTCAACACAGCAACACTTTCACTGCACAGCAAACATATTGCTTTCTTGCTACTTCTGTGGAAAAAGTACTTAGGCATCCAATCTTTGTTAAATGCGCGACACTCGCTGTCAACTTTACGTTTCTTGGCAAAATCCATGATAAAAATTTTATTGTAAATTCTAAATCTAACCAAAAACAACCAAAGAATAACTAAGTCACTATTACTGCTACACAGTAAGAAAGTAGTGGGAGATTGCAGCAGGATGTGGATGGGGCCACATTACCATGGTGGCTAATGTACTCTTTCAACATGGCAACACTTTCACTGCACAGCAAACATACTGCTTTCTTGCCGACTTCTGTGTGGAAAAAGTACTTAGGCATCCAGTCTCTGTTAAATGGCTACACTCGCTGTCAACTTTACATTTCTTGGCAAAATCCATGATAAAAATGTATTGTAAATTCTAAATCTAACCGAAAACAATCAAAGAATAACTAACAGTCACTATTAACTGCGACGCAGTAAGAAAGTAGTGGGAGATTGCGGCGGGATGTGGACGCGGGCCACATTACCATGTACGGCCAGAAACCGTCAGCGGGCCGGTCAAAATCCCGTCGCGGGCCGGACCCGGCCCGCGGGCCGTATGTTGCCCGTCCCTGATCTAAGAGCACTAAGTATCTGATAATCTACCATACATCTTCATGTACCTTATATCTACCAAATAATGTGAATATCTGACAATCTTAAAAAAAAAAATCATCTTTTTTCCAGGGCTCTAGATAATTTGATAATCTACCAAACTCTGCTAGGTTATGATAATCTACAAAAAGACTCTTATCTAATAATCTACCAAACAGTACTAGGTGTCTGATAATCTAGTGCTAGGTACATAAATTTACCAGAAAGCTCTATGTATCTGATAATCTACCACAGAGCACTAGATAGCTTAAAGTCAACCAAAAAACACTAAATATCTGAAAATCTATCCAAGAACACTAATTTATCCACAAATATTAGAAACTGACAGCCTGGCATTACCTGAGCTTACACCATCTGTGAACAGTCAATTTGCTTATAGCTTTAGTAAACGAGGGCAAGATTAAGATACTTTAGTGGTTTGCTTGCAACACAAAACTGAAGAATATTTTTATTTACATAGGTTTATAGCTTTAGTAAACAAGGGCAAGATTAAGATACTTTAGTGGTTTGCTTGCAACACAAAACAGCAGAATATTTTTATTTACATAGGTTTGATAAGAAAACAAGAATTTGCATTTAATGAATATAATTTTTTTTTTAAATACAAAATATAATCCATCTCAGTGATTCCATGTATTTTGCAGGCATCTTATTCCTGCAAGAACTATCATTGTTTAAACAACGGAAATGTGTGCTTAAATGGATTAAATGTGTGTGTGTGTGTGTGCGCACGCACACATATCATGTCTGACCCAGTCTGAATAATTAATTTGTCTTTAACTTTCAAATGCAAAAGTACAAAAGTGTAAGCACTGAAAACCTTGATTTTTAAATTTATTGTTTACACTTTAATCTGCAGTCGAAAATTCAGCTGTTTCAGTTTAATTGTATTTGAAACAGGTCTGATCACATTACAAATCAAAGGAATGATAATAATTGTTTTCTTTTCTTTTTTATTTGCCTGCCTGCACTAAATGCACATGCATATAAAGACTGATCCTTTTCTTGGGCTTGAAAGTGGCCGAGCAATGAACTCAAGCCAGCCAGTGATTGTGTAGACAAATTATCTCCCTTCATTTGAAATCAATAGAGTGAAACAGTATGTGGTCTCTTACTTGCCTCATGAGAGTTTACTTAAAATTTGAAAGAGTGCTTGTTTGTGTGTGTGTGTGTGTGTGTGTGTTGTCTCATTGAGATCATGTAAATTAAATAAAAGTTGGGAAAAGATACAAGTATATTTCTCTCTGCATTCGTAAATATCATAGTTGACTATTTGTTTAGAATGTTGCTGAGAGATCCTGTGTGTGTGTGTGTAAATTGGCTGGTGGAAGATGAGTACATATTAATCTTACATTTAGTGAATATTATCTTATTTCATAAAATTTGTTCATTAATAAAATACAGCGTATAAATCTTCCATCACAGTTTTGTAAATTGTTTTTCTATTTTCTGGTGCATGCTGTTGTGTGTAACATACTATGCATCCATACTGACTGCAAGAACTGTACACAGTGGAATGAAACAGCGTAGTCCTGCCAGCTTCATGTGTCATGATTGGGTTAACTCCCTTGATTTTGAAGTAGTGGAAGACATGCACCCAAATAGACATTGGTTTTACAAATTTACTGAAAGATATGTCATTTATGTAAATTTGTTGATAATGCCTTTTATATTAAATTATAAAATCCTAAAAGTATACATAGTGGTTTTCTCACCATTTTTCTGCTGCTTGTTGTTCATTGCAACATTGTATCAACAATGGCATTGACACAAAAATTGAAAGAGCAATTATTTATTTAACCTGACTTGTAATTAAACTTCATGTTATTTTATTCCTTTTTTCCTTCATAATTTATAATGTGAAGCAAGTATGCGCTTCATTAGGACTTGCCTTAGGTACAATGTATTGTTAGATTCCTTAAAAAATCCTAAAGAAAAATCTGTGAATAGGCACTGGTGACACAAATTCATTTATAACTATGAGATTTTAACTTTTATTTGAAAGAAGCACAAATGCACAATGATCATGGGACAATATCAAAAGCATTGATAGATTTTTGCAAAGGAGCACAAATGCACAATGATCATGGGACAATATTAAAAGCTTTATGATTGATTTAACAAAGAAGCATAAATGTCCAATGATCCTGAGAAAATATCAAAAACATTTTGAATGATTTTTACAAAGAAGCAACAGTAAGATTTTACAGTAATTTCATGCAAAATAGTTGAGAGCTAATTTAAAATGAGTTATATCAACTACCACAACACTACTTTATTTACTAGTTAATACAAATTATAACAACTACCATAACACTAATTTATTTACTAGTTAATGCAAGTTATAACAAACAACCAGCACAATACTATTTTATTTACTATTAATACAAATTATCACAACACTAATTTATTTATTACTTAATACAAGTTATAACTATCATAACACTTTATTTACTAGTTAATACAAGTTGTTACCACGACTCTAATTTATTTCAAGTTGTAACAACTATCACAATTTATTTACTAGTTAATACACAGTGACAATACCACATCAGTAATTTACTAATACAAATTATAACTACCACAACACTATTTACTAGATAATACATGTTATAACTACCACAACACTAATTTATTTACAACGAAATCGCTAAATATGCATCACAGCCAGTTTCATCCCACTGCCTATGTGCACTAAAGACTATATATAGTCCATGCTTTCAACTATGTTTTATCACATTGTCTAAATTCCAACACATGACGAATGCCCAAACAGCTTAGAAGTGATGACGTCGTAGTTCAGACTGTTGAAAGGGAGGTCACCCTTATTGTCTGTAACCAGGACGACCCACAAATAGTGAACGTTTCGGATGATGTTCTTAAAGAAAAATGAAATAAACAATACACCACTAAATCGACAGTTCATCATACAGTAAATGAGTATAAGTGCTTTCAATTTTGGCGTGTATATTCTGATCTGTAGCATTAATGACAAAGTTTGTATAGCAGTTTCGTCCTAGTACATTAGGCCTATATTTATTTGCATTTGATAGAAGAGATAAGTTTAAATTAAATATATATATATATATATATATATTTCAATTAAAATGTACAATAGTGGGAGTGATTAGTGAGTATTCTAATTGCTTACAATCTGCTACAAATATGTTTAACGATTAAAAGCTAGTTTACTAATCTTTACCCCAAACTGTACAGAATAGGCGTATAAAGAAACCAATGAAACATAAACATTCAAAGTGTTTAGGCCTATAGTTATACAAAATAAACAACAAATTATTTTAGGCTAAATGGCCTTCATTGGGACACTACAAATATTAATAACATAGACTTATAAAAAAATACATGAAATACTTATAAATGTATTTTAAAAAATCTTTTCCAAATTAACGGCATTCGTTTACTTTTTAAAAGAAATTGTTTTATGTTGACAGTGTTTTCATGTTTGTGAGGCACCATGTGTGCTTCTGTAATATATATTAAAATAATTTGATGAAACAGCTTTTGTAATTGTTTTTGTTTTGTGTACTTATAAAGCATTTGAATTTTTATGTTGCATGGAGTTGTTTATTTTAGTTATAGATGATAACTTATCAATAGTAGTAAATATATGTTATTTATATTTCATTATTTTATTTTAGTTTGAAGCCCTCACATCACAGCCATTTCCATAAGTTATCTTACATGGAACTGTTGCAGTGAACATGTATGTTTACATATGTGTGTGTGTGTGTGTGTGTGTTTAAATAAATTGTTTATTGTTTAAGCTAATAAGAAAGTAATGTGTATTATTTCAATATAATTAAAATTTATTTTAAAATACTATTGATGAGAAATACGTGAAAGTGAAATGCCTCATGAGTATTCATATGAGTAAAAATATGAAAATTATATAATAATATTAATAATAGTATTTATAATTATAAAATTAAGGGCATCTTTCTAACAGATATCTGAAAAAGAAACAATACTAATATACTAATGTTTTTATTTACTTTTTTTTTAATTGGTAAAGCAAAGAGAGACTGATCTAGAAATGTATGATATTTGACCTTGACTATAAACGCACACACACACACACACAAATATTCAAACACACCACACTACAACCACTACTGCACACATATATACACACACCACATACAGAGACATCAATATGTTTAAAAATATTAACATACATTTGACATAAATTTGATTTATGTTAGATTATATATCAGTTCACAGGAATTGTAATGGAAGAAAACTCAAAGCACTGTGTACCTGAAAACAGAGGGAACACAGGAAAAGATGAGTCTGCACACAGAGAAGTAAAAAAGGAAATTCAGGAGAGAAAGCAGAATGGGATGAAAACAACAGGTGTTCTTATGAGAAAGGAACTTATTTCTGCTAAGGCACAAAATCAAATTCATAATCGTCCAACCCTGCCACATATACTAACTGCTTATGGTTTGCAAGATGATGTGGCCATTAAAAAGAAGGTAACCACACATGAAAGAAAGTTAAGAGATTTTAATTAATCTTGTGCATTACAAACGTACAGAGAGAGTTTAATAATTTTTTAGCAAATGATACAAATAAAATAGAATCTTTATTACAGTTTCTGTGTTCACCATATCTCTTGAAAAATAACTGATTTATCTTGCACCATTTTGATGCTTTGCTCACCACCAGTGCAAGATGGTAAAATAAAATCACAGATTTTAAAAAAAACTTAACAATAACACCTATTACTTTATTAGTATTTTTTTAATAATAATTATTTTATATTTTAAAATGTTATATGATTTTTAATTTTCTTTTTATTAGTTTAATTTTAACTTGTGCTTGCGAGATGATCACTTGGTTTTGTTTAATGGTTATGGTTCAGTTTTCATGAAAACTGTACATTATGTATGTTGGTTTTTTTAAAATATTCATTGATGTTTAATTCATGTATTATCATATAGTGTTTCTTCTATGCATTAATTGATACAGATTTGAAGGGAGTTTATTTTGGTTCACTCTTTATTCCCGACAGATTTCATTTGCCCAAATTAATCTCTGACTGCATATATTAATAAGAATTCAACAGTCTATATACAATGAACTTTGTTTTAGCATTATTCAGTTGTTTTGTTTTTATTCCTTTTAGGAAAAGAAAGAACATTCAAAAAGGAGGAAAAAGAAAGAAACATTTTATGAAGATGACAGTGAAAAAGACAGAGAAAGAGACATGCAGAAAGAAGAGGTAAGTGTATGCATATACATATGATACATATGATTTTTTCATGCAGTAAATAAATAAAAGATACCAAACACAAATTGCGCAAAATAAACTAAAAGCAAACTTCATTATGTTATGTTTAAATTTAAGTAGTCTATCAAAAGGCTTGAAAATGACCAAACCAGTTTCCACATTCATATTAATTTCTTGATGATTTAATTTTGATAATACAGTGTATAGTGATTTGTAGGTGAAAAATTGCTGACATACCATAAAATCATCAATTTCATTGTCTATAATAGATAACTATCAGATTAGTGTATAATAAATGCTAATATTAATAAAAGATCATGTAACTTCTCATCTTTAATCTAGCAGTTAAAGAGTATATATTTTTAGATGATGTTTTGTTATTTGCATAATATTTTATATACTGTACTACACATCTCCATGTATTTAGTTTATATATGGATAGGAGGGTGTGGAGAAGTACTAAAACATTTCATTTCCGCCAGTTTGATGTATCATACAGAATAATTTATATATTAAAAAAACTTGTGTATTAATAACTAATTGAACAGACATGCAGTACGAGAGAAGATGGCAAGTAAAGTGCCATTTGAAAGGGGGGAAAATATGGCTGAATGAGTTAACTCTTTCTGTTGTTTAGTTTTAAGTAAAAATAAATTATTTAACTTTACTTTAAATTTATTGCAATTGCTTATTTGACAGAGACACCTTCAGATTGTGCGTGACTTGGAGCGGCTGCGGGATTATTATTATGATGAGTACACCAGGCTGTTAGAAAATAAAGTGAACAAGCAAAAGCAAGAAATCAGAGAGCGTTCAGATGCATTCTTAAATAAAATTATGGAATTTAAGGAAACTGAGGTATAACGTTTGACCGAGGAAACAGAGATAATATAATTATTGCTGTTTATTACACTTTTACTGGTGTAAGTAATTAGCAGTATTTTTTTAACTCTGGAAGGCAAATATAACATTGATTTTACTAGAACAGTCTCAAAAATTGATGAATGTTCTTTTCTTAATTATCAGTCTTGCTCTTCCTGTGTATATTATTGAGGAAAGGCTGTTGTTCTAAAACAAAATTGGTTTGATATGACATTAGGAAATTTAGATGGTGCTGTATAATATGATAGTGATGCCAAATTAATTCATGAAACTGTTTCCACCAGTTAGTCAGACATTCTAAAGGAAAACTCACAGTGTTATGTTTTGGTTTATGATTAGTCATCTTGCAAATTTATTTATATGTGCCTCTTGTATAAATTTCCTGTTTCTTTATTACCTTTGGCTTGAATATGCTGTGACATTTTGATTCAGATATTATTTATAATTTTATTAATTTATTACAAGTAGATAGTGATTGTTTCTCTTAGGATTAAGTATTACTGTGTGAAAATTTGGAGATTGATTAGCAGCAGTAAATTTGTGTTGAACATGGAAATATTGCACAACATTTCACAACTTTACTCTTTGCAACATTATAACTTACACAGCATAAGATAGATGCTACATTTCATTGAGTTTAAAAGTTGACATTTTGCTGAATTTAGAAAAAGTTGTCATATAAATGTCTTGTTTCTTGAATTTTTATAATCTTCAGAGAAGGGAGAGCCACAGAGTAAAACGGCGATTAGGACGTCACACATTAATATCGGATATCAGTTTCCTTAACAACATACCTAAGACAGATGTTTTTCATGTAAGGGTTTCTGTGCATAATTATAAAATGTACATTTATAAAACAATTTATACAAAATTATTATAGTACTCTTTATTCAATGTGTAATATTATATAGTAGACTATAAAAATAATTGAAACCAAGTAAGAAAACTGAGTTGCAATAAAGGAAAATAGATTTTTGGGGTAATTCTCATTTTGAGACTATAAAAATAACTGAAACCAAGTAAGAAAACTGAGTTACAATAAAGGAAAATAGATTTTTGGGGTAATACTCATTTTGAATCAGCATTTTTTTTATAACAGTTCTATACTGATAAAAATGATAAACTTACTATTTTCAGCTTTTGTATTGCACTGTTGCATTACTATATGACATCAAATACATTAGCCTGGTAGATTAATAGTATGGGCATACAAGTGTGAACTTGTGATGGGATGAGACATACATTAGCCTAGTAGATTAATAGTATGGGCATACAAGAGTGAACTTGTGATGGGATGAGACATACATGTGCATGCACACTACAGATGAGAGAACTTGTGATGGGATGAAGAATAAATAGTACATAGTATAAAAAAAATAAAGAATACATATACACAAGTGAACAGTTGATGGAATGAGATAATTAATTTTAAGTACACATGAGAGAACTTGAGGGATGAGGTAAATATATGAATACAAGAGAGAACTTGTGAGGAAATGAGTTAAAATACGTAAAAATTACCAAAATGGCAAGAATGAAACTACTGATTTGGAAAGCATATCTTTATTTATTTGTTTTTGTTTTTGCTGCAGTTGGTTGGTTTGTTGAAGGCGTACTAAATTTACTACTGTAGAGTACAAAGCCACAGTTGGAGAGTTATTTCTGCATGCACTTGCCATTAGCAAACATTTTGAATACACTATACTCAGGATAGTGAGTTTGTTTTGCAGACAAAAACTACTGCACATTAATATTCTTGCTTCATTTTGATAAGTGCACATGAATAGTCATGCCAAACTTCTTTTTGTTATTTAAATGCATCTCAATTAAATGCTACTTATCATTTTTTTAAAATAAATTACTATATTTTTATTGGCTTATGCAAATAAATGTAAGTTACATGTTAGATTTGAAAGTACCTTGCTGTTTATTGATGTTTACTATTTTCAGTGAATATAATATCTTTTCATTTTCATTTTTTTTCCAGTAGTGCCATAATGTCTTTTTTGATCAGTCTGCATTTTATAACTTTTTTGAATTGTTGAAATGTCTAACTATAGGCTTATATTTATATCACTCAATAATTGTCCCATTGATCATTTACAATTTGTTTTATTTGTCCCACTTTTCTTTTGTGTGCCTGTCCCATTTATCTTTTCCTTTATGTGCCTGTCCCATTTATCTTTTCCTTTGTGTACCTGTCCCATTTATCTTTTCCTTTTTGTGCCTGTCCCATTTATCTTTTCTTTTTTG
Source organism: Sinotaia quadrata (assembly GCA_028829895.1). Lineage (NCBI taxonomy): Eukaryota > Metazoa > Mollusca > Gastropoda > Architaenioglossa > Viviparidae > Sinotaia > Sinotaia quadrata. The sequence goes on along the minus strand of CM054181.1, from coordinate 7,787,940 downwards.
TGCCTGTCCCATTTATCTTTTCCTTTGTGTGCCTGTCCCATTTATCTTTTCCTTTGTGTACCTGTCCCATTTATCTTTTCCTTTGTGTGCCTGTCCCATTTATCTTTTCCTTTGTGTACCTATCCCATTTATCTTTTCCTTTGTGTACCTGTCCCATTTATCTTTTACTTTGTGTGCCTGTCCCATTTACCTTTTCCTTTGTGTGCCTGTCCCATTTACCTTTTCCTTTGTGTGCCTGGCCCATTTATCTTTTTATTTATGTACCTGTCCTATTTATCTTTTACTTTGTTTATCTGTCCCATTTATCTGTTTTGTGTGCCTGTCCTATTTATCTTTTGTTTTATGTTACTATTTCATTGTTTACCATTTTATCCATGGGTTTTAACCAACTATTTCTTTTACTCTGTGGTAATAACCCTTGTTTATTAATTTTTCCATTTGTCCTGAGCAGATTATCCAGCTACAAGACAAAATGGCTAAGGAGGGAAAGTTACGGACACAGTCCGATTATGATGAATTTTGGCAGCAAATGCAGAATCCTAAAGTATTTAATACTTACTTCAAAATGCCAAAGAATACAATTGACAGTAGGTTTTAAAAAATTGTACATGCTTGAATCATTGCACGTGTGAAAGTGCGCACGCACGCACATGCACACACACACACACACACACACACACACACAAGAACATGTATACACCATACACCATATATACATGCATAACACAGACACACATATATTTGATGTGCACACATCACACACAAACCTGCACAGCATACACACCACACACAAATGCATAAATGTGCAGACATCCACACTATACAGATGCACACACCAAATCATACACATACACACACAGACACACACATGCGCACACACACACGTGTGTGTATATATATCTAGAGAGAGAGAGACTTCTTACACATCACACACAAACAAATCACACACACCAAACACACACAGTAAATTGCTCAGTAAGTGACTCACTAAATGACTCGGTGATTCAGTAAATGGCTTAGTGAGTAGCTCAGTAAATGGTTCAGTAAATGGCCCAGTAACTAACCCATAAATGGCTCAATAAGTGGCTCAGTAAATGATTCTTTTGGGACATTATGTTCATGGTGCAGGATAATCATCTGTTTGCTCTCTATTTATCCATGTTTTTGTTATTATTTACTTTGAAAGTTTGTTTTGGATTGTCGTATGCTGCTTGGGGTGACTTGTATTTATGCGATTAGTTCAAATCTATTTCGCTTGCATACTAACCCATCTACGAATGCCGATGCAAACAGTAAGACTTATTGTGGGGTGACAGTCTGATATATTTAATTGACTCACCAGGCCCCAGCAGAATGACTGAGTATATAAAAGAGTTTGATAACTATATACAACAATGACACTAACTTACAAGAGACACTACAATTATGACGCGGATTTACATTTACATCAACAGCTACATCAACATTAAATAAGATGCATAAGAATTGTAAATGATTAACAATAAAACTTTTTAAAAAAATGAAGTAAATTATAAAGGCATACGATTATCAACATGGTTTTCTTAGTGATCACTATAGTCTTTCTTCAATGATTGGATTTGTTTAAATCAACTCTAGCCGAATTGTTCATAATCATTGTTTCTTTTCAAGAAGGATAAGGAAGAATTCTTAGGAAGAATCTAGGATGATTCTAGGAATATTCTAGGAAAACAACACCACAATTCCTCATTCATTTAACTCAACTTTAGTGTTTTGTTCATTGAAGCTTTGGCCACGCCCACAGATAGCAGGTGTCAATGTCCTTTCAACCACAAGCTTCAAACCAAATTGTACTTGTTCACCATGTCGTACTTGCTCACCAAGTCCCTGAAATAATAGAATTAACCAGACCTAAGTCCTTTCCTCAAAACTAGATATATTTATCCTATTTACATCTACCGATCTTTGACTATCATTCGTCATTTCACAGCAATACAATAAAAAAACTATCATTTAAAATCTACTCACATTCACTAGTCACTTATTTACCTTCAAAAGGGTCGTCTATTCAATGCTTTCTCCCAAGCCGTGATGGGGACACTACTATCTCCTAGCTTTGTCTAGTAGGCATGTGTAATGGTCAATAGCACAGAAAGGTATTTATACAATCGAAACACCCATGCATCCCTCTTAAAATATATAACTTTTCATCACTCCTATGCAGCTTATTTGACCACAAGGTCAGCCAGGTTCTCATGCTAATTCTCCCTTGTACCAATTGTTTTTGTTTTATGCCCATGCAAAGGCACGAACCCCCACCCCTCTCAACTCTTCCTGGAAGTTTGTACTTACAACTAAGGACACATTCACACTGACTATTTAATTGTTTGCTTCAATTTGAATTGTTACTCAAAATGAAAACTCCTTTCGTGACATGGATTATTTTTGGTGTGTCCTAATAGACTCTCAATTTAAGCTTTGGTATGTTCAAAATAATGCTGTCAGTTTCTTTGAATGACTATCATGCATTTATTTCTGTGTTGCTTTGCTGTAACCTTAATTTTTAGACTATCCATGCTTTCCTTTCTTTGTTATTTCGAACAATCAAGAATTGTATATATACTAACAAGCATATATACAAGTATATATACTAACCACACATTAGTGTGAAGTGTTGAGAGTATACCTCACTTGCTATTGTTTTGTGTAGAGCAAAGAGCTCTAATACTCAGTGAGTAGCCATTACAGTGATCTAGTAAAACCTAGATAGGATATTGTGTCAGCAAAGACTGATAAATACTCAGTGAGTAGCCATTACAGTGATCTAGTACACATGGATAGGATATTTCCACACTGTAGCTGGCACACTACCACACTATGGCTAGAATACTTCCACACTGTGGCTGGCATACTTCTACACTGTGGCTGGCACACTACTGCATAAATATGTAGAAATGGCAGGATGCACAAGCCTACTTGGTATAGGAACCAAATGTGCATACATAATTATCAATAAAGGGGACACTTTCATTGTCACTTTCAATGTAATTCATGTAATTCACAACATATTTCCTAAAATTCTGCTTAATCCAAACACAGTAATCCAAACATTCAGTAATTCAAACATTCAATAATCCAAACATAACAGCAATCCAAACACTCACTAATCCAAACATCTATAATCCAAGCACTCATTAATCCAAACATTCAGTAATCCAAACACTCAGTAATCCAAGCACTTGGTAATCCAAGCACTAGGTAATCCAAACATTCAGTAATCAAACATATATCAATTCAAACACTCAGTAATCCAAACACTCAGTAATTCAAACACTCAGTAATCCAAACACTCAGTAATCCAAACACTCAGTCATCCAGATATAGAGTAATCCAAACAATCAGTAATCCAAACATTAAGTCATCCAAACAATCAGTAATCCAAACATTCAGTAATCCAAGCATATGGCCAAACAACAGTCCAAACATTCAGTAATCCAAATACACACTAATCCAAGCACTCAGTAATCCAAACATATGATAATCCAAACACTCAGTAATCAAAGTATACAATAATCTAAACAAACGGTAATCCAAACAAGTCTTGGTTTCACTAGTTCAGATTAATAGCATTTTACATGTATATGTGCATACATACATATGCACACTCATAGTTTTTAGTGCCCCAGTAGTGCACTATTCAGCCTACTTCTCCACAAATTTTGGATTGTTCATAATGAAGTTAGTTAAACATTATTATTATGCATGGCTCAACCCTATGCCCCACTACTCTGACCTTTAAACAGTGAACACCAAAGTAACATTTCAGTACTTAATGTTCAGCTCATTATAAGGGTATGTATTTATTAAAATACGATGCAAAGGTTAAGCAAATTATATATTTTACAATTGTCATCCACATGTAAAAGAGTTCATCATTAGGATAGAGCACTGCTACTGCAAGTGTGTGTGAACTTGGGCAGATTTTTAACTTATAGGAGCTGTTTCCACAGAGTGTGGAATTTCTCACAGTGAGATTTGAAATATTCCTTGTGTCACAAGGCAGTCTCTCATCAGCCAGCCTGGTAGGATAGCTGAGTTATGTATCACACAACACACATTATCTATTCGTCTGCACTAATTGTCACTGGAAACTTCAGTAGCTTGTTTCTGTAGATGTATCAAAGCTTTCACTTGTCACTTTCTCGGTACTATGTATTATTCCCTCACATGGATACGATACAAACTGTTACAACTAACATGACAAGTCAGGTTATTCTATAGCATTTGTGCATTGCTAGGAACACCATATATGCTAAAATTGCTCTATGATAACCCGTAGTATTACTACTATATTTAGAATCACTGCTACTAACATATAACATTGAAAAGGAGAGTAATACAAATGCATGATCACCCCATGAGTTGAAGTAGTGCTGTGATGGTTAGGAGTGATAAGAAGAAACAAATATAATAATAGAGTAATTTCAAAGGAGCAATTTAAACATGGTTGTAATATAGGTAAATGATTCAACTAACCTTTTCTCAGCAGTATGATTGTAACTCCTGTTTTAGTCTTCCATGATATTTAGCATTGAGGATTTCAGACACAATGAAAACACTCCAAATAATGAGAGATGTAAATCAGTTGTAGAGTTTGTCTTCCATCATAGTAACACCTGTCTCCTGTTTCAGGTTCCAGTTTCAATGAAAATGCTCCAATTGACAACAGACAAAAGTTTCCTTCCGAGACCTCATTCCCCATACATACTTCTGTGTCTGGAACAACTGGTCCTCCCATTTGGGTTGGTAGACATATATAAGAGCTTTTCCTATTTTGTTTTGTATTGTTTATTTCCAATAATGCTTCATTTTTAATGTAACTAAATAGAGAATAATTAATTTTTTAACGAAAAGCAAAATTTATCTTTCTAATTATAATACATATAATTATGTTTTACAATTTGTCTTGCTGTCTTAGCTGTTAAATTATATGGCTGTATTATTTTGTTGTATATTAGTAAGCTAAGTCATATTATTTGTTACATTAAGCATGATAAGTTATCTTATTAGATGAATATGATAAAATAAGATAACATTATTTTTGTCACACAAGGATCTCTGTTGGTTCATAGTGTTGGAATTGTTTTATTTATTCAAATCTTTTTGTCGATAGTATTATTTAATATTCATGTTACTTTGGAGGATAATGTACTGGTAATTGTTTGTAAACATTTGGTATTTTATGTTAATGGAAAGCATGTTACAGTATTTCTGTTTTATGTTAATGGAAGGCATATTAAAGTATTAGTTGTGTTTTATGATTAATGGAAGGCATATTAAAGTATTAGTTGTGTTTTATGATTAATGTAAGGCATGTTAAAGTATTTTACTCTGTTTTATGGTTAATAGAATGCATGTTAAAGTATTTATTGTGTTTTGTGTTAATGGTAGGCATGTTAAAGAATTTATTTGTATTTTGTGTTAATGAAGGCATGTTAAAGTATTTACTTGCTGTATTTTGTGTTAATGGAATGCATGTTAAAGTAATTAACTGTATTTTGTGTTAATGGAAGGCATGTTAAAATATTTAATTGTGTTTTATGTGAATGGAAAGCATTAAAGTATTTAGCCCTGTTTTTGTGTGTTCTTCGGTGCAAGAGATGGGTGCAGTGCAGGTAGATTGCTGTCTTATTATATCATGTTTTGCTGTAATACTTAGATGTTGTAATTATTATATTACATATTTGCTGTTATATTATATTATTGTCTTGCTTATGAGCTGTTATTATAAATGTGGCAAATATATTTTAATTAACTGTTACTACACATGTGATAATATATTTTCATTAACTGTTATAACACACTGTGATGGCTGTTTATTTCAACTTTATAATATGATAATCTATCATTTTATCATATTAATTGTTATAACATACTGTGCTATCTTATTAGCTGTTGTGTTCAAACTTAAAATAGTATGGTATTCATTTTATTGCAGGTATTATTGTACAAATGGTGTACGATTTTAATTAATATCATAGAATGTTACCCTGATAGTTTTTAATTTAAACATGACAGGAATTTAAACATGATAGTTTATTTTGCATTGTTAAAAAAATTACTTAAATTAGGGATTCACTGGCATAGAATTCTCTTTACTAGTTTATTTATATTACATCCTTATTACTTACTTGATGTCCTGATAATTTACTGATACCAAAGCTTGTTGTTTTTTAGTATGAAGTGACATTATATTACTAGGATAAAATAAAATAAAGTGCATGCCTGCAGGCCATATCTCATGCATTGCTATGACCTCAGTGCACAGCAGACGATTTTGTTTCAGTCAGATTGCATTTCTTATTCTCATTAGATATTAGGCTGTAGTAAATATTAGGATTTTGGATTTGCATTGCAGTTAAATTTCACACAGTCAATGGAATACACACACACACATATACACACAAACATGTGGACACATACACACATAGCTTGTCTAATGTCTGTAATCTTTTATTATTTCCACATAGTATACAGCACAAACTCTATGAAGTATATTATCATGTTCTACCTGTTCATTTTACACATTTTACATTGAAAGGAAGTCTATTAATAAAATGAGAATAACATAATAATTAATAAATATATATTTCTTTTACTTCTTTTTTCTTTCACTGGGAACCTCAGGCTACTTCCACAGCACGAATTCGACGCAAAAGTTTCATCAGTGACCTTGAGAAGCGATTTCCAAAGGTAATTAAAATCACTAATTATTTGATCAACTTAATAAGTCCCTAACTTTTTAAAATCTTCTTTTATTGAATCAATACATCCACAGTAGAAAATATTTTCCATCATATACATAATTTGAAAATAAGCAGCAGCAAAATAATTATGTAGTTCTATCAAAGTTTGTTTTCTGCTCACCATTTCCTTAGAAACCACTTAAAACCCATTATACATTTCTTGTACATCACTTAGCACCCATTATACATTTCTTGTACATTACTTATTCATTCCTTGTATATCACTTGTACATCATTAGTATCAAATAAACATACCTTGAGTTCACTTAATATTTCTTGTACATCATTAGTATCAAATAAACATACCTTGAGTTCACTTAATATTTCTTGTACATCATTAGTATCCATTATACATTTCTTGTACATTACTAGTATCTATTATACATTATTTGTACATCACTTAGCATCTAGTATACATTTTTATACATAATCAGCATTTGATATACACTTCTTGTATATCCACTTAGCATCCTGTTTACATTTCTTGTACATTCACTTAGCATCCATTATACATTATTTGTACATCACTTAGCATCCATTATACATTTTTTGTACATCACTTAACTTCCAATAGTATATCTTCTAGTAATCATTTCTTGTACATTACTTAGTATCCAGTAAACATTTTTTGTAAATTACTTAGTATCCAGTGTACATTACCTTGTAAATCACTTTGCACGTTGCATGCATATATATATAGTCGAACCCACTTATCTCGACCTCACTTAACTTGCCAACCCTATTAAGTCAACATTTTTTAAGTGGAATTACCAAATCACCTCTTTTTGTCTTAGTATTTTCTCATCAGTTATGTCAATTCTTTTATGTCGTTGAACCCTAATATCTCGTGCACAAAAGAGGGCCAAAATCACCACTTAACATCGGTTATCTCGATCCCCATGACTAATTGCCAGCTTTTGAAAATGTTAGTTATCAATGCCACTTTGCCATCTTGCTAACAATAAATGGACATGGCTTGTTTTGTGAGCGATCTTTGTGTTTGCAATGTTGGAGAATACAATGAAAGGTTTGTATTGAGAATCGATGGTGGGTTTTATTGTATGCTGGTAATCTCTACTGTTAGTTGGTGCACATATGCCTTTTGTTGTTAGCAAACATGTATGTACATTTTTATGGCATGCCAATCACATCATCAAATAAATCGTGACAACGCTGTTGTGAAAAAATCACCAGAAACACATGCATGTGCATGTACATTCTCAACTATTAAATCACATCATTTGCATAAAGAAATTTCAAGCACAAGTTAATATATTGCCAACATATTGGTTTTTGGTTATCTCAATCATTGGTTATCTCGATGCTTTTGGGCAAACCCCTAGGCCGTTGACATAACTGGGTTCAACTGTATATATATATATATATATATATATAGAGAGAGAGAGAGAGATATACACACACATACACACACACATACACACACACACACACACACACACACACACACACACACACACACACACACACACACATTATTATTTTACAGTATCATATCTTTTATTATTCTCACTTGTGCTTGTGCATTTTAGATGTATGACTTATTATTAAGCTGCTTGTCAAGAGAAGGTGTGTGTATATATATGTTGAATATATGTATGTGTTGATCGCCCATAAACTAATGAATAATCTAGGACAACGCATCGAATTGAAGTCAACACTTCCGGTTGCTAGATGATCCCCCCAAGTGAGATGTATTTCTCACTAAACACAGAACAGGGACATAGTACATATTTTACAAGGTGAATTTTAAAGATGATAAGGAATGGCATGAAGGTGAGTGGAAATTGAATAAAGAATTTATATAAAAAGTGTAAATCAACCAAATAAAAATTCACAATTACAATTTTCACTTCAATAGTCAAGCTCTCTCAGAGAGATCTAGCCCGCCCTAAAAGTATTTATAAAAATTGTTTTTTCTCATAAAGTTTATATTTCCTCTATAATTTACTTCAATCCCTTTATTAGATAGTTTCTTATAAAGGTCTTTTACAAATAGACTTTACATACTGTGGCACTAATGTAAGTGACAGTCTGTGACACTAATGTACATGGGGAACACTTAGCTTATTTCATCATCTGGTGATGTTCCTTTCATGCTGCTACATGTGCACAGTGGGCAGCTTCGTCTGATTCTCATGCCACAAAATATCGATCATGAAACTCTCTCTCAGCCCAGCCAAGAAGAGGCTTTAGACTGTAGGCCAAATCTAGGATGCTGTGCACGGTCCCAAAAAGATCCATTAATTAAACAAATAAGGAGAACAACTTCAACAACCAAACCAAATCAAAACAAAATAGAAACCTGCAATTAACAATGCAGTGATAAATATTTTGCTACAATTAATTGGCAATGGGCTAGTCTCAGAGGCAATCTCAGAGTGACAAAGTCCACCAAACTGAAAAAGGCATTGATTAAAATATACATGATATTCTATTTAACATCATAGCACTTACACTAAAGGTTTTTTAAAAGTATATCACTCATACATACCTTTAAAGCACCTTTAATTTCTGCAAAAACAAAGGTGTGTGTGTGTGGGGGGGGGGTAAGCACTGTATTGAAGACTCCTAAATTTTCCTCAAAGAATCATTCACTCTCTTTTTTTTCAAAGTCCTTAGACTCATTCAAACAACAGAATTTACAATCTTTGATTTAGACTGGACTAGCTCTTCTTCCTTGTCAAAGAATGGGGTGGCCCTAAGAGAAGTAATTTAATTCTTGCACATCACTCTAAGTTATCTCCTTTGTCACATGATGTCTACAGCATCAAAGTAAAGGATGCTAGAAAAATAAGTAGCTTGAACTTGTGTGTATCAAGGTAAAGGAGGCTTCCAAATGAAGTGATCTTTTGGAGGTCTTTGAGTGTGTATTTTTTGACATTTTAATCTAAACTATAACTGGCTTTAAGTGAACATGAATTGTTTTACAAAATTTCCTTCCTTCACATTCATGTCTTTGCTGGGTTTGCTAGTTTGCACTGTTTCACTTTGTAATTTAAATTCTTGTCTTAGTTTTAATTATCAACTTTGTATTATTTCTTCTATTCTTGATTAGTAAAAATGCCATCTTTGAATCATTTCACTGTGTCATTCATATTATTGTTTTAGCTGGAAATGTCATCTTTGAATCATTCACATTATTGTTTTAGCTGGAAATGCCAACTTTGCATTGCTTCACTATGGATCTTGGACCCAAGCCACCAGATCCTAAAACGGTAAGATAAGGATTTCTATTATAATTATTTATTTACTAATAGCATTTAGTTTAATAAAGAAATGGTTGTTAAAATAAAGAAATTGTTGGTATTAATTCTTTTAAAATCAGTTTAAAGAGTCCATTTCTTAGTAATACTGATCAAATATTTCACTGACCACCTGCATAGCATTTCTGTTGGAAGTAACTATATTGGTGATGTCCCATTTTGTTCTGAGCAGTGCATTACTTCTGGAAGTAACTATATTAGTGATGTCCCATTTTGTTCTGTGCAGTGCACTACTTCTGGAAGTAACTATATTGGTGATGTCCCATTACACTACATAGCTGAATATGAAAACTGAAATTGAAATTTTTGAGTTGTATTCTGGTGTCGTTAAAAATAAATAAATATTTTTACTTAATAATCTGATGTCCTTACTAGTAATTTTATGTCTTTAATATAAATGAAATTTCTCAGTATATATTTGATTTCTTTTAAGGAAATTAATTGGATGTCTTTAGTATAAATAAAATTTCTCAGTATTAATGTGATGTCTTTAGTAATAAATGAAATTTCTTAATATCAGTCTGATGACTGAGCTTACCTAAAAGTCTAATCTTACCTAAAACCAAGTAATATAATTTGATATTTTACTAGTTGTAGTAATCATTGATTTGAGTAGCTTGTAATACTATTAAAGTAAGAAAACTCATACAGACGGTTTAAAATGAAAAAGCAAGAATTTAAACTTATAAATAATAACAGTTTTGCAACACTGCCCTTCTTTGATAAAATGATAACCTTTAAAACTATGAGGCAAATAGTATTAAGTTCATGAATTGCAAGTGGCTGTGTCTACAATACTATAGCAGTGTATCTGAAGAAGGCACACACCCAGCTGTAGTAGTCTAGTAGTTATTGTAACTCTTTGGATAAGATTAAATGTGTCATACATTTTGTAAATACACAACATACTTTTTCTTTACAAAATCATTCATGTCTAGTCAGTAAATAGTTTTATTTTGAATGTATGCATAACAAGAATTCTATTTTAATTAAGTCATGTTCCTGACAGATCAGCTTTGAAAGACATTTGCACAAATTGGAGAAGAAAAGAAAGGATTACTTGCAGAAACTAACAAAGATGCATCAATATGCTATGATACACAATGCGGCTACATCTAGGTGAGCATTTTTATAACACTAACTAGAACTGTCTTGCTTTGCCTATCCACGTTTCTCTTTCTTCTAGTGTAGTTTCCATTTTAAATTGCAAAACACTCTATCATGGTCATGTGACTAGCTGATTGGTGAATGATCTGTCTGATTTTACAAAAGTATCTCCACACACACTCAAGAGAAAAAAGGATAGGCAAAGCAAGACAGTTCTAGTTAGTGTTATAAAAATCATGAGTGTGATAGAACTGCTTTCTAAATGTCTATTCTATAATCAATTGTATTGTAGGTGTTTAATCTAGGGTTTCCCATTAGCTTCTAGCACAACAAATTTTTCAGCAATTGTTTTCCACATTTACTAATTTCAACACTATGGCAATTAGTTTAACAATTTTGAACAAATTTGAGGTCATCATCGGATAGAACCTACCCACTTTATTTTGCATCTATGCCACACAAGCTATTGGTTACGATTATTATTGTTAATTAATCACCCATAGCTAATTATAAGTTATGAGAATCTTAATTTATGTTATTAATAATTCTCCAGAAGACACCACTCATCTCTCTCACTTCGCAGATATGTGGGCACTATAAACGTTTTCTCTCTTCCGCATTTACTGTCACACAATATTTCCATAGTTGGAAAACTTCTTACCAAAGAGAAGACTTATTCATCTTTTAATCTATATTTAGTTAGCCCCACTGTTTCTCCAAAATATGGCTAACAAATTGTGTAAGAAGGGCAATAAATTTATTAAATCAACAATCAAATATACAACATATAAAAATGGCTAACAAATTGTGTAAGAGGGTCAATAAATTTAACAATAAATTTATTAAATCAACAATCAAATATACAGCATATAAATATAATCAAAGGAGCATTGGACATTTACATCACTTCACAACAATGTTCAGTTAACGCTTGACAATCATTCAGTTTATCCTAGCATAAACATAAATACATAATCAATAGTTGACTTTAGTAATGGTATTTAATACAATAATAGTTGACTTTGGTAATGGTATTTAATACAATAATAGTTGACTTTAGTAATGGTATTTAATACAATAATAGTTGACTTTAGTAATGGTATTTAATACAATAATAGTTGACTTTAGTAATGGTATTTAATACAATAATAGTTGACTTTAGTAATGGTATTTAATACAATAATAGTTGACTTCAGTAATGGTATTTAATACAATAATAGTTGACTTTAGTAATGGTATTTAATACAGTAATAGTTGACTTGACTGATGGAATTTAATATGGTAATCATTCACTAATTGTTGTCTTTCATACAGTAATAGTTGTCTACAATGGTTGTCTTTCATACAATAATAGTTGTCTACAATGATTGTCTTTCAGACAGTAATAGCTGTCTACAATGATTGTATTTCATACAGTAATAGTTGTCTACAATGATTGTCTTTCAGACAGTAATAGCTGTCTACAATGATTGTATTTCATACAGTAATATTGTCTCCAATGGTTGTCTTTAGAATTCTGGAGAAACATCAGGACCTAGACCTGGAAGGCTCTAAGCTAACTGATTTAGTAAGTGGTGATTTTTTTTTTTTTAATGACATTCAATAAAATTTATAAAATATTTTGTCATTTTACATCAGATCTTTTTATCTTGTTGATCTACGTTGCACTTATACATTAATGCACATTTCTTGTAATGTATGCATTGTACACACCTGTTTTAATTCAAACATTTCTTGTAATGTATGCATTGTACATACCTGTTTTAATTCAAACATTGGATTTCATTATTACATTCATATTTTTGTGTTACACTTTTTTACCCTTCATTTCTGGTGATATAACAATGTCTAATATATAATACCACAGATATCTAACTACTGTTTTTACTGTGAGATAACATTGTCTGATTTATAATGCCACAGATATCCAACTCCTATTTTTATTATGATACAACAATGTCTGATTTATAATGCCACAGATATCTGACTACTATTTTTATTTGGGCCAACGTCATTCTCCAACTGAGACCAAAGAATCTCTTTCATCAGTCTTAAAGGCTGCTCCTAACCTTGATGTCCTCTCACTGGGATCTCCTGCGTCTGCCGCAGATTCTCTTGCTGAATTTGATGCCCATGCAGTGGGGACAAAACAGAACACACCTACAAGGTGTGTACATAAATATTTTTATTAATTTTATTTTGTAAATTCATTAATATATTTTCATGCTTTCTTAAATATTCTATTATTTCAAATAAAAATTGTAGATTTTGTCATATTTACTATCACTGTAAATACTTCAGCTTTCTCTGGATAGTGTTAAGAAAAACATTTTAAAAAATCATAATAAAATTAAAGTTAGAGTTTATCATTGTTGATTTTAAAGTTTTACACAGTTAAAGTTATTCTTGAAAATTAAATAACTGAAATTCCACACTTCTTCCTGTCCTGTAACTAAAATTAAAATGACAACAACGAAAGAGTGGAATGGCCAAAATTCTAAAATGACTTCAGCCATTATATTGTGCCCTGTAAAAGGCATTACTGTAATTGAGATGTATAAGTCATAAATGAGGCACTTTCATTAAGTGTACTTGTACCAATTGCAAATTTGAGTGAGCATGTACAAGAATCAAAGCCCAGCTTTTACAACTTTATGATAAATAAATACAAATAAGTTGCAATTTACTTGTTCTGTTTCTGTGCAGCTCCAAACAAACTGCTGAATGTAAAGCAGTGTCAATTGATTCTCAAGCCATCAGCATAGACGAAAAACCACAAACAGAAACATTCCCACTCACTCTTGTAGATCTAGCCACACATGACCGAATCATGGTAATATATGTTGTGTGGTGTAAATGTATGTGTGTGTATATATATATATATATATATATATATATATATGTATCTTGTGTGTATCTTGGGTTTTGAACAAATTCTATTCTCAAGAATTCATAATCCAATTTGGTATTAAAAAAAAATCTGAATTGTACATGTTGTTCATGTCCGTTATTGAAACATTATCCAAAATACCACACTTCTTCACCTCAGTATCAGTGAAGACTAGTGTACATATGTTCATCCTCATCTGAACTAGTGTGCCTCTTTCGTAAGTAGTAATGATAGAATTTTGTTTCATTTATAGTTACAGCTAATTGCAATTTAATTTGAAATTGAAAATTGGAAATTAGTGGGTGGCAGTCATATTGGTGGGTTACCATAGTTGAGGCTATCATAAACTCAGACCCAAATGTACATATCTATATAGCAGAAAAAGTCTGGCATTGCATCACTATAGAAAACAATTAATATAAATACAAATAATTTAATTTTTAGTATGCCCCAGTGATGAATCATGTCCCCTTCCCATCTTTGTGTATATCCCAGGGATAAACCACACTTTAATGCAATATTTTAGCTTCCTATTTCTCTTTTCTTGTGGCTGTGAATCATATTAATTTCCCATCTTATTTATATTGGTGGAGGGGGCCAAATCCCAACTCATGTATGCCTGCTTCAGGGGTAAATCAAGCTGCCAGCAAAATTTCAACTTCCTAGCTCTCTACCATGTATCCCTAGTCCATCCCAAGTATGTAAATGGAAAAGATGCCTCAGTAGCTGAGTGGGAGGGGGCAATGCTTGACCACACTCCCATGTTCATCCCAAATATGTAAATGAAAAAGATGCCTCAGTAGATGAGTGGGAGGGGCAGCCTGACCACACCCATGTCCATTCCAAGTATGTAAATAGAAAAGATGCCTCAATAGCTGAGTGGGAGAGGGAAATGCTTGACCAAACCCCCATGCTCATCCCAAATATGTAAATAAAAAGATGCCTCAGTAGATGAGTGGGAGAGGGGCAGCCTGACCACACACCCATGTCCATCCCAAATATGTAAATAGAAGATGCCTCAATAGCTGAGTGGGAGGGGTGGTGCCTGACCACACCCCCCATATCCATCCCAAGGATTAGTTCCTCCTTCATTAGATCTCATTTACATAGTGTCTGCTTCTCACTTGAGTTCTAAAATTCCAGTCTACAGTGGAAGTGATATTTTTTAAAATTTCTGTTAGTTCTCCTTGTTTTAAACATCCAAATCTGGTGTTATCAACCAATTAATGGAATTGTTTTGTTTTTTTATGTTCAGATTGCTCAAAAATATTATCAGATAATATATTGCAGTTTCATTGTACAAGATATAAATGTTGCAAAATATTATGTTATAGGATTAACTAAAATAATATACAAAATATTATGTTATAAGGTTAACTAAAAGAATGTACAAAATATTATGCTGCAGGAAAATTGTTTACAAAATATTTTGTTGCAGAAATCACTAAAAACATTTACAAAGTATAATGTTACAGGAATCACTAAAATCATGTGCACATTATGTTGCAGGATTCATTAAAATCATATATACATAATGTTGCAGAAATCACTAAAACATGTACAAACTACTATGTTGCAGGAAGCAAAATGCTTGAGCACACTGTGGATCAACTATGCCAAGAATCAAACTGCTGAGACATAATTACCTAGAGTCAAAGTGTTTTCATAAATGTTATTGAATGAGTTTTAGTTAGCAACACCATAATTTTATACTGTTTTATAATTCCACTGTCCTGTCCAAGGAATGTTCTCTCTCTTAATCTCTTTATCTTTAAAGCAAATCTCAATGAATGTAAAAAGAAAAGGAACAAAATTATATTTCTATTCTACCTCATTAGATTTTTGTCAATTTGATATCCTTTACTTTGTACATATTTTTTTATAAGTGCTAAACGTAAATTACTTTGCTAAGAATTATTAAGTTTTTCTAAATGTGTAATTGATTTGTAAATAACTGAAAGAAGTTGTCCACAGACATAAAAATCAAGTGCTGTGGCATCCTGTTGGAATATAGTAACCTTTCTCCATGAACTCATACAAAGTACAAGTTAAACGCTTTCCAGCAGTATCAAACACCTTTCTTCCCTTTATCCAGCTATGTACATATGGAACAGATATTCTCAGAATGCTGGGGTTACACAGGGGCAAGCCAGACCTAGAGGGGTTAGGCAGAAGAAGGCCTAATAGGATATTCAGGCTGGGATTAAATAGGGGCAGGTATAACAGGATATGGGGTTAAATAGGGACAGGTATAACAGGCTAATGGGTTACATAAAGGCAGGCCTAACAGAATGTGGGGTTAAACAGGGGCAGGCCTAACAGAATATGGAGTTAAATAGGGACAGGCCTAACAGAATATGGAGTTAAATAAGGGCAGGCCTAACAGGATATGGAGTTAAATAAGGGCAAGCCTAACAGAATATGGGGTTAAATAGGGGCAGGTATAATAGGATGTTGGGATTAGAAAGAATCAGACCTAGTAGGGTGCTGAGATTTAATAGGAATACATGCAACAGGATACTGCAGTTAAATAGTAGCAGATCCTACAGGATGGAGAGGTTCTACAGGGACAGGCCTAACAATGATGGGGTTAGGGGTAGGCCTCAAGGGCATACTAAAGTTAAAAGGAGCAGAACATGATTGCTGGAGTTAAATTTGGGCAGATCCAACAAGAGCAAACAAGATTCTGGGGGCAAATGCTGAGGTTTACTGATTAGGCATCATGTGGTTGGATCAATTTTTCAGAACCCTTGTTAGTGTCATTTTATTTTTTTTCTAATAAGATTGTTGAACAACAGAGATAAATCATGAGAAATATATAACCAAGGATAATATTCATCAAAAGTATGATACTATCTGTAGAAATCTTTCATTCAAAAATAATAATTAATTAAAATTAGTTCTTTTAAGCATTCATCATTATTTTTAGGAATCTTTTTATATACATTTCAGTTTATCTTCAGAAGTTTACATTTTGAGTAAATTATTGAAATAATCTTGTAACACACATATTTCTGCTGTCTATGCAACTAAGTCTGAAATCAGTATATATGTTGCTCCAGTGAAGTTTGGTATTAATGACCTTTGCTGCCAATCTGCAAATACTGTCACCCTGAAAAGAAATTGCATGAAAGTGTAACTTGTTTAAAGTTAGAAATCATTTAAAAGATATAATTGTTGCTAAAATTAATTATTTAACTGTTGAAAACTGTGTTTTTCAAATGAAATAGTTTGCCCAGTAAAGAAATATGTAACTTTGGTAAAATATTTAAAATAGTGTAAAAATCTCAAAATTGTTGAAAGTGTTCTCTATGGATAATCTAAGTAATTATTGTTAACTTTTAAGTGTGTCATCTCACCAAACATTGTCAGAGTAATAGTCCTCTATAGAAATACTAAGCAACCATTGTTAACTATTTAACTGTATCAAATCTCTCCAGACATTGTCAAAGTAATATTTGTCCTCTATAGAAATACAAAGTAACTATTGTTAACTATTTAACTGTATCAAATCTCTCCAGACATTATCAAAGTAATAGTTTGTCCTCTATAGAGATACAAAGTAACTATTGTTAACTATTTAACTGTATCAAATCTCTCCAGACATTATCAAAGTAATAGTTTGTCCTCTATAGAGATACAAAGTAACTATTGTTAACTGTTTAACTATTGTTAACTATTTAACTGTATAAATCCCATCAGGTATTGTTGAAAGTGGTTTGTATTCTGCGAAATGCTAAGTAACTGTAACTGACCTTGGAGAGTTTAGAGAAGAATTTTTTTTTTCTAGTCACTAGAAGCTAATTTTAAACCTAATATTTTAATAATTATTTTTGACACTGCATTTTAAAAATAAAATATATTTAATAAATTTGGTATAATTTTTTTAGTTTTTGCATCTTTGGAACAAAAATAAAATGTGCCACGTTTTCAGTGACATTGATGTTATGTGTATCATAGTAATCCTTAGAAATAAATTAAGAAGAAAGAATTATCATGCTCAGCCATCTAGCATTATATGTAGTAATTTATTCTAAATCATTTCTTAAATATTTATTAATCTTTGAAAAGATTTAAAGTTAGAATATAATCTTCATCATCCGTCCCCCTTCCAGATACAGTGATTTAAAGATGATATCTATGTTGCTAATAGATAGTCAGTCAGAAATTGACGTGTTTGTCGAATGTTGTTATGTGCTCGTTATATATTTAAAAGTGAGAGTAGCTAAAAGGATAATTACAAAATTCTTTGTAATACTTTTTTATTTTTATTAAAATGTTTGCATTTATTTTTAAGAAGTTTGTAAATATCTAATAATACTAAGACTGGTGAATAATATACAGACTGTCCTCAAGTTATGACAAACAGGTCATAAGTCAAATTACCCCTTATTAATTATTACATTTTTTCATATCCGTTTTCCATCCATCTTGTCATCATGTGATGTGGCAGCTACAGTCCTTATTAATCTCATGCTGCACGATCACCTTCACCTTTAACTCCTGGTTGATTGCCTTCCTCTTCTTCATTCCTTTAGTGGATGCATCCTTCCTCTTCTTTTTCTTCATTCCTTCAGTGGATGCATCCTTCCTCTTCCTTGACACATTAGGGGAACAGTACTTGTACACACATGTACATGTTTAATATTAATGATGGAGAAAAGTACTCATACACACATGTACATGTTTAATACTACTGATGGGGAATAGTACTTGTACATATGCATACATGTTTAATGCTAACAAACACTGGATACTGATGTAAGATGATGGAGTGTAAGGGATGCCATTAGTGTGAGACACAAAGAATGACTGAGGAAGATCTTGAATTGGTGTGATGGCCATTGCATGCGTGCTAGCATTATTACTGTAACCATAGTACCACACAAATCATTAACTGCTATTTGTATTTGTTATATCATATCATCACATCATTACTGTACCTGTAGTACCACACAAATCATTAACTGCTATTTGTATTTGTTATGTCATATCATCACATCATTACTGTAATCATAGTACCACACAAATCATTAACTGCTATTTGTATTTGTTGTGTCATATCATCACATCATTACCGTAATCATAGTACCACACAAATCATTAACTGCTATTTGTATTTGTTGTGTCATATCATCACATCATTACCGTAATCATAGTACCACACAAATCATTAACACTGTAAACTCTTATTTGTATTTATTGTCATATCTAGCATCACTACTGTACCTTTAGTACCACACAAATTGTTAACATTTTGTTTTTTGTACTTGTTATAAGATGCTAATTCATGTAATAGAAATCTTTTTCTGTAGTGTAAATCCCTGAAAATTTATCTTTTGAATATTTTCCCACTTCTTAATTTTTAATTTAAATTTTGGTGGTCATGTTGTCTGCATCATAACCTGAGTACAGTCTGTAATAATTAATGTGCACAATGATTATGGTAATAATTTCAGTTTTATTAATTGGGATATAATTGTAATCTCTTATAATTGTCATCCCTGTACATTGTATTAATTTCAGTGTAATTGCTATCATTATACATTTCATCAGTACAGATATAATTGCCATCCATGGTCAATTTATCCATCGGGATGTAATTGCCAGAGAATTTATTAATGGAATACAATTGCCACCCTGTACAGTTGATTAATTTGGATATAATTTTCATCCATAGTCAATTTATTAATTGGGATATAATTGCCATCTTGCATAGTTTATTAATTCCACATCCCTATTTAGTTGCCATGCCTATTACAGTTTATAAATTGGGATACAGATGTCATCTTTGTGCAATTAATAATTATATTCTCTAGATAATCCTTTTCCAGACACTTTATTAACTGGGAGATAATTACCCTTCCTAAATAATTAATCAGAATCATTGTGGTCCTAAAGTTTTTATTAAATGGAAGATTGTTCCCATTAAGAGACAGCTTTGAGAACAATTGCCATATTTAATAATTGGGAACAATTCTTATCTTTAGATTATTGAGAAAATGGCCATTGCAAGACACTTTATTAATATGGAAATAGCATATTATCTGTACACAAAATATTTACTTTAAAAAAAAAATTATTCAGCAATTGCATAATTGAGAAATAGCTAAACAGTTATCAATTGGGATAATTGTCATCCTGAAATAATTTATTAATTGTCACCCTGAAATAATTTATTATTCGGGATGATTGTTATCTTGAAATAATGTATTAATTGGAATACTTACCATCTATAAATAATTATTAATTGGAGACAACTGACATCCCACAATGATTTATTAATTGAAAATAACTTCCACATACAGTTTATTAATTTGGAAAATAATTGCTGTCTCCAGGCAATGTATTTATTTTGGGGATGACTGCCATTCCTAGATAATTTATTAAATGCTAAATGATTTCTATATAAATTTATTAAATGAAAAAATTAAATGAAATAATTTCCATACCTTGATATTTTATTTAGTTTGGGATAATTACTACCCCATGAAATTGATTAATGGAAGATAGTTTGATTTCCTATTCATTTTATTATTTTTTTAATTTGGGAGATAATTGTCAACCCTAATTTATTGATTGGGAATAATTAACAACTCCAGATGATTTATTAGTGGGAAATAATTGCCAACCCAAGATGTTTTATTACTTGGGGATAATTGCCATCCTAAATGATTTTTTTAAATTGTGAATAATTGTCATCTGAAGACTATTACTAGAGGCTATAGTAATGACAGCCACAGGTAGTTAAGGTTCCTTTCATTATATGTTTAATATCTTGGATTGTTTATTTTACATAAAATGAACTGCAAGAAAGTGCCTTTATAAACAAGACTTTACAAACAAACCTCCACAAACATGACAAACTTACACAAAAACCTAACAAACATGACAAACTTACACAAAAACCTAACAAACATGACAAACTTACACACAAACCTAACAAACATGACAAACTTACACACAAACCTAACAAACATGACAAACTTACACAAAAACCTAACAAACATGACAAACTTACACACAAACCTAACAAACATGAAAAACTTACACAAAAACCTATCAAACATGAAAACTTACACTAAAACCTAACAAACATGACAAACTTACACAAAAACCTAACAAACATGAAAACTTACGCAAAAACCTAACAAACATGACAAACTTACACAAAAACCTAACAAACATGACAAACTTACACAAAAACCTAACAAACATGACAAACTTACACAAAAACCTAACAAACATGACAAACTTACACAAAAACCTAACAAACATGACAAACTTACACAAAAACTTAACAAACATGACAAACTTACACAAAAACCTAACAAACATGACAAACTTACACACAAACCTAACAAACATGCTTAAAGATTAATAGGATAAAAGATGGAGTTGTTTAGTGGATTTCCTTTGCCAAGACAAGTCAGTATATTTATTGCATATCATTCTGTGTTAGTGCTTTAACTAAGGATGATTTTATAACTAGTACTGGCAGCTGTTTTGTATTTTTATTAAAAGTATTTCCTGAAATTTGTAATGTTCTGAATTTGTATTAACAGGTCTTGAATTTGTACACTTTAATGGATGATTTTTAAAGAGTTCAATATGCTTAGATTGTTAATACAATGGCAAAGTTTGAAAGAACAAGTCTCAATGCACTTAGACTGTTAACACAATGGTAAAGTTTGAAAGAACAAGTCGCAATACACTTAGACTGTTAACACAATGGTAAAGTTTGAAAGAAGCAAGTCTAGCAACAGAACAATGTTGCTGATCTAGAAGTAATCAACTTGTCATCATTTATATAAAATCCCCTTAAAGTAAATCAGGTAATTCACAAATTGCTCATATGATTTCAGCATGAGCCAGTTTTCAAAAGTGGTCACTTGTATAGCTTCCTATATGTTCCATGCTTTGGTAAATTACTTTTCTCTAGAAATGTAGTTCGGTTAAATAGATGTTAAGAAATACAAAGGAGGGATTGATTTGCATTGGATTAAAACCTAGGTTATTGTATGAGTGCTACTAATAACACCCAAGGACTGTATCAGCGGTACTAGTGAACACCCAGACTGATTGTATCAGTGATACTAGTGAACATCAAGGACTGATTGTATCAGTGATACTAGTGGATACCAAAGATTGATTGTATCAGTGGTACTAGTGAACACCCAAAGACTGATTGTATCTATCAGTGATAGTAGTGAACACCCAAAGATTTATTATATCAGTGGTACTAGTGAACATCCAAAGACTGATTGTATCTATCAGTGACACTAGTAAACACCCAAGGACTGATAGAAAGGCTGACTGGGAGGCCCATGAGCAGAAACACCTTTTTCCAGAACGTAAACTGATCATTTCCAGGACCTCCTGTCTATCAAGACATGGTGACCTCCCGTTCATTATATGCTGACCTGTCTATTATGACATGCTGACCTTCTGTCTATTATGACATGCTGACCTCATGTTTATTATGACATGTTGAACTGTCTGTTGTGACATGCTGACCTTCTGTTTATTATAAGATGCTGACATCTGAGGCCATCATGATGTATTGGTCTCCAGTTCATCATGACATGTTGACCTGTTTATTATGTCATGCCAACCTCCTGTCTCTCAGGACATGTTGACCTCCTGGTCCATCATGATGTGTTGACGTCTCTTGTCTATCATGACGTGTTAATGAACTTCTTAGAGATCAAAACTTAACAGCATAACCTCCTGGAAGATTGGCATTGTCCAGGAACCCATAGCCCCATAGCTAAGGTAAAAGAATCTAACCATCAGAGACAGTCACTTGGTCTGTCAGAACATTATTAATAATGTAGTTATAGCTCTCTAGGTCTGTCAGAACATTATTAATAATGTAGTTATAGCTCTCTAGGTCTGTCAGAACATTATTAATAATGTAGTTATAGCTCTCTAGGTCTGTCAGAACATTATTAATAATGTAGTTATAGCTCTCTAGGTCTGTCAGAACATTATTAATAATGTAGTTATAGCTCTCTAGGTATGTCAGAACATTATTAATAATGTAGTTATAGCTCTCTAGGTCTGTCAGAACATTATTAATAATGTAGTTATAGCTCTCTAGGTCTGTCAGAACATTATTAATAATGTAGTTATAGCTCTCTAGGTCTGTCAGAACATTATTAATAATGTAGTTATAGCTCTCTAGCAATTCTGCCACCTCGTGGCTATTTTATGCACTGAGCCGGAGTCAGATCCAGATCCATATAACAAGCTAGAGGTTGACAAATGAAAAGAAGTTAATCTATACTAACACATACACAAGAAAGGAACAATTAACAAAAAAATAATAAAGAAAATATTAATAATTAAATGAACAAAAATACAGTATTATCGACTCATTACATGCTTACTAGTGCTTTTAGCACTGTTATCATCCCACATTAAAGAATGAACTTGAAACACTTGGTAACAAAATAGCATGACCCTCAATGGGACTTCTCAATGCAACACTTCATATGGACAAAAATCAATACTGGCATCAAAGTCAATGAAAATGAAGGACCGAAATAACAAAATAATTTTTCTAGCCATGGGTCAGTCTTTTGGATCCTTTAAGGATTTAGCATAACAACTGACAGGAGGGACCCAATATACAGGATACCTGAAGAGTATACTTGAAAAAGAGTAAAGTCTTGGGGCACTACACGTTTTTCTTAGCCTAGAGACTCCACCCACCTTGTAAACTCTACCTTGACTACTTTATTAATCAACCAAATTCAAGAATACACCTAGAACTAATGAATATTTATAACTTTCTCACATCTACACCCACATTCTGTCAACATATGTACATCATCTATCCATAAACAAGTTCACAGTTACATCAGCCTAATAGTTAGATAACCACATAATGAGATCTTGATGACAAACAAGTGAGAATTTAATCCGTTTATTCTACTGTCATTTTACTGTGTAGATGCCGCCTAGCTAGAGGCATCACACAATAACTATAATTCTACCCACCACTAACCACTCAATGTGCACCCATCAGAAAAGCAACTTACCTTTCTCTCATTTCTATCCCTGACTTGCACTTTACAAATACACTGTATCATAACATTCTGAATTATAAAAATTACAAGTAACATATCATCTTAAAATTGAAATTTTATATTTAAAATATGAGGAAAAGTCCTTATCATACATCAACACCAATGTGTACAAAGGTCTCTACTGTTAAGTCATCTGGCTTGAATTTCCACTGCCCTGAGAAAGCAATATACATGGGATCATGTATCATTAGTCATCTGGCTTGAATTTCCACTGTCCTGAGAAACCAATATACTTGGGATCATGTATCATTAGTCAGGGAGATCATTAGACCATTGTCCTAGTGCTTTAAATCTTCTGGCACATAGCAGGCAATATCTGTCAATATACAGGTCATTTCCTTATAAGCGTGCTTTGAGTGAGTATACTCTAGCAATCAGCGTGTGCTTCTGTACGCTATTCTTTTCACTCTCTGATTGGTTTGAGCATTGCCAAAGTCATCCTCATACCAAAGGAACAGCTGTTCTCTCGTAGTGCTTCCTCAAGATAGCACAAGCAATTACCAAAGCATGCATGTCCTTTCACCCTTGAATTTATCATATACTGTACAAGAAGTGTCAAAATATTTTAGGGTGGTAAAACTCTGACAGTACATGGCTAAAATATTATGAAAGATACCAATTATCAGATAACCAGAAGTAACTTCAGAAATATATACGCCTTACCTTAGCTTGGAGACTAACAAAAGACAACGTGAGTGACACTCCTAAGAAAGCTGGACAATGGACAGCACTAGCTTGACAAACAATCATACGCATAAACAAGTAGAAACTGGTATTGAAGGAACATCACTCTTGCATCAAATGGCATCCTACTGAGTAAGTTCTTAATCATTTATCTCACCCTGGAGAAATTACAAAGATCTCTCATAATCTTTGGCATGCACATGTATAAAATCATATAAATTCTAATATATGCTCATTTAGTTTGTAGAATAGAAAAGCAACCTTCTGCTTACCATAGTCTGCAGTTTGTAATAATAATTTAATGAATAAATTTTACCCATAAAAGTGCTAAATATCAGCTAACAATGATTCTTATTATTATTACCTCAGGTCAGTGTCTACTAATGATGCTTGTTACACATTACTTATTATTATGTCATGTCAGTGTCTACCAAAGACACTTGTTACACATTCCATGTACTTATTATTATTATGTCGTGTCAGTGTCTACCAAAGACACTTGTTACACATTACATGTACTTATTATTATATTGTCATGTCAGTGTCTACCAGTGACACTTGTTAAACATTACTTATTATTTTGTCATGCCAGTGTTGAGTTGTGAACATGTAATGTTCAATTTATTGTCATCTTTAAAAAGAAAAAAAACAGGTGTGAATTAACAGAGTCCCTAATCTGTAATGATAATAGAACTTTCAGCGCGTTACAACAGCATATGTCAATACTTAATGATAATAGACCTTTCAGCCCGTTACAACAGCATATGTCAATACTTAATGATAATAGACCTTTCAGCCCGTTACAACAGCATATGTCAATACTTAATGATAATAGAACTTTCAGCACGTTACAACAGCATATGTCAATACTTAATGATAACATTAAATTCAGAACTCAAAATATGTTACTGTTATTTTTGTAAATAATCTTTATTTAAAACCAAAACATGATTTGAAATATAAATAGTAAAACATAAAGTGTAAAGTTTCACATAAATTTGTTAATTTCCATCATTTTATTTTACTAATTTAAAAAAAAGGTTAACACAGGTTATTAGAAACAAACAAGAAACACAAAAGAATGACTACAATATAATCTTTCTGCTAAAACATACATTCCAAAATTATATTTCTGAAATGACTAAGAGCCATTTGTCAATAAGGAAGGGGTACAAAGGCTGGGAGGTAGAGAGAAGATAATAGTTTAAAAACAAATAACCAAAATGTAGAAAAAATAAATCATTTACATATATATATATTTTTTTTTAAAGGAAGAAAAATATTTTTCAGTAACACCATAGAGATGAAACATGTTGCTACAACATAAAGTAACTAACAAATGAAAAAAATACACCCGAAAAGAAATTTAACAAACATACCAAAATACTGAAAAGAAATCTACCATCAAAATCTTTTGTATTAATAAATTGTAAACATTCTTTTAAAGGCTGCATCAATACAGAAAACTTTAGCAATAAATATTTGATATAGAACTATAGTAATATGTGTCATTTGTAAACACTTTGAAACAAGAAAATATAAAAGGATTTTGAAAATATATTTCAATATTTATAAAAATTACTGATATCACAATTAAAAGAATATATTCCACACAAGAAACACTCTGGAAACACTTAAACCTGTCAAAATATTTTGTTAAATAATTCAAAATGTTGTCCTGCTTGACATCTTTAAAGTATAGTCATGAAGGTAATTTATGCAAGTTCATTTTGAAATTCAGACAAACTGAATGATATTTTTTAATGTTATTAATAAACCATGAAAATGAGAGAAAAAATTAATAATGAGAAAAATATGTATTTATTAAACGTTTTCACATCTGATTCTTTATCTAGCCATGAATAAAACTTTTTACAATGGGGAAAGATTATGTATGCAGCTCTCGATCCCAACACAATGTCTTTGATCATCACCAGTTTTAGCAAAAAGAATTCCTTTCTTCAGTTACTCATTAAAAACTGAAGACAAAATTAATCTAGGGTGGAATCATAAGTTTTGTACTATTGTCTGGAGGTTTGGGTGGATGCTGTCGTATTACATAACAATCAGATATAGAAAGTTAGGGGTTAAAAAAAGTGCTTTGGCAAATTTTAAGAATCAGCAGATTACGGAAATGTTGTTTTGGTATTAAAAATCAGAGTAAAATTCAAAACTCTCACTGCATGATATTTCTTCATGAAAATTTCGAGGGGCTAAATCAAAAATCATTGATATGGAAATGGATAATAAAGGAAACCTATAATAACTCTCCTTGTTTAAACTTATAATTGTTAAAGCATGAATTTTTAATTAGTACAATCCTATGGATATTATTGATTAATTATCCATATTTCTTTTGAACATTCTTTAAGTATATCAGAGTATGCAGTATTATTTCTGTATTTATTTTCTCCTGTAACCATGTCATTGCTCCCTTTGTCGACGCTTTGCTGTCTGACACAACTTAATCAATTCCACAATTACACAAAAGGCTTTAAGATCTGTTTCTTGTGCAATTAAGATCTCTAGCATTACAAGGCATTCATTCAGATGATGATTTGTTGTATTCATGTCATATATTCATTCATATAATCAATGTATTCACATATTCATGTCATACATTCATCATATTCACATCATGTATTCATGTCAGATATTCATCATATTCATGTTATGTCTGTTTCGTATTCAAGTCATATATGCTTTAAGTACAAAAGAATCACCAAGTAGTTCATTTCTCCTTTGTATATGTATAGTTGTAAAACATGGCAAAACAGCTTCACCTAAATAAACAAAAAAATGACAAACTGATTTAGTTTATTTTCATGGAATATCTAGATTCCTTTTCACTATAAGCATAATCTTATGAAATAATTCAGTTGTCAAATACATGTTCGGTCCTCTCCAGTGAGGGTCATTCTCATTCTTTAAACGCTTGCTACCAAAATGAATGTTTAAACTTCTCCCCATATCAAAAAGCATTGGGGTATATACTTTTTGTAAACCTGACCTAAAACTGTGATCATGAACCATAAAATAAAGCATCTGAAGCTACCTGTACAAGAAAGGAGGGATAGAGAATTGGGTCATGCAGAC